>CM060319.1:72616723-72661723 GCA_030674155.1 Stramonita haemastoma
AATACAGAGAGGGGGGAGGGAGGGACAGAGAAGACAGGAGGAAAAAGAGAGAGACGGAGGGAGAATAGAGAGGGAGAGAGAGGGAAGGGGATGGAGAGAGAGAAAGAGGAGGGAGAGAGAGACGTAGACAGAGATAGAGAGAGACAGACACAGACAAACAGACAGACAGATAGAGACAGACAGGAGTCTCTTTTTTTTAAATGTTGGAAACAGATATTAATAGACACTCTTGACACGTAGCCTCCCCTTGAATAAAGATGAGAGAGAGACAGAGACAGAGAGACAGTGAGAGAGAGGACATAGAGAGAAAGAAGAGAGAGAAGAGAGAGAGAGAGAGAGAGAGAGAAGAGGAGAGAGAGAGAGAGAGAGAGAGAGAGAGGAGAGAGAGAGAGAGAGAGAGGAGAGGAGAGAGAGGGAGAGAGAGAGAGAGAGAGAGAGAGAAGAGTCGTCTGACAGGAAGAAGGAAAGGAAAGAAGACATAACCGGTTTCTCTCCCTTGCTTGATGGGGCCTGTACGTCACGTGATATCCTGTCGGCCATATTGCCTCAGGCAGCGTGTTCGTGTAAGGCTTCACCCCTTCATGTCTGTTCCTGTCTGTGTCTGTACTGTCTGTGTCTCTCTGTCTGTCTGTGTCTGTCTAACTTTGTCTTTGTCTCTCTGTTTCATGTCTGTGTCTGTACTGTCTGTGTCTCTCTGTCTGTCTATGTCTGTCTAACTTTGTCTTTGTCTCTCTGTTCGTGTCTGTGTCTGTACTGTCTGTGTCTTTCTAACTCTGTCTTTGTCTCTCTGTTCGTGTCTTTGACTGTATTGTCTGTGTCTTCCTGTCAGTCTGTGTCTGCCTCACTTTGTCTTTGTCTCTCTGTTCGTGTCTTTGTTTGCCTGTGTCTTTGTGTCCGAGTCTGTGTCTGTCGGTTGGTCAGTTGATCGTTTGGTTGGTCGGTATGTCAATTTGTCTGCCTGCCTGTCTGTCTGTCTGTCTGTCTGTCTGTCTGTTTCTACATATAAATTAATATATTTCATTATGTCATCGGTGTAAAGACTCTCTCTCTCTCTCTCTCTCTCTCTCTCTCTCTCTCTCTCTCTCTCTCTCTCTCTCTCTGTCTCTGTCTCTGTCTCCCTGTCTCTCCCTCACTTTATTTTATACGAAGTTTTTTTTCTGTTCAGACTTTTTCTTGTACGTGAGTTTTATCTTTTATCCCCTGTGTGTTCTTGCCTTCCAAGAATTTTGAAACTCTTGTTTAGGATTTTACGTTTGGGATTTGTTGATTTGCTTCTTTCTTTCTTTCTTTAGGGGTGGGTTTTTTTTATTCTTTTATACATACATTGATTGTTAGTAATTGAAAGAAAAATTCCTTCTTGCGCTTCCCCCAACATGCTGGCCCCTGGAGAAGCTGAGGTCTCTGACGCCTTGCTCCCTAACGACCACAGAGGTAATGAGACATCCCTGTTGGTTACCCTGCATGTATAAAGATCCATTAAAACAACGAGACATCAAAGTGCCTTTGGGTTTATTTTTTAATATTTTGTTTTTTCTTTTTTTGGGGGGGTTGTCTGTTTTTTGGTTTCGGTTTTTATGGGAGATGGTTTTAGGGTTGTTGCTGTTGTTGGTTGGTTGGTTTTTATTTGTGTAGGAGAGGAGTTTGGGATATTTTCATGTTTGTTTTCACTGCCTACTGAAAGGTGTTAGAGGAGGCAGCTGCTGTTCCGAAAACTGAGCAGAAATTTGTTTATAGTGGAGATGCCTTGCCCACACCACACCTCCATTCTCTCGGCCAAGAGGACATACAGACAGTCAGCGTTGGAGATGTTCTTCAAAGGCCAAGTATCCTCCAGGGCTGCAGCACATAAGGACTGCGCAGGTCAAGCCTCCTAGTCAGAGAGTCATAATGGGTCACTAAAGACTAAGCTGTAAAGTGGAATTCCACGATCGGGGAAAGCCACTGATCATACAGCTTCTCACTTTGCTGTTGCCCCCAACGTCAATGGTTTATTCAAGAATTGTGACAAAGCCCAGACATCGATGTCAAAACACATAAACACAAAATGATGATCAAGGGTATGAAGGAAAATGCTTTTCTGCGAAACTCATAAAACTATGTCACGATTTAGGCCAGCAGTCTGCAGGGGAACGAAATCAATAATAATTCCCTCAGATGGAACCCTTAGCACAGACTCGAACCCAGGCTCTCAAGTTCTTCAGCTCACCACTCCACTGTTGTAACCACTCGCTTACTCCGCCTCCTCAAAAGCTGTGCTTCGCAAGAACTAGACAAGGCGAAAACAAACGTAGAAAAACTTAGGAAAAGGGCAAACGTGCTTTGAAATTTCTTCCTCCAAGTCGCGGTTTTGGTTTTCGTCTTTTGAATAATTCACAATGATTACAACAGGGGATAGCCTCCTGATGTTATGATGTCCTTATAGAAAGGTGGAATCCAAAGCTCGGTCTGTCTGTCTATTTGTCTGTCTCTTTCTCTAACTATCTGTCTGTCTGTCTGTCTGTCTATCTCTCTGTCTCTGTCTCTGTCTTTGTCTCTGTATCTGTCTCTGTCTTTATCTGTCTCTGTCTCTGTCTCTCTCTGTCTCTGTCTCTCTGTCTCTGTCTCTTTCTCTCTCTCTCTCTCTCTCTCTCTCTCTCTCTCTCTCTCTCTCTCTCTCTCTCTCTCTCTCTCTCTCTCTCTCTCTCTCTCTCTCTCTCTCTCTTTCTCTCTCTCTCTCAAAACTATTTTTCAAACCAAAAAATATGTTAAACATTGGTGTCGAATACTTGGCATACATTTCGTCGTGCAAGATCTAGAACACTCCCTCTTAGCAATTGACAAAAGATAAGAAATGGTCTGATAGTATTGACGAAACTGATAATCTATGTGAATAGTGCTGGGAAAGAACAGAAAACAAGAGCCATTTCCTAGTCCATTGGAAAGAATGCACCACGATTTGAAGCAAATTTAGTGTCATTATGGTGCCTGTTGCAGTGAGATTTGACCTGGTAAAAGTTTTGTCGAGAAACAAAGAGTATAGTATAACATTTAGATTTGGCCTTGTAAAAGTTTTTTTTCGAGAAACAAAGAGCATTGTATAACATTGAGATTCGGCCATGTAAAAGTTTGGTCGGTAAATAAAGAGTATAGTATAATATCGCCCGCGGGTTTTTTCACAGATGTACCTACTGTATGTTTTTTTTTAATTGTGAAAAAAAAAAAAAAAAGCTGGATGCTTGTGATGAATACTGATGATATTTTTGTTCTTCATGTTTTTCATGCCTTGGCTAGAGCTTCAGGGTTTACCAGGGGTGAGATTTTGCGTATGTGACAAATTTTTTATCTCCCCCCCCCCCCCCCCATCATTAAGGTAGCTGTATTCAAACTCCGTGGACGGTGTCTAAACCCCAATTCTGAGTGCACGCAGTTTTTAGTTTTTAGTCATCTGTTCCTACGGCCAAAAAAGGGCCTACTTTTCTAAAATGTTGTACAGATTATAACACACAAAAATGCTCTGCGTGCGTTTGCACACAGGAACCCGGTTTATAATCTCATCCGAAAGACTTTCTGTAGAGTGGAGTCGGCACTGATGTTAACTCCAGGAAATAAAAAAGCCCATGAACAGGCGTTTCGGTAGTGACTCAAACCTGGACTCGAACCTGGGCCATCAGATCACGAGCGCAACACGCAAAAGCGCACCACGCTCTAACCACTAGGCTATCCGTTCCCCCTCGTCGTGGATAAACGGACACACATGCCCGAAGCCTGTCTTGTTGGCACTGTTTTGAAATGCAGATCTGACCATTTTGAATGAAAATGCCCCGCATCTCTATTTCCATACATTGGGAGGCCTGGAGTCACAAGTGCAAGTCGTTAACAGAACAGCAAGTTTGCCTGTACCTCCCACTGATTATTGTCATTGTACGATGCAAAGAGAGAGGGGTTGTTTTTTTTTAGCATAATGTGTGTTTAAACAAGGGGGTCACCATAGCTTACGGTAGTGTGGTTTGTGTGTGTGTGTATGTGAGTGAGAGAAAGAGAGAGTTTGGTTTGATTGATTTGATTTGATTTATTTTTTTATATTGAGGATAATGGGATAAGCACGAGAGAGAGAGAGAGAGAGAGAGAGAGAGAGAGAGAGAGAGAGAGAGAGAGAGAGGAGGAGAGAGAGAGAGAGAGAGAGAGAGAGAGAGAGAGAGAGAGAGAGAGAGAGAGAGAGAGAGGAGAGAGAGAGGACTGGCTGTTGAAAGTCATGTATATAGTTGTTCGTACTGGAAGTGATCGTGCTTGTGTAAAACATGCTTTTGCTTTTTCGTCCTTTGGTGGTGGTCGTGTGTGTGTTGGGGGGGGGGGGGGGGGGGAGAGGGGGAGTTGTGTGTGTGGTGTGTGTGTGTGTGTGTGTGTGTGTGTGTGTGTGTGTGTGTGTGTGCAGTGTCAAAAATTTAAAGTCATTTTTTTAAATTTCCAGATGGTACATTGAATAAGCGATGAATTGTTTCTTTCATCAAGCCATCTGTGTGTGTGTGTGTGTGTGTGTGTGTGTGTGTGTGTGTGTGTGTTTGTGTATGTGTGTGTGTGTGTGTGTATGTGTGTGTGTGTGTCTGTCTGTCTGTCTGCCTGTCTCTCTGTCTGGCTGTCTGGCTGGCTGGCTGTCTGGCTGTCTGTCTGTGAGCGTTTACCTCTGTGTGTTTGTGTGTGCGTGTGTAGTGTAGTGTGCGTTTTCTATTTTGGGGGTGTGAAGGGGTGTGAAACGCCAAAAGCAAAGTTTACGCGAATTACCGAGTTAATTTTATCATTGCCATTTGTTACGTAATCTCAACTTAACAGTACCTTGGGCCAACAGCTTTAAGTCCAAACACTACACACAGCTGAAGCCTGTGAAAAGAAAGGCTGAATTGAAATCCCAATAATCCCCCGTGGGGATGCCGGGGGCCAGTCAGAACAAATAGCATCTCCAGCTTCTGGGAATTGTGTGTTAAGAAGCCTCTCTTTTAAATCCCTCTCTTTGTTTCTTATTCCTTTTCTTCTTGTCACCACTTTCTTGTCTACTTTCTCCCTTCTCGGTTCAATCTCCTGCCTTTCTTCCTGCAGAAAGACTTAAAAGATAGCCATTTTCTTCTATCCCGAAGTCAGATGTGCTGGCCTGACTCGTCAGGCACTTTACAGGCAGCGCAACGCATTTTCGCTCATATGACAGGCAGCAATAGTTGCTGTGTGAGCGTTTGACAACGACGACGACGACGACGACGACGACGGAAGAAGAAGAAGAAGAAGAAGAAGAAGAAGAAGAAGAAGAAGAAGAAGAAGAAGAAGAAGAAGAAGAAGAATCCCTATTAAGTTCATCCAGTACTAAAGCCAATTTTTAAAATAATAAATACGAGTAAGAAGGAAGGCAAAAGTTATACTGTCTAAATTTTGATTCTGTTCACTTCATTGTCATTCAGCATCTAAATCTTTATATCTAAAAGTTCTAGAGAAATAAAATCTTCATTTCTCAAACACATACACGAAATGTGACATGCACACGCAATCTGACATGAATAAATGCTCAATATTCTTTCAGTTTGTTTTCGCAAGATCCCTCTGTTGTTTTTCGCTACTGGGTATTTTGCTTAATTGTTTCCTGGAAAGGTTGTCTGCAGAGCCAGTTGGCTTTTGCCATTTGCACATGTTCAGAAACAATGAGAAGATAAGGAGAAGGAAGTTGTGTGAGTTTTCTGAAAGTGCTTGTAGCACAGGATAACAATCCCATACAGAAACAACAACAAATAGAACAAGAATGAAGAAGAAGAAGAAGAAGAAGAAGAAGAAGAAGAGAGAAGAAGAAGAAGAAGAAGAAGAAGAAGAAGAAGAAGAAGAAGAAGAAGAAACAACTACTACTACTACTACTACTACTACTACTACTACTACTACTACTACTACTACTACTACTACTGTTTTGCTGCTGCTGCTGCTGCTTCTTCTACTACAACAGCAACAACAACAACATTTACTCCTACAACAACAAGGAGGAGGGGGCAGAAAATGTCTTAAAGTTTCGAAATTGCATAGTCAGCTGATTGTGGTGTCTGTTTAACATTCGTTCTCTGCTTGTGTCTTTGCAGGACAAGATTAATGAAGACCACCTTGCTCTGAATAAAAGACACAGGGGTTGTGGGCCACCTGACCTGACCTGACCTGACCTAGTGCTGGCCTCTCTGGCTAAAGTACACGAGAAGACACTGTGCCTAATGAAGTATGTTCAATGAATTTCTATATTCGTTTGATTTCTGTTGAATAGATATTGAAATGTGATGTCACTTATGTCTTTTGAAATTTGGTGGCAGTAGTGGTGGTGGCTGTTGCTGTTGTTGTTTTTGTTGTTGTTTTGTTGTGGTGTATTCCTTCTGTTCGTCGTCGTCGTCGTCGTCGTCGTCGTCGTCCTCCTCCTCTCCTCCTCCTCCTCCTTCTTCTTCTTCTTCTTCTTCTTCTTCTTCTTCTTCTTCTTCTTCTTCTTCTCCTTCTTCTTCTTCCTCTTCCTCTTCCTCTTCTCTTCTTTGCATTCTTCTTCTTTGCATTCTTCTTCTTTGCATTCTTCTTCTTTGCATTCTTCTTCTTTGCATTCTTCTTCTTTGCATTCCTCTTCTTTCCACACTTCCTGTACTATTTGTTCTTCCTTTCGTCGTTGTTCTTGTTATTTCAAAAATTGGCACTCTTTGACTTTGCAACTTTTTAAATACGTAAAAGCAGACTAACATTGTAAAAAAAATATCTTCAATGATGTTGTGCCCATTTCAGATCACAAATGGATCTGAATGTCTTGGATTATGAACAGAAAATAGAATTTGTTTGACTCTATCATGTGAAATAACTAAAAATAAAAAAAATTCATAAAGTAGCTAAACCTAGAACAAAAAGCCTCCTAAACATCCAGGTAACAATATTTTGCCATGATAACCACAATATTAGTTAGTTCCATAGAAAAGAAAGAATTAATCACAGACATCACTGTTTTCGTTCCATGTCGGTCTTATAGACACTACACTGACTTTTGTCAGTCATTGTGTCTCAGACGAAGCTAAAGCTGGCAGAGCCCATCCCCCCAGACCCCACTGCCACTCAGTAACGACACTGCTAACCACTCCTACGCCTGTCGCCAGCTGCCCTTAGTAGGATTTGTTAAAGTCAAGCTTCGTTACTTCGTACGTTCATTAAAGATTCACTCAGTTGACCGCAAACACTCTTACAAGATCCAAAAAACCAAGCTGATGGTAAAGATTTCTGACATTCCTTGGGGAGCAGAGCACTACGCGAATGAAATGTTGAAAGTATTTACAGAAACCCACACACCAAAGATCACCCCAGTGCGCTATTATAGAATTTATTCATTAGAGAGGAAGGGAGTGTGTTTCCATTAAGACACAAGTAGAACGCTGATCACTACAGAGTCTATAGAGAGAGCTAAAAAGTCTGTACATAAGAGACAAAGCGAGTATGCTTCTATTTAAACACAACTAAATCGCCAATGTCTATAGTATATAATAGAACTATAGAGATTATATTTAGCACGGAAGCGGGTAGAGGTACGCTTCCATTAGACACAACTAAAGTGCCAATAACTATAAAGAGTCTATAGAGTAAACTAAAGGGGGTAGGGAATGCTCCCATTAGACACACGTAAATTGCCAATAACTAATGATTAAGCTCAACTCCTTGTGGTATACCTGCCTGTATCTGTTTTCCAAGCAAAGACGTGAGGAGATGATCAGACCGCAGAGGAACTGACAACGATCCACTCTGATGGAAGATAATGATAACAAGGCCTGTGGGACTCGGAAGACGTATGTGGTTTTGTAAGGGAGCGTGGACTTTGCTCGGGGCGTACGTGATGTGAATGGAAACACAGAGAGAGAGAGACAGAGAGAGAGAGAGAGAGGAGAGAGACAGACAGACAGACAGACAGACAGACAGACAGACAGACAGACAGACAGACAGACAGACAGACGGACAGACGGACAGAGAGAGGAGAGAGAGAGGATGAGAGAGAGAGAGAGAGAGAGAGAAGAGAGAGAGAGAGAGAGAGAGACTTCAAACTTCAGACTTCAAATAATTTAATGTTCATAAGTCTTCAGACTCCTAACATTTTGCACTCTAACTCATGCAATTTCCAGCGGTATACAGATTGCCTGGATTCTGAAAAGGAAACTACAAAGAGTAAACATGATTGTACACATCGGCATACAAAATATGAATAATAATGTATTGAGTGATACAAATTAAGATATCATGATCGCTTGTGCATGTCTCGCTCAAATTTTTTGGCACACTCATAGTTGATCTTGTACGCATGCACCCCCCCCCCCCCCCCCCCCACATGTGCACCCATGCAGTTCGTGCGCGTGCTCAAACGCACACACACACACACGCACGTACGCACACACGCACTCACACGCACACCGCACTCACCCGCACGCACGCACTCACACGCACGCACACACACACACACACACACACACACACACACACACACACACACACACACACACACACACACACACACACACACACAGGATTCTGGCCTTTGGCCCTCTTCCAACATGATTGATGGTTTTTCAGGAAGTCAGGAATTTCTTTTAGATAGCTGGTATCTTTAACACCTCTCTCTTATTCACAGCATGATAAATAAACTGAGCCAGGTTTTGCATGAACAGTGAGTCACAGTTGGTCATTATATCACAAAATAAGCTTTCATCTAGTTGATTATCCCCTAAATATTTGTTCCTTAGTTCTTTGTAATTATGACATGTACAAATCAAATGGATTTCATTTTCTATTTCATTTTGACAGAAACTACACAGCAAAACTGAAGGATCATCCTGTGCATAACGAAAAGTATTTGCGTTCAGGGGAAGAACCCCCATTCTGGCTTTGGCAAGAGTGTCTCGAAAGTGTTTAACATTTAAGGTATCAACATAAGGTTCAGTCATGAAGTTTGATTTAAAAGATGCATACAATGAAAACCTTTCGCTATTGTTAAGTGCATCGACCAGTCACTAATGAAATTTGTCACAAGGCGTTCTTTCAACAATGAAAAGAAACTCCGTTCATTCCCGACACCCTGGTTTAACCATGCAAATCCCAAACCACATTTTTCTAATATAGTTCTCAATCTGTATGCCCAACACACAATACCATTTTCATCCATGCTAACCTGCATTAAATAAGCTTGCTTAGGCAGTCTCTTTAATTCCATGTGCAACAATTTCACCCAATACTTAACAGCTCTCATGCATGCATTAATCTGAAGAGAGTATCTGCCCAGTTCGCCGTAAATGCATTTATTTGGGGTTTTAGGAGAGACACCCAGAAAGCGTTTGCATGCTAAGGTATGAACTTTTTCGATTGAATCAGTGTGTTCAAGTCCCCAAAACTCTGATCCATATAACAAGATTGGCTGAACCTGGGCATCAAACATCTTAAAGTAAGTCTGTTTAGAAATATCATTAAGATTGCGGAGCACTCGAGCACATTCATAAACTGCCTTCCTTCCTTTTGTAACTAATTTCTTGACTCCTTGAACTACACTCAGTTTTGTAGTAAAAGTATATCCCAGGTAGGTGTAACTATTAACCACTTCCAGGTTTGCTCCATCTAAATGCCATTTTTCATTCCGACCTAGGTGTCCACCCTTTCTAAACACCATAATTTTAGATTTATCTATATTTATATCCAGATATTTTTCTTTGCATAGCTTACTCAGATTGTTCAACTGGCTTTGTAGCCCTACAGGAGTCTTTGACAAAAGAGCCAGGTCATCTGCAAATAACAATAGAAATAATTCCATAGAACCAGGTTGCAGTTGAATTCCATGTTTTCCCACATTTTCCATAGTTACAGCTATTTCATTTATAAAACAATGAGAAGAGAGCAGGGCTCAAAATACATCCTTGCTTAACACCAAGCGGACATTTAAAGACATCAGACATCGTTTCATTCACACGAACACAGGACAAAACAGAAGAATACATGGCCTTTATGGCTTCCAAAAATGGTCCTGACAAACCTGCCCTAACTAGGGTTGCAAATAAAGAAGGACGATGTACAGAATCGAAAGCCTTTTTCAGGTCTATGAACGCTACATATAATTTTCCCCTTTTTTGTTCAGGACTCTTTCGACAATAGAAGACAAGGTAAAAATATGATCAATGGTTGAATATGACTTCCTAAAGCCTGCTTGTTCTTCCACAATTTTTTCGTTTTCTTCCATCCAAGACACAAGTCTTTTTCTGAGAACACTTGTGTAGATTTTACTGATAATACTTAATAAAGAAATGCCCCTGTAATTGTCAGGCTGATCTGCATCTCCCTTCTTGAATATAGGTACAATCATAGAATATGACCACTGACTTGGAAATTCGCCATTACGGAAAATCTTATTAAACAAAAGAGTTAAGAAAGCTACTGATTTTAATTCTGCAGTCTTGAGCATTTCAGCAACAACCCCATCACAACCACATGCTTTCCCATTCTTTAGCGTTGCAATGGCGGTTCTAACTTCGGCCTCAGCTATAGGAATGTTTAGCTCATTTACCGATTTCTGATTTATATTAACAAAAACATCCCTGTCTTGCCCGTGGGCTTCATCTGTTCTAAAAACCAATTTAAAATGTTCAAGCCATTTATCTAACGATATGTTTTCACTCAGTTTCTGTTTGTTTGTTTTTTATCTTATTTCTGACCAGAACAGTTTGGGGTCATGAATAGCTTGGTTTATTCTACGAGCTTTCTCCTTTTTATAGCTAGATCTTTTACTCTGTTTAAGTTGACGATACTCTTTTCTTGCATTTACAAAAGCAACTCGTTTCCTATTGACCGATTCTAAATCTTCTATCTCATCATCTCTATTTGCTCTCCCCAGACGCATACCTTTATCATACTTATTTTTTGATTTTCTGAAGGCATTGAGAAGTTTATAAGTTAACCGTTTAGCTTCTTTACATTCTCTATCGAACCAAGGAGCTCCCTTGTTGTCCTGATACATATCTACTTTGAATCTTTTTTCATGCAAATTGCGGCATTCAACAGACAGTCTACAAATCTTGTTAGAGCTGACTCAGTGTTTGTGTCTATTTCTTCAAAAGCATGGTCAAGGTCAGTGACTGATTCAGGTGAGGACAAGTTAGCTAAAAACTCTCCCTCTTTTTCTTTGTCCCAGCACAACTTTTCCTTCCAAACTCCCTTATTAGCTCCCTTACTGCTATTTTTTGTAGACATAGAGTTTAAATTTCCCAATGTTATTGAAACAGGTAAATGAGTAGACTCAACTCTACTTATTATTTCAAAGGAGGAAATAAAGTTATGTTCAAGTAAATCATTAGATACAACAAAGTAGTCAATAACGCTTCCCCCTGTCTGACAAATATATGTCAAACTATCATCAAACCCTTTATCACTCAACCCGTTTACAATAGAACACTGGAACATACTACAAAGGTCAATAAGCTGGGAACCAAATATATTTACATTAGTATCTTGGGACTGTCTTGACATGAAAACATCTTCTTGGCTAATTGGATCCAAGTCCACTTCGAACAGACCATTTAGACTGGCTGTTCGTGCATTTAAGTCACCACAAATAACCAAGTCAAAATTATCAAATCTTTCAAAAAGGGTACTGATGCAGCTTTCTAGAGGTTCAATTCCATATCCATTATGAAGCAAGTTGTAGACATTAGAATCACTAGGTGGAACATATGTACCAATGTAAAACATATCTTTTTGTAGACCTAGCAGTGATTTATCTAATCGTAAACAAATTAAATTATCATAATCCATATTAATAACACTGATCCAATCTTTTAACACACTCTTGTAGCCTACAACAACGCCTCCTGATTTCCGACCTCTTACAGTTAGTTTTTTGGCAAAAGAGGAAACAAAACAGTAGTCAGACATTTTATCAAATTGGAACTGGAAATCAATAAAAGTTTCAGTGAGACAAAAGATATCAAAAGATTTAAGAAAAGTGACAAAATCATTGCAATGGAGACGTTGCAGTAACCCTTCAACATTCCAAGCCCCTATCTTTAACCCACCACCACAATGTTGATCCTGTGAGGGCCGGCCAGACCCCTATGTGTTTGAAGAGGGATGTCGTGGATGAGCTGAAGGCTTGTTCTGCTGTCCTGGACTCACAGGAGACTG
The DNA here is from genome assembly GCA_030674155.1 of Stramonita haemastoma. NCBI lineage: Eukaryota > Metazoa > Mollusca > Gastropoda > Neogastropoda > Muricidae > Stramonita > Stramonita haemastoma. The sequence continues at coordinate 72,628,886 of CM060319.1, forward strand.
GCTATGCTGCCCTGCACGAGCCGAAGGCTCGTTCCGCTGCCCTGCACGAGCCGAAGGCTCGTTCCGCTGCCCAGCACGAGCCGAAGGCTCGTTCCGCTGCCCTGCACGTTGTGAGGGCTCGTTCTGCTGCCCTGCACGTTGTGAAGGCTCGTTCTGCTGCCCTGCACGAGCCGAAGGCTTGTTGCGCTGCCCAGCACGTTCCGAAGGCTCGTTGCGCTGCCCTGCACGAGCCGAAGGCTCGTTGCGCTGCCCTGCACGAGCCAAAGGCTCGTTCTGCTGCCCAGCACGCTCCCAAGGCTCGTTGCGGTGCCCAGCACGTTCTGGAGGCTCGTTCTGCTGTTCTGTAGGAGTCGAAGGCTCGTTCGGCTGCTCTGTAGGGGTCGAAGGCTCGTTGCGCTGCCCTGCACGAGCCGAAGGCTGGTTCCACTGCTCCGCACGAACCGAAGGCTCGTACCGCTGTACCGCTGCCCCGCACGTTCCGTAGTTCCCCGCACGTTCCGTAGGCTGGTTCCACTGCTCCGCACGAACCGAAGGCTCGTACGGCTGCCCCGCACGTGGAGAGAGAGAGAGAGAGAGAGAGAGAGAGAGAGAGAGAGAGAGAGAGAGAGAGAGGAGAGAGAGAGAGAGAGAGAGAGAGAGAGGAGAGAGAGAGAGAGAGAGAGAGAGAGAGAAGAAGAAATCCACCTGGTCTGTTGTTTACAATCAATCTGGATCATTAGGTGAAAATCATCTTTGTTCAGAGAGAGAGAGGGGGGGGGGGGGAGGGAGGGAGGGAGGGAGGGAGGGAGAGAGAGAGAGAGGAGAGAGAGAGAGAGAGAGAGAGAGAGAGAGAGAGACAGACAGACAGACAGACAGACAGACAGACAGACAGACAGACAGACAGACAGACAGACAGAGAGACAGACAGACAGAGAGACACAGAGAGAGAGAGAGAGAGAGAGAGAGAGAGAGAGAGAGGAAGAGAGAGAGAGAGAGAGAGAGAGAGAGAGAGAGAGAGAGAGAGAGAGAGAGACTCACACGCCGTTTACAACCAATCTGAAATGATGGGCGAAAATCATCCTTGAAGATAATGAGAGAGACAGAGAAAGGGAGAGACAGAAACAGATACAAAGAGAGAGACAGAGACAGAGATACGACAGACAAGCGGACAGACAAACAGACAGACATGCAGATAGAGACAGACAGACAATAAAAGCACAATGACGGATAGAGAGCAGAGACTGAGACAAACAAGACAGAGTACGAAATACACAGAGACGAGAGACAGAGACAGACAATTACACAAAGATAAAAGATCTCTTTGAACACTGATGACAAACAGGTGTTTCAGAGAGACAGATGCAGGTAGACAAACATATGTCACTTTAAACACAAGAGAAACAAGTGTTTGAAGTTCATGTTTATCAGAAAGTGGTTTTGCAACAACAAAAAAAGGGGAGGGGAGAAAAAAAAAGTCTTTTTTTTTTATTTCATTGTGAGTCATAGTAGTCAGCTAACATCGTTTTTTTTTGGGGGGGGTTAGAAATATAGCTTTCTGCTTTCCCCTAAAGTCATATTCATTTATCAGCTAACATTATCTTGAATGAATACACTGTCTTTGTACTTCTAAAGACATAATTATCAGTTATTGTTTCGTAAAAATATGGCTTTCTGGTTTCCCCTAAAATCATAGTTATAACCTGACGTGGGTTTTTTGTTGATGTTTCTTTTGACAAACATGGCTTTCTGTTTTGTTCTAAAGTCACAGTTTTGTTGTCACGTTTTTTTGGTAGAAATAAACTTTCTCCTTCTAAAATATTGAACCAAGAGAGAAAGTTGCTTACAGCATATTTGGAAACGAAATCTACACAGTGACATTTTCTCTACAGAAGTAGAATTGACTACTGCTGACTGCCACAGACGATAGCAGACTTACTTGGACAATACCTTTACCAAACATGACTTTTCTCTTGACTCCTAGGGAGGTTGTAAGGGCACTGTAATTCATGGGGTTTTTTAGGTAATGTGTCTTTGGTAAGGTAAACCTTAGAGAGGTCCATTCTACTCTAGGTGTCAGATTGATGCTGGATGTAGTCGAGGCACCCATACCAATGGCCACAGTTGGATAGTCTTACAACAGAGAAGGATGGGGTCTTTGATGGATGGAAAAGACATTATACGTGCTTTTGCAAGCAGGATTTAGACTTAGAGTCTCATTCTGGAGAATGGAGTTGATACTGATGGTAGCTCTTTCTCGTGCGGTTTTTCCCTAGACTCATAATTCAAAAGTCTCTAGTCTTGAGTCTGCGGTCCAGAGAAAAATCAGGGTTTTTTTCCTTCTTCGTTATTGATTTTATTTCCAGGATAATAGAATAAGCACTCGTGTGCTATTTTATATCTAGTACCCGTGTGTACGCAGTTTTGTCAGTTTTGTCATCCGTTCCCACCGGCACACAATGGCCTACACTCTGAAAAGCGGAAAGGGTTCTCACGTGTGCACACGATGTTCTGAGTCGTTCGCACACGGCACCTCAGTTAATATTCTCATCCGAATGACTTTTGGGGGGAGTGAGTCATGATTATGTTAACTCCAGAGGAAAAATCCTCTCGAACGAGATTCGAACCGGGGCTAGCAGATCCTAGCGCATCCCTCTAGCCACCAGACTATCCCGCCAACCCTTAAAGTGTTTGGATTTATAAAGGGGGAGGGGTGGGTGTCGTAAATGGGATATTGTCGTTAAGTGGAAAGGCTCAACAGAGGTAGGAACAAACCCTTGGTTCTGGAATCTTTCCTGTGCAAGAGAATCTTCTCCTTTCCTTCACCAGGTGGGCTGTCAATGCACAGACTGCAAATCACAAGACAAACCATTCCACATCTGACAATTCCTGTTGTCTGTGTGAGCGTGTGAATTGGGAAAACAACAGGTTATCCCGGAAAAGTTATGGAATAGTCGTTTTACATTATCACCAGTCTCAACTGACTTTTATTATGTAACATCTTACTGTTATCATTTTGGGTCGTGTTTTGTGTGCCTTGATAGAAAATAATCTGCTAAGCTGTTTTAAATAATTTCTAGTTACTTTTTTTTTACCAGGTTCGCGCAGTTAATATTTTTAATCCAATTACCGACAAAGAATCCATTTAACGACACCTAATGGGTGCCTATTCGGTTTCTGTGAAGAGATTTTATACCCAACAAACATGCTTCTAGAAACTCTGCAACATTAGGTGTTGGCAGATGCATAAATAACCAACGACAGTATTTTCCATGGAACTACGATCACACTATTATCGTGTCAGCTGACAGTATTATGTGGTCATTATTTGTTTTGATTTCTCGCCTGCTGCCGAAGATCTTTATCGTGTAACTGTACCGCTTAAGTGGTCTGGCCACAGTGGGCTGTGAACTGTTTTGTGAAGGACGGAATAGCCTAGTGGTCAGAACATTGCGCTGGCAAATTGACGATCCGGGTTCGATTCCCGTTCGAGGAGGTTTTTCCTCTGGAGTTTACGTCAGTGCTGACTCCACTCCCCCAAAAGTCCTTTGGTTGAGACCATAAATTGAGGACCCGTGTGCGAACGCACGCAGAACATCTTACGCACACGTTACATCCTGTTACGCTTTTCGTAAGAATAGGCCAGTCGTGTGCCGGGGGAAACAGATGACGAGATTTACATTGCATACACACGGGGACTAGATATAAAAAAAGCACTGAGTGCTTATTCCATTATCCTCGATTAAAAGAATTCAAATAAATATAAATTTTTATATATGATATTATATATATATATTATATATATATATATATATATATATATATATATATATATATATATATATATATATATATTTTTGCTTTAGCTGTTGGCTTGTTGTGCTTTCTGTTGTTTTTATTTTGGCAACCAGCTTCCTCCACTCCTTGCAGTGCTTCTTTATTTTATTTATTATTTTTTATGTATTCTTTTATATTTATTCTTTTATTCGAGGATAATGGAATAAAGCACTCATGTGCTTTTTTTTTACATCTAGTCTCTTCATGAAAGGTGTATATTTATGATATTGTTTGTATTGCTAGGGCTCTTATGTTTTTGCTTATTGAATGCTTATGTGTCTAATATATATATATATATTACTTTATATTATATTATATATATATATATATATATATATATATATATATATAATATGAGACAGAGAGGACAGAGAGAGACAGAGAGAGTGCGTGCATACGTGCGTGCATACGTGCGTGCATGCATGCGTGCATGCGTGTGCTATATTCAGAATAAACAGTGGACCAGTCATAGCTTTGTTACTGAGAGTTAAAGTCTCAGAGGCTAAAAACAAACACAAAAAATCAATCAATGAAGCCTAGCGTTTGATGGTTTTCTTGTTGTTAGAGCTAAGATTGGTGGGAGATGGGTTTTGTTTGGGAGTACGTGGCGCTTTGTGGGGGGGGGGGAGGGAGAAGGGAATGTTTTGTTTGGGTTTATATGGTTTGAGTGTAGTGGAAAGGGTTGTGTTATTTTCGGCTTTTTATGTTCGTTTCAATTTCCAGTTTTGTCAAGATATCATGGGTATGAAAAAATGAAAGCGGTGTGTACTCTCTTCTTCTTCGCAATCTTCTTCTTCTTCCAATTTCTCTTCTTCTCTTCTTCTTTTCTTCGCAATTCTTCTTCTTCTTCTTCTTCTTCGCATCTCTTCTTCTTCTTCTTCTTCTCTTCTTCTTCGCAATTCTTCTTCTTCTTCGCAATTCTTCTTTTCTTCTTCTTCGCATTCTTCGCATTTCGCAATTCTTCTTCTTCTTCGCAATTCTCTTCTTGCATCTTTCGCAATTCTCTTCTTCGCAATTCTTTCGCAATTCTTCTTTCTACTACTTATTCGTCTTGTTCTTCTTTTTCAAAGGATCAAACAACAACTATCGTTGTCAGTGTGCATGTGAAAGAAAAAAAAATAGAAAGCAGTGACTGAAGCAAAACGAAAAAAACCCCGAACATAACAGGCTGATGTTTGTTTTCATTGATCTGTCCCTCACTGTATGGGCGGAGCTTTGAATCCCCACCAGCTGTTTGTGAATGTGATCATTGTCAGAGAAGAGAGTGAGGGAAGGAGAGAGACAGATAGAGAGAAGAGAGATAGAGAGAGATTGAGGAGATATTAATGTAGAGATTAAGAGAGTAGAGCTAGAGAGAGAGAGAGAGAGACAGCTTGAGCAGCTCAGATGTGGTGCGTGGCTTAGGTTGTTTAAAAAAAATTTGTCGAACATTCATACGGTGAGATGTGCCATTAGAGATTCGCCATTGGAAATGCGACGTCAGAGATGTGCAGTTAGAGATTTTTTCCTTAAGATATTTGTCGTTGTAGTCCTACTGTTAGAGAATTGCCGATGAAGATATGTCTTTAGAAATGTGCCTTGAAGATGCGCCGTTAGAGATTTCCCTTTTCAATTACGTTGATTTATGAGACTTGCCTTTGCAGATGTGCTGTTAGATATTTGCCATTGGAGATGCGCACGTAGAGATTTGCCATTGGCGAGTTGCCATTGGAGATGTGCCGTTTGAGATTTGCCATTGGAGATGTGACGTTAGATATTTGCCATTGGAGATTTGCCATTAGAGATTTGCCATTGGAGATGTGCCGTTAGAGATTTGCCGTTGGCAATGTGCCATTAGTGGTGTGCCATCAGAGGTGTGTCGTTTAGAGATGCTGTCTGGATTCTGCACGAGAGTGTGGAGTCATCAATGCTGGAGTTAAACCACTCCATTTATTTGTCGCTTCCATTGACTTGTCAGGCCTGTAAGTGTTTGCACCTGTCTGTCATCTGGTCGTCTCGTGTCTTTATCTCTCGCTCTGTCTGTCTCGCCTGTCATCTTGTTTGTTGTTGTTGTGTGTGTTGTGTGTGTGTGTGTGTGGTGGTGTGTGTGTGTGTGTCTCTCTCTCTCTGTCTCTCTCTTCCTGTCTCTCTCTCTCTGTCTCTCTCTGTCTCTCATGTTTTTTCTCTTTATTTCTCCTTATTGAAGATGATATGATTTATTTACTGTTTGATGTTATCATTTTGCCCTTTCCTGATGGCTGGGTGTAAAGAAACTCTTGTATGCGCTCGTTACTTTTCCTTAGTAATATTATTTTGATTTTGGTTTCGGTTTTAATTTTGATGTCTCGTGTGTCTCTGTGTCTCTGTTCTCTGTCTCTCATGTCTCTGTTCCTCTCTCCACTCTCTCTCTCTCTCTCTCCTCTCTCTCTCTCTCTCTCTCTCTCTCTCTCTCCTCTCTCTCTCTCTCTCTCTCTCTCTCTCTCTCTCTCTCCTCTCTCTTTTCAAACGCAATACAAGACTTCAGTTACGCAACAGATATACATTTATTTTTGTCAACTATATTCTTTCAGTATTTTGGTAACATATCTCTGAGACATCATAAGCTGCCAAGAAGATAGTCAGCTTATTATCTAGTTTTGAAAAATACTACAGGAAAATCAAATGTCACAGTTTTTGAAGTTTATTTTTCTAAAGAACTAAAAGAACGTATTATCTGTTCTATAATTGGCAACAGAATTAAAATACATTTTCGTCATTACTGAACCATACAAACAGGGACAATGTTGACCCAAATTACATACAGCCATGTTGTATGAGTTCAAAGCTGCTGAATTTTCAGGTTAACCTCAAAGGCGCTAAAAATAGTCTGAAAAAGTAATCTTTTGAAAAAGCAATGTTAGACATCTTTACAGTTTTCCCAACGGAGACTCTGAAATAATATCGTAATGCAATATGTTTGATATATGTGTTTTTGTTTGTGTTGTTGTAGTTGTGTGATGTGTATGTGTTGTATTGTATGTATATTTTTTTTTTATTTTTAAAATGATTCTCAATCCAACATCAATCTTCTTGTCCGTATTCTGTCTCGTCCTGTTTAGATCTTGTGTACAGACATGCACAAATGACAAAACACGGACCCACACAAACACAATTCACAATGGTTTATTCCCGTCAACTCTTTTGAGCCATGGAGAAACACGAAGTATCCATATCCCTAAATAAATAACGGGTATAAAAGGAGGGAAGAGCAAAACACACATACACCCTGAGGACAATAGTAACAGGAGCGAGAGATTATGGCAAGGGAGATAATTGGATATAGTAGTCAAGGAGAAGAGAAACTCCGAGTTCGTTGTTTTTTATTATCATTATTGTGATTGTGATGTATGAGACATGTGGCCCAGTGGATAACCAGGTGTTTCCCTCACGTCAGTCACACAGCAGCTGGCGGTTTACAGATAATGCCCTCGTTTAGATAGAGAGAGATAGCGAGTTCAATCCCCGGTCAAGCCTGAACTTTCACCTGTGGAGGGGACGGGATAGCTGGTTGATAGAGCGTTGCGCATAGTGCTTGTAATCTGCTTACATAGGTTCAAATCCCCTATAAAGGGATTTCCCCCCTCAAGTTATTATCAGTGCCGACTCCACTCCCCCCACGTGAACGCACGCGAAACATTGTGTGCACGCGTTAAAACATGTTGCGCTCTTTGGATGATAGTCTAGGCCACTTGTGAGACAGTTGGAACCAATGGAAAACAATTACAAAACCGCTTACACAAGGAAGGGGAATGGATGTAAAATAAAAGCGCATGAGTGCTTATTACATTATCTTTTAGAAAAGAATGAAATAAAAGACAACTGAAATGATTTTTTTAAAGTTATGTTTCCATAACCTTTGCGGTCCTTGTAGAGCAAAATGTCGGAGACCTCAGCTTTTTTTTATTTATTTTTTATTCTTTTAAATCGAGGATGATGGAATAAGCACTCATGTGCTTTTTACATCCAGTCCCTGTGTGTATGCAGGTTTGTATATCTTGTCATCTGTTCCCACCGGCACACAATGCCTACTCTTACGAAAAGCGGAACAGGATTTAACCGTGTGCGCAAGATGTTCTGCTTATCCAGAGGCCAGCATATTAAGGGCGGCGCCCGTCTCCTCTCCCTCACTGTGTTATTTTCCATGTCCCTAAAGAGGGCAGGTAGCCATTTACCCTGTGTCGTGTTTTGTTGGAAACAATGCAGCCCTCCTACTCTGTCAATGTCAAGTTCTTCGTCTTGTTGGTTTAATGTCCATTTACATCAAGGTGATATAGACAATGGCACATTCAATTAAGAATGTACTGAAAAAGGGATGAGGGAAAAGATGAAAGGATGAAGAATATAATGGATGATGATAAGTTTATAAAATTTCATTTAGAGTAACTGTCCTACAGGTGACTGGCAAACACGTTCTGCAACTGATACTAGGACATACGGCTCGGAATCATACAGAACGCTTTGAATATTTCCTCTTTTTTTCTTAGATCTATCCCTTTGCTTTTATACGTGTCTGTCAAAAGACTCGTATTTGGATTTGCTTCTGTTTATTCTTAGAAGCCTGTGTGTAAATAACCTGGCATAGCATGTACACTTTCGACCACAAGCTTGCACGCATGCATCTGCACATACATCTATTATGTATGATGGCAAAATTGACAAAATCACATGCACACAGGGACTGGCTGTAACAAAAGCACATGAGTGCGTATTCCATTATCCTCGAGATAAAGAAAAAAGTGCATACACGCACAGTCATACCAGTCATACACACAAATGTACTGGAACATGCCGTCACACACACTCATGTATGTTTGTGTCCAAGCTCATAACACACATATACATACACACAAACATTCGCATGTGCGCGCATTGACGCACACACACTTTCATGCTAGTACATAGGCATGTGCACCAGAACAGACACTCAAATGTGTGTACAAACATAGACATACAATCATGCACACATGTACTCACAAACACATACATAAACGCGTGCGCGCGCGCGCACTTGCGCTTGTGTGCATGAGATCATGCATGTAACACACATACGCAGAAGCACACGAACATACTACGTTAAATGTTTTTGCAAAGAACGTTTAATAAAATGTGCTTTTTGCAAAAAGAAAATGACCTGCATTCAAAAAAATCCGGACATTGCAAAACACGCTGTTATTGAAAAGGTTGAGATTGTGACCACTAAAAATTCAGACAGAAGTATGTTATCTATAATTACTCTCTCTCTCTCTCTCTCTCTCTCTCTCTCTCTCTCTCTCTCTCTCTCTCCTCTCTCTCTCTCTCTCTCTCTCTCTCCTCTCTCCCTCTCTCCTCTCTCCTCTCTCTCTCCATATCAAAATGCAATAACAAACTGCTGGAAGGTATGTTTTTCTCTTCTTTCTAAACATTCCTTCACGTTCAAAGGCAGCAGCTCTTGCCCTGATCCCCGTCTGAATGGACTGTACATGCTTCAGCGTTTTCCTTCTCTTCGGCCAGGGTTTTCCCATTTCAAACACAGAAACTCCAAGCATGTTTCATAACGCTTGAGGATTCTTACAGGCGTTAGGGGATTTTTCATCTGTATGCATAAAGTGGGTGGGTGGTGTATGTATGTATGTATGTATGTATGTATGTATGTATGTATGTATGTATGTATGTATGTATGTATGTATGTATGTATGTATGTAAATAGAGATGTATATTTCTACATTACGTGCATATTATATGTTGTATTATACATATGATGATAATATATATGAATACATATATATGATATATTATAATAATATGTATATCTACATATGGTATATTATATATATTTATCTATTTTTTTAAATTTATAGCACAGACAAGTTATATGAAATTCTTCAATAATATATGTTTTAGATTATATTTATCATTGATATATGTAAGAAGCAATCAACACAATTTGCACTAACACATTTACACTTTGAACATCAACAGACAAAAGTTTGCACATAACATGAAATAACAACATTTAACATAACAACATTGATATTTTCACATCACATTTTGTACGCAACTTGACATCAACATTTGCCAATTGCACTAATTTGTAAGAAACAAATTTTCCAACATAACATTTTGCTAACATAACAACATTTTAGTGCAGGCCTTGGAAATTAGCTGACATCAATAACTAAGACAGATTTTATTGGGCCAAAAAAAAAGACTAATTAAAAGTGAAAAAATTATACTTAAAATAGTTTCATGACATTGACGAAAATGTTGACTACATTCCATTTCTGTCACAGGCAGTGTTGTAAACGTACTTGTCATGCAAATTTTACTGTTAGTGTTGATTTTGTTGACAGAAATCCTCCATGCCCCAAGAGGAGACTGAATACAAATGAAATCTTTACTCTTGACATGAAACCACTGACATAAAACTCCACTGCTTGGAAATGCGGTGAAAAATCACAATGGTGGAGGAGCGATGGTACGTGTAGAGTTTTTTAGGGCAGAGGAGAAAAGAATCCAACACTTTCTTCAGAGAAAAGCCACCACAAGGAGAGACTATAACCCAAGCTACCAACCCGCTATCATCAGTTTTTATTTCTGCAGCAACTGTGGCACAGACTACCTGGACTGTTTAGATGTGGCACTGCAGATGTTGCTCCTTACAGAACTGGAGTGAGTCTGTGATGTGTGTGTTTTTTTGGGGGTATGTGTTGGTTGTGTTAAGAGAGAGAAGCAGAGAGAGGGGAAAAGAGGCGGAGAAAGAGAGTCAGGACAGAAGACAAGACCAGACAGAGAAAAGGTGTCAGGTTTTGTTGGTGCGTTTTTGCATGTACGTTTTTTTTTTTCTGTGTGACAAAAAAACTCAGAAACTATAAAATCATTGATGCTTAAACCAAACTGTAGAACTGTTCAATCACTGAGCGCTACCATCATGGTTTCAAACTGCACACCTACAAGATCCTGTGGATAAAAGTTAGAGTTCTACCCACTAACGTTACGTCGCTCACAAAGTTTTTACTTTAACTCATTTTGTCCAGTTTTATTGAGGAAGAACCCAGTGAGGAAAACAGGTGCAGGTGACCACTTACAAGTTTTATGCTTTTGTTATGTTTGTCGAGTTTTCTGTCACTACACAGCATGCCTATTTCTGGAACAAAAGGTGAGGGTTTTCCCATAACCTATGCAGTCGTTAGAAAGTGGGGTATTTCCAGAATACATGTCTTTAAACCAGCAGTGCTTTTAAAAAGAAAGTTTGAAATTAAAGCCCGAAACTTTATTCGCTTACTGCAGAATGCACTTATCTATTAAAATAAAGATTATAAGGAGAACTAGCTGTATGTTGACATGAAATGGTTTTTGGTGGGTTTTTTTAATGGTTCGTCTTATCCCATCATAAAGAATGCATGTTGACGTCAGTACCACAGCTGACGTCACATCATTCTCTCTCTCTCTTCTCTCTCTCTGTCTCTCTCTGTCTCTCCTCTTCTCTCTTCTCTCGTCTCTTCTCTCTCTTCTCTCTCTGTCTCTCTCTGTCTCTCGTCTGTCTGTCTCTGTCTTCTCTGCTCTGTCTCTTCTCTGTCTCTCTCTGTCTCGTCTCTCTCCTCTCTCTCTCTCTCTCTCTCTCTCTCTCTCTCTCTCTCTCTCTCTCTCTCTCTCTCCTCTCTCTCTCTCTCTCTCTCTCTCTCTCTCTCTCTCTCTCTCTCTCCTCTCTCTCTCTCTCTCTCTCTCTCTCTCTCTCTCTCTCTCTCTCGCGTTCCTTTATCGGGTGGTATGCGTAGTTCCAGATCTTCTGTGCTTGTAGCTTTTGCAGTAGGTCTCTCTACTGGCCTCAGCCGACACATCCGACTTCAGAGCAGCTATTTCATTGTACATGTTGCATGCTGGACATGTTTTCGTTTCCACAGCGCACCAACGCTGAACGAACTACTGGACTTGAAACATATTTTGATCTTCTGCATGTGTACATACAATGAGAAATTCAGGCACTGGCAGGTCTGCACTTGAAGTTGACCTGGAAGATTGTAAAAAAAAAAAAAAATACCCACCTTTATTTCACCAGTCTAGACCAAGATTCAAGATACTTATGTCTTCAATTTGGATTATGGTTATGAAGCAACGATCTTAACCACTAGCTATAGGATTTGAATCAACGATCTTTAACATGAGTGATTATATTTATGAGATAATCCTTTATATGTGAGATGATTTTTTTATTTCTGAGATAACTCTGTGCCTTCATCTTCTCTTTTTCTGCTCCCGTCCTGTGCAGTCCTGAAGCCGCTTGCCTACTAGATAGAATATAAGTGAGAAACAGACAGACAGAAAACAGATGTGGGAGATCGAAGGAGGTAATTGGATAGCCCCCTAGATCAAGGAGCAGAGAACTCCTGTCTGTTTCCCTGTGCTGCAGTCTGTTTGTGTGAAGCCCCTCTGTCGCTTGTGAGGAACCTAAGTGTGTGTGTACCCTCAGACAGACAGACAGACAGACAGACAAGAGACAGACAGACAGCGATCGATGGAGTGTTTAAGGCCCCTTGCGTGGTGGCTGCAAACCATCAGGTGTGCCTCTCACCAGACATCACCTGACACCAGACACTCATCCCAGGCTTTCATTACTTACTGTGACAATATGCAGGCGTAAGGGTTGCTGCATGTACACACACTTACATGCATAATGCTGACATCTGGGGGGGTCCTCTAACATATGCATACAATACTCAACACTTGCACAGCAGTCTTTGCTCATTTGAAATTGTCGTCAAGAATCAACCCATGTATCTTAAAGATTCTGTTAGAAGTTTAAACTTCATTGTCTAGATTATACACGTCTTCATAGGGTTAAGTTAAAATATTTTGAGGGTTAAATTGTATGCATGCAAACTACACCGGCCTAATATCCTAGAATACACATTAAGCTGTTGGGGGTTTTATTTTTCGTTCCATGGCTAGTGCTCCGATGTTCACCAATGGTAAGGTTTTTGCATTTTACCCCACCCTTTATGTAGCCGCATTCTGACTTCAGGGTTTATTCTAAACTCCATCACCAATGTTCATGCGTTTTAATTTAGGGGGGGGTCCACTCATACTGGCGCTCAAAGGCCCTACTCTTCAGCCAGGTGGAACGATATTTAACATGTGCGCAAGATGTTCTCGTATGTTTGCACACAGGACCACAGTTTAAAGTCTCATCTTAAGAACTTTCAAGGGAGTGGAGACAGTACTGGTGTTAACTCCTGCAAAACTATCCCCATGAGAGGGGCCTTATGGTGGCTCAATCCCAGGCTGTCACATCTCCAGTTCAATGCTCTAACCACTAGGTGTTCCCTCATCCCTGGCCTAATCACGAAGTTTATCTATCTATCTATCTATCTATCTATCTATCTATCTATCTATCTATCTATCTATCTATCTAACTATCTATCTATCTATCTATCTATCTATCTGCTGTCTGTCTGTCTGTCTGTCTGTCTGTCTGTCTGTTTATCTATCTATCTATCCCGTAGTCTGACGACCGTGGGGACACCTCCTAAGACTTGACAACCAGTTCCCTCCATTCCTCTCTCTGTTCTGCCTTTCTCAGGATTTTGTTGAGTCTAGGCCTGTCCATTCGCTGATGTTGTCCTCCCATCTCTCCTTTGGTCTGCCTCTTTTTCTTCCTCCTTGGACAGTGCCTTTAGTATTGTTTTTGCAAGTCCCTTTAATCTTGTGAAATGTGTTATGTTTGATAAAAGCTACTTTGAAGTTTGAAAGATTAAAAGAAAACTGATGGCACTGCATTAAGCTTCTCCTAATGTTCCCCAGTAGTGGAAGAGTACCAGGAAAACCAACGCCATCTTTACACAAAGTCTGCTGTTTATTGGGGAGAAAAAGTTGTGTCAGTAACAAGATAGCGGTTGTGGGAAGCAGAAACGTATGCTGACGTCATAGGCATGGCTGATGTATCGGCCAGTTTCTGAGATCATCCTACTGGTGTCTTGTTTTTGTCTGGCAGTTTCCGCTAAACTGCTTTACCTAAAACGGCAGTTCACGTAAATGTGGGGTGTCCAGTCTATTAGGTTTGGAAGAGTCTGCAGAAAGAGGAGGATGGACGGACAGAGACAGGGGGATGGGATAGTGTGGTTGGTTAAAGCCTTGTGCATTGCACTCGTGATCTGCTGACCCGGGTTCAAATCTCGTTCAAGGGATTTTTTTCCTGGAGTTAATATCAGTGCTGACTCTATGCCGAGTTATCACTGATTATCTCTATTAATTCAAACAACAACAACAAAAGGTAAAGGTGTCCCATAAGCTATACAGTCGCTAAGAAGCGAGGCATCAGAGACCTCAGCTTCTCTAAGGGCCAGCATATTGAGGGCAGCACTCATCATCTCCTCTCCCTCGCTGCTTTACCGTCTCTGTCCCAAAAGAGGGCAGGTACCCATTTACAGCTGGGTGAACTGGGGGACTGTACCAAACCTAAGGTACACAAACAAATGGTTACACATCCGCCAGGCAACCATGCTCAATGCTGCTTTCACCTTAGCTTGGGGAAAGCGAGTGCTCTGACCACTGAGCTACCTCTATCTTGTGTATTTCAATAGTGCAAATATTGACACAACTAACAGAACTAGAAAGTAAAATCCGTTCATTAGAGAGAGAGAGAAAGAAAGAGTGAGCTATTGATTTTAAACAGACTTGACGTGCAAGACAGACACAGACCTAACCACCGTTTCTGTTACTAGGACACTAAAGTCTGTTGTCAATACAAACATACTGAAACAACAGACATCCACAGAGGAATCACTGAGGAGGGAAGAGAGGTTTCATTGAAGTGTAACACCGCCCTGAGCAAGGAATGAGGAGAGATTGTACCATTGAAAACTGCAGATGTTATGAATCAGGATGTTTGTTTGGCACAAACACACAGACACACACAGACACACACAGACACACCAGACACACACACAAACACACACACACACAACACAACACACACACCACACACATAATCAGATTCACACACACACCACACACACACACACAACACCCCACACACACACACACACACCACACCACACACACACACACACACACACACCACACAAACTTTCTGAAGTTCTCCATTGTGTGCTCTGTTCTGTGCTCTGGTTGTGTATGTGGTGTCATGGGCTGGTGATCGCCAGTAGGGGAAGTTTGCTTGTACGTGTATCCATGAGCACACATCGACACACACATTAGACACACACGTATAACTTAACAAGTAAGCTGTGGACGCGCATGCATGCACACGTGCACGCGCACACACATACACACACAAACATATATATATTTATATACATAAGAATAAAATAAGTAAAAACTAATAAACACACACACACATACACACACACACATACACATACACATACACACACATACACACACACACACACAACACCACACACACACACACACCACCACACACACAACACACACACGCACACCACACACACACCGGGGGGGGGAGCCAGTCGATAGATGCAGACAGAGGGATAGAGAGAAAAAGAGAGGGAGGGAGGGGAGAGAGAGGGAGAGACAGACAGACAGACAGAGAGCATGTTGATTTCCAGGCAGGGCATTGGCCTTCAGCTCCAATAACGAACCATACTTGTTGAGGCAATGTTTATTGGCTTATAGCCAATCAGCTCTCTTGGTGGCCATGTTTACTAATCTACAACCAATCAGCTGTCTTGACAGCCATATTTATTGGTTTACAGCCAATCAGCTCTCATTTTGACCCAGACCACTCGACAAGGAAACCAACTGCCTGATGGAATGCTCTGTGGCAGTAGCAATGACTACTTTGGACTGTTTTTCTTCTGCTGCTGCATTAATGGTGTGACCTGAATTGCAGATGGTTCCATTCTGCTTCTCGGAGTTATCATTGCATTTTGACCCTGACCGTTCCTTGTTCGTTGCATGCATTTGTAAATATTTGTGTCATAGAAATTTGGTAGTAGACTGAGAATAAAAAGGAAAATAAAGTTAAGAGAACAAAATCTTTAACTTTGCAAGTGTTTGACCAAAATATGTAACCCAACTGAATGGTTGTCTGGGTGATAGTCTTTCGGATAAGACTTAAAGTGATATAAAATAAAATACAAGACAATAATCGAGGTACTGTATGCTACACACATTCAGCACACGTAAAAGAACTCATTGCAACAAGAGAGTAATCTTTGGTAAAACTCTGCAGAAAAATGCCGCACTGAAAGACTAACGAATTAACATTCAGAAAATAAAGAAAGAAGTAGGAAGTGGCGCTACTTTCGTGGCGACGCGCTCTTCCCCGGGGACAGCAGCCCAAATTTACGCAAAAGAAATCTGCAGTCACTGAATGGGGTGTTTTTTTTCAATTCTTGGTCACAGGTAGCATGATTTGAATGCAAGGCGCTTCGATTTGCTTGCCTTTCAAGATTGAACACTGCAAAAATTCCACACATTACTATTATCGTTATCATTACTATTGTCAACTCCGCTCAATTTAATTCAAACACTTTACTATCTCAGAGACAGAGAAATTGAAGCAGGTTATTCTTTTTATTAATCAATCTGCAGTTTAAGCTTTGCGACGAAAAGAGCTTTATATAAATGTATATTTGTTTGTGTGCGTTTCCTCTTTCTTCATACTCTCCTTCTCCCTCTCTTCTTCCATCTTCTCAGCCAGTTACTTTTTCCACCAGGATGTTTTTTGTTTAGGGAGACTCACCAAAGTATTTCCCAGGATTGATTTGAGATCATTGCCTTCATCCTATGAAAAGACAGCTGGCGCACGCTGAAACTTATCCTGGGTATAGGTAGGTACACCAATGGAGAGGTTTTCTATGAGACATGTACAGAAGCGTACCTGATCAATAATGTACTATGACTTACTAACTGGGTCATCCATAAGATTTTTTTTTTATTGTTCCTCAGTTACAGCTCAAAGGTTTACCAATGATGAGATTTTTGCGAATGCGACCGGTTTTTTTCCACCTTGAAGATAGCTGCATTCCAACTTTAGGGATGTATGCTGGGTATGTTCTGTTTCCGTAACTCACCAAACACTCACATGAATTGTGGAATCTGTAACGTGCATATTTGATTTTTTTTACATGTGTTTATACCTACACAAAAGGAATTAGGGTACTGGAGGTCTGTACTTTTTACTTTTCTCATTATGTTACATCGAGGATAATGGAATAAGTACTCATGTGGGTGGGCTTTTTCTTTTTACATGCAGTCCGCTTCTGAATACGATTTTGTAAATTTTGTCATCTGTTCCCACCAGTACTCAATGGACTAACAATCTGTCTGACTGTTTATATATCTGCCTGCCTGTCTGTCTGTCTGTCTCTGTCTCTATCTCTGTCTCTCCTCTCTCTCTCTCTCTCTCTCTCTCTCTCTCTCTCTCTCTCTCTCTCTCTCTCTCTCTTTGCCTGTCTCTCTTTCCCTATTTCAATATAAATGTCGATATTTTTTGTATTTTCATAATTGTGCAACATGAAAAACTGGAATGAAGAACGTTTGAAGAAACGACATTTAGGAAACCTCTTTATAGGAGGAGGGGTAGCAACAGTTCTTGATAGCAATTTGTTTTTGTTCAATAGTTATGGAAGATAAACCCTCAAGTACTGATGTTAGAATATCAACGGTGTGTATTGGAATTCCAAACCTGGGCATCAGCTTGCATGCATTCAGAGGCCTTTTATCACACTATGGATCAGATGCTGTGCTTGTTACCTGCATCATTTGGGGGGGGGGGGGGCTGGCTGGGTGTGCTGTGGTGTGGAGTTATGTGATATGGTGTGAGCGAGTGAGTGAGTGAGTGAGTGAGTGGTGTGTGTGTGTGTGTGTGTAGTGAGTGGTGTGTCTGTGTGTGTTTGAGAGTGTGTGTGTGTGTGCGTGCGTGCTAGCATGAGTGCGTGTGTGCGTGCGTGTGTGTGTGTGTGTGTGTGTGTGGTGTGTGTGTGTGTGTGTGTGTGTGTGTGTGTGTGTGTGTGTGTGTGTGTGTGGGCAGAATCAGATGTATATCAGTCACGGCATTTGACAGTAGCTTTCACGGTGAGTGAGCCTATTGATTTCAGTATCTGCAACAGCTGGTGGAGAGAAACAACAGCTCTGTTCCCAGCTGTAAAAGTGTCCCATAACCTGTGCGGTCGTTGGAATCGAGACATAAGAGATCCATCACACACATAAAATCAGTGTCCAGTTAGCTTAGGTAGATATCCGTCAGTCTCGGAAGACCTTGGAGTTGTAGGCTCTAGAGCGCAAAGCCTGGGTAAGTAATATGGAGGGCAAGCTGTTACCCTTGCAGCAGACCCCCCCCCCCCCCCCCCCCGCCGCACTCCACTCGCTGAAATGATCCTTTGGAAAGGCAGTCGCCGATACCAATGGTTCCAGTGCCGTTGCAGGAGCCGCCAGAACGTTGCCATATAGGCCTACAAATGGGTGGCGTTGATCTTGTGGCGACGCGCTCTCCCCGACAAGAGCAGCCCGAATTTCACGCAGGGAAATCTGTGTGCCTTAAAGGGGTGTAAGATGTATTTTAAAATAATATTGTACCAGATGTCTGAATGACCCCGCTTTCAGCTGGCCTCAGCTGTTCTAAGACAGGAGTCTTCTCACCCAGTTAGTGTTAAGGACACCTCGCATACGAAGCTTTTATTTTACAGGTGTGCAGTTGAGTGGAAAAAGTCCTTTGGATGAGACTGTGAAGTGTGCTCCCGTATACAAACACAGGCAGAATGTCTTGTGCACATCTTATAAAACCCATTCTGTCGTTAGGAATGGATGACAAATTGTCAACAAAAAAACATTTTTTTTTTAAAAATGGAATCCACAGGTATTCTGTTTAAACAATATCCTGTAAGTCGGGTTGTGGTTACCTTAATGGTGAATAAAAACGGTCGCATACACAAAATCTCACCATTGGTGAACCTCGGAGCTCCAGCCAAAGGAACAAAACAATAAGTGACGCTCCACCACAAAATGAGTCGCTTAGCACATAACCCACTTTTCCGCTAGGAGCCATTAAAGGCAGGTGGGGTCAAGTTGGCAATTTTGAGATTTTGATAGATTATTAAAGTAGAGCCATTAGTCTACCTTGTAATGAAATATCAAATCATAATTTTGTCTCCTTTTGCCTTTAAATTGTTTTAAAAATACCCAAGTCCTCACTCTGACCACCTATTAGGGTGCTAAACTTGTCAATTTCTCATTTTGTCATTTCCTGCGGTATAGCATTTCAACTTGCAATAACTTTTTATAGAATTGTCCGATTTTTAATCTGTTTCTTTTTGCATTTGTAGCCATTTTATTGCAGTTTAATAACATGTCAATAACTAAAAATTGACCTCTGGTGCAATGCGACTCATTAAGTGGTGGAGCGTCAGAATTATTTTTTATGTGTATATCTAATAGAACAACAATAACTCAATTTGGTGCAGCTACACAATCAAAAGAGTAGGAAGTTCTTTAGATGAACATCAGTAATGAAGCCATTGACGTCCCGATAGAAAGAAAGAAACAGCAGCGCCATTGAACTGATGACTGACTGACACATGCCTGCCAGGCTTGCTTCAGCTTCGTTTCCTGTCACACAACAGTCACAGCTAGCAAAGAGTGACCACAGAATGAAACATCATCGACGTTTTGCCTGCTTGCCTGCCTGTCTGTCTATTTACTTTTCTATTTTATTTAATTATTCTTTTATATCGAGGATAATGGAATAAACGCTCATGTGCTTTTTTACATCCAGTCCCCGTGTGTAGGCAGTTTTGTATATCTCGTCATCTGTTCCCACCGGCACACAATGGCCCACTCTTACGAAAAGCTAGAACAGGATTTATCCTGTGCGCAAGATGTTCTGCGTGCGTTCGCACACGGGGCTTCGGTTTACAGTCTCATCCGGAGGACTTTTGGAGAGAATGGAGACAGCACTGAATGAAGCCATTGACGTCCAGATAGATAGGAAAAAGAGAGAAAGAAAGAGAGAAAGAAAGAAGAAAGAAGAAAGAAAGAAAGAAAGAAAGAAAGAAAGAAAGAAAGAAAGAAAGAAGAAAGAGCATCCCCTCGAACAGGAATCAAACCCGGGTCGTCAAAATTGCGAGTGCAATGTTCTAACCACTAGGCTATCCCGTCCCATCTGCCTGCCTGTCTGTCCACTCTCCTAGCAGTTCCCAATCTCTCCTATCAGGGGTCAGTCAGTCACACCTAGGCGGGGGTGACAATGACCCTGGAGAGTGGTCACGCCTTTTGTCCAGTGTTGGGCCAGTGAAGGACAGGATCGATTCTGATCTGGCTGCACAGCTCCGATGTCCGATCTCCCCCCCCCCCCCCATGTCTTCATCAGTGTTGTTTGTCTTGAGGTGGAGGAGGTTGGTGCTGTTGTTCTTGTTGAAGGGTGGGTGGTGTCTTGTGTTTTGTGCAGGTCGAGCGAGTGCAAAGATCTGCTAAGGGTTAGAGAGTGTGGGTTTTTTTCCTGTACTGTTGGGCTTGTTGGGGACGGAATAGCTCAGTAGTCAGAGCACTCATTTTCCCCCAGCCAAGATTAAGCAGCATCGAGCGTGGTTACCAAGTGGATGGGTGACTGTTTGCGCGCCTTGGCTTCAGTGCAGTTTCCAAGTCCACCCAGATGTAAATAGGTACCTGCCCTCTTTAGGGTCAGGGAAGGTAAAGCAGCAAGGGAGAGGAGATGGGTGTCGCCCTCAACATGCTGGCCCCTAGAGAAAGCTGAGGTCTCTGATGCCTTGCTCCCCTACGACCACATAGGTTATGGGACACCTTTACCTTTACGCTTTTCTGATTGTTTTCTGTTTGCGTTAGTTTGTTTTGTAACTTGTTCACTGAGTATTGTTTCTCTGAAGTTGGAATATGGCTGCCCATATGGCGAAGTACTTGAAAACAGACACGCAAACTCCTCATTCAGTGTGCAGTTTCAATCTCACAGTGATTCCAGGTGGAGTGAGTCAGAGTGCACATTCTGGGTGACCCCGAGGGTGTTCAGCTGTTGAAAGCACAGGAACTGAGTATAGCACTATGTTTTAACAATGATGTTGGTAATTATTAATACTTTTTATACACAGGGTATCTGGAATATCCCCTTTAGTTAAAAAAAGGTTAATCACTCTTAACATTTAGGTAACAGTTTGCCAAATCTTAAACGCATTAATTCAAAATTTGTTTGGGTTTTCTTTTATTTCAAAAATAATAAATAAGCACGCATGTGCTTTATTTATATCCAGTCCCCGTGTGCATGTGATTTTGTACATTTTGTCATGTTCCCACTGGCACACAATGGCCTATTCTTCCGAAGAGAGAGAGGAGGGGGAACAGAGAGAGAGAGAGAGAGAGAGAGAGAGAGAGAGAGAGAGAGAGAGAGAGAGAGACAGAGAGAGACAGAGAGAGACAGAGAGAGACAGAGACAGAGACAGACAGACAGACAGACAGACAGACAGACAGACAGACAGACAGACAGACAGAGAGAGGAGATGATACTGATCATCTTTACTTCCAAGGGATACAGACAAGCATTTATGTAATTTTTCATGCGGCCCTTGCCCGGAATAGGGACTACATAATATACAGTAATGACATTCAGGCTTTAAGACGGAAAAAAGAAATGCCAAATACGCTCAAAAAATCGACATGTATGCAACATGTTGGGTACACACAAAAATAGAGACAGACAGATAGAGGCAGAGAGAGAGAGAAAGTGAGAAAAAGAGTGAGAGAGTGAGTCACACACACACACACACACACACACACACACACACACACACACACACACACCCCACACATAGAGTACAACAAACACACGCAAACATTTTCAAAATTTCTGTGAGTGCACTAACATAAAAAGGTCATATCAAACTTTCTGTATAGTAAAAAAAAAAAAAAAAAAAAAAAAAAGGACCAAACACATACATATGCCAGAAGGCATTTGCACACTGCGTGTTAAAACTCATCCATTCACTAAATCCCTCCTTCCTTCCACTTCTTTTCCACACTATGCACACTGCCCCCCCCCCCCCAACCCATCCCCATCCCACCCCCATCCCCTTCCAACCAACCCAGCTGCCAGACATAAGAATATTTCCCTTCCCCCTGCCCTTAAGGTAAAGAAGAGAAAGAAGTGACCCAAAAATGGCCAGTAAAATATGTTTAAAAGTCAGCAGTGTTTAAGGGTCCTTGACACGAAACTATCAGTATTTCAACTTTATAGAGAGCAGATAAGGATCCTTCACCACGTTAACACCTTTTTTTTTTTTAGGAAAAAGCACAGCAGAAAAGTCAGAAGGACTTTAAAATGTAAAAGCATGTACAACACGGTCGATTTCGTCAGGATCCAGTATCACTGCACTAAAACCTCCTTATGTGCCTAGGAAATCAGACACTGGAAAATACAAAAAAAAAAGAGGAAGGGAGCTTAGGAGAAGAAGGAGGATGGTGGTGGTGGTGGTGATGACGACGACGACAATGATGATGATGATGATGATGATTGTGGTGATGCTGATGCTGCTGCTGCTGATGACGACAAGGACGACGACGACGACGACGATTATGATGATGATGATGATGATGATGATGATGATAATGGCGACGACGACGATGATGACGATGATGCTGTTGGTGATGAGGATGATGAAGATTGTGGTGATGCTAGATAGGGTGGTGGTCATGATGGTGGTGGTGGTATACATGCTGATGATCTAATATGCAATGTAAGCTCCCATAAACCATGTCAGAGTTCGGTAAGTTACGAAAACACAAACATATGCATACCCAGCATGCATCCCCGAAGTTAGAATGCGGCTATCTTCATGGTGGACAAAAACGATCGCATACGCAAACTATCAACTTTGGTGAACCTCGGAGCTCCCACCGAGGAACAAGACAACAAAAAAAACTTGCATAGCGCCCCAATGTGGATCGGTGGTCGAGAGGTAACGCACATGCCTAGAAAGAAAAAAGTCCGGATTCGAAGTGTGTGGTGGTTTGATCCCTGTTTGAGCCAGAAACTTTTCCCCCATGTACTAGACCGTGAGTGGTGATCTGTGAGCTAGTCTTTCGTAAGAGACAACAAACCGAGGTCACGTGTTTAACGCATAATTATTTACCGCACGTAAAAGAACCCACGGCAACAAGGGAGTTGTCTCTGGTAACATTATGTAGGAAAAAAGCCACTCTGATGGGGTAACAAATTCAGTTGCAGACATGAAAAGCATAATGGATGGCGCTGCTCTTGTGGCTACGCGCTCTCCCCGGGGAGAGCAGTCCGAATTTCAAACAGAGAAATCTGCCGTGACTTAAAGTGGTATACAGTGCAATACACTACACAACATTACACTACACGACACTACACTACCACACGACACGACACGACACGACACGACACGACACGACACGACACGACACGACACGACACGACACGACACGACACGACACGACACGACACGACACGACACGACACGACACGACACGACACGACACGACACGACACTACACTACACTACACTACACTACACTACACTACACTACACTACAATCCAATACAACGCAATACCATACACTACACTACAATCCAATACCATACACTACACTACACTACAACACAATACCATGCATTACTCTACACTACACTACACTACACTACACTACACTACACTACACTACACTACACTACACTACACTACACTACACTACACTACACTACACTACACTACACTGCACTACAATCCAATACAATCCAATACAACACAATACCATACATTACAATGCACTACACTACACTGCACTACACTACACTACACGACACTTCACTACACTACACTACAATCCAATACAATCCAATACAACACAATACCATACACTACATTACACTGCACTACACTACACTGCACTACACTACACTACACGACACGACACTTCACTACACTACACTCCAATACAATCCAATACAACACAACACACTACACTACACTACACTACACTACACTACACTACACTACACTACACTACACTACACTACACTACACTACACTACAATCCAATCCAATCCAATCCAATACAATACAATCCAATACAACACAATATCATACACTACACTACACTACACTACAATTCACTACAATTCACTACAATTCACTACACTACACTACACTACACTACACTACACTACACTACACTACACTACACTACACTACACTACACTACACTACACTACACTACAACGGTCGACCAGACTACGGAATAGGTGAAGGTGAAGGTGAAGGTGAAGACGACAGTGAGTAATAACGAGGGAAAATAAGACATCTGTAAAAGATAACATTTCACTCCCATGCGAAGTCGGATGTGCTGGGTCTGACTTGTCAGGCGCTTGACAGCAGCGAAATGCATTTTCCCTCGTACGACAGGTAGACAAGAGTAGTTCCTGTCTGGGCGTTCGACGAAAAAGTAGAAGACATCTGTGTGAGTCTGTCTTGTTTGCTTTGTTTTGTGTTAGTTTGCTTGCTTTTCTACCCACTGAATTGATTTTTGTGTTATAGAAATGTGATGCCAAAACAGAAATGTTATGTTGACCTGGGTAAATGGAGGTGAGGAAAGGTCGGAGGGGCGCGCGCGCGCGCGCGTGCGTGCGTGCGTGCGTGTGTGTGCGTGCGTGTGTGCGTGCGTGCGTGTGTGTGTGTGTGTGTGTTCAATTTTGTTTGATGTCTCTTCACAATGTGCGATATTAGACTGAATAAGATAAGTGTGTTCGCGTGCGCGCGTGTGTGTGCATGCGTGTGTACGTGCAGGTATACATGCATGTGCACGTGTGTGTGTGTGTGTGTGTGTGTGTGTGTGTGTGTGTGTGTGTGTGTGTGTGTGTGTGTGCTTGAAATCCTTGAGAACAGTGACAGATTTCATAAAACTGACTGACAACATCTGTCACACAAAAATCGATTACATGTAGTACTGATTCACTCCTTGTAGAAGTGGAACAAAGCTTTTTTATATATATAAAATAGAGAGAACTGAAGCATGCAGCTAAAGGCAGAAAAGAGAGAAAGGAAGACATACGACCAGAACGACAGGGGTCATGAAGACAAATACAACACAAACATGAAAGAGAAAAGTTTGAAAGTAAGATATGAATTTCAATGTGAACTTTTGCTACTGTTAAGCTGCTGTCTTAAATCCAGGGTTTTCTGAGGGCATGAAAACTAACTAAACAAACAAAAAAATACGGACAACTTTGTTGTGTTTTTTATACAAACTTTCATTACAAAGTTTGAGGTTGAAAAGAAAAACCTGGTGTCGTTATATAAGAACAGTTTGTGAAACTTGTCAAAAAGTATACGAATAAACAGCGAAAGCTGTAGTCAAAAAATCAAAAATAAAAACAGAAAAATTAATTTAAAAAAGAAACAAAAGCTTTGTGATGTGAGAAACACTGTGATTGAATTTAAGTTTGTGTTGTTTAAAGTAACGGTAACATTTCTGAAATAACAATACCCCCATGTTGAATTTTATCGATTGTCTTTCGGTACATAAAAGGCTAAAAACTTTGGGATTCATTCTATTAAACATAAGGTATAGGTGAGATCTGCTTCTGTGTGTGTGATTGTGTGTGTGTGTGTGTGTGTGTGTGTGTGTGTGTGTGTGTGTGTGTGTGTGTGTGTGTGTGTGTGTGTGTGTGTGTGTGATTCTCATAGCACTCTCATTCGTTTGCTGAAAGGCGAGGGAACCCCATGGTGCGTGACTTGTGATGTGCGGGTAACCATCAGGCATCTGCTCCTGGAGTGTCGGGATGTTCAGGATATTAGGCACAAGCATTGTACTGCAGATTCCTTCAAGCTCCTTTTTCGGGATGTTCCACTGGACACCATTTTTAACTTTCTGAGAGAATCGGGCTTTTTTCATCTGATATGAGAGAAAGTGGTATAGTCCGTCACTATGAACAAGGTTGTCTTAAGGAACCTGGTTTTGGTTTTCATCTCATTTTATGTGGTTGATGTTGTTTCCACAACGCGGTGACCGTCCTGGGTTGTCCTTTATGGTTGACCAGGGAGTGTATCCAAGAAAGGACAGTCAAGTTGATTTTATACCCTGTTTTAATCTGTATAAAGTTGTGCAGTTTTATTCTGTGATTAAAAATTTACGAGGTGACAGCCCGATATGGCCTCTGTGGTCGGCGGGGCTATAAACAACGGGACTGGGTTAGGTTGCGCGCATGCGTGCGCGCGCGCGCGTGTGTGTGTTTATTTATTTATCAATTTATTTATTCATTTTTTCTTTTCTTTCGAGGACAATGGAATAAGCGCTCGTGTGCTTTTTACATCCAGTCCCCGTGTTTATACAGTTCTGTAAATTTTGTCATCCGTTCCCACTGACACATAGTGGCCCACTCTTCCGAAATGCGGAACGAGTTTTAACGTGCGCAAGATTTTCTGCTGCGTTTGCACCCGGGGCCTCGGGTTATAGTCTTTTCTAAAGGACTTTTGGGGAGAGTGGAGTCGGCGCTGATGTTAACTCCACGCAGTTCTACTATGAAATTAACTTGCCACATATCAGTGAGATGCGCGTGTATCTTTATTATAAGAAAATTAATTATTCCAATGCGTTTTCTTTTTGTTTCAGATGCCATCTGAATAACGTCGGAATCAGTGTGGGATATTCTGCTGATTTTGTGCGGGACTATTCTCCGATTTAGTGCGAGACTGTTCTGTGGATAAAGGGGATTGTTCAGCAGCTATTAATGTCAAGACCTGCAGACTTCAAAAAGAAAGACAATAATCATCCTCTAGCAGAGACAACACTCGGACAATCAACAAATCATCACAAGGGCAGACAACAATTATCATAAACATCATAAAACAGAAACATTAGTTCAGACAACAATCATCCTACAGCAAGAAACATCAACAACAAAAACTTATACAACACAAAAACACACACCAACCTCCAAAAACACCACAAAAACAAAGACAAACCAACCAAACAAAAACCATCTCCCATAAACAAAAACTCAAACCAAATAACTCCAAAACCCCAACGCCACCATGACCTCAGTAGCCCAACAATCACCAGACTCCACCCTCCTTACCATGACCTCGACCTTCCCCAACAAGACCTTGACCCTGCTGACCCTGGCCACCACGGCGAACAGCACGGTGACCCTGTCGGGCCCGACCTTGACCCCGGAGGAGCAGGTGACGATAGACCGTTACATGGCGGTGCTGCGGGGCATGGAGCACTCCTACATGTGGGTCATCTTCGCCCTGGGCTTCCCGGGTAACACGTGCAGCCTGCTGGTCATCCTGGGCATGCGCTGGTGGGGGTCCCCCGCCCTCTTCATGGCCACGCTGGCCGTGGTCGACAACTTGGCCATCGTCGTCAAGCTCATGCTCGTGCAGTTCGGCCAGCACCGGGTAATGATTGGGAGTTTGGTTTTGTTGGGGTGTAGTTAGTTTGTTGGTTAGTTTGTTGGTTGGTTAGTTAGTTAGTTAGTTAGTTAGTTAGTTAGTTAGTTAGTGTTAGTTAGTTAGTTAGTTAGTTAGTTAGTTAGTTAGTTAGTTAGTTAGTTAGTTATGTCCCTTACTTACTTGGTTGGTTGGTTGGATGCTCCTAGCGTGTAGTAATCCTAATAATTATCATTAGAAATTTAGTTTTATGTTCACAAAAGGCTTTAAAACAAGAGGTATTATGCAATCGTAAGGTCGTAATTTTTCCTCTGTGGATTTGTTTGCATTTGTTTCTATGTCTCTGCCTGTCTACCTACCTACCTACCTATCTATCTGTCTATCTATCTATCTATCTATGACACTCGCACGCACGCACGAATGCACGCACGCATGAACGCACGCACGCACGCACGCACACACACACACACACACACACACACAGAAGCATGCACACAAACAAAAGGGACAGAGATAAAGAGAGAGAGACAGACACAGAAAGAGACAGAGGTAGGGAGAACAGTGCTTTTAACATGTTTGTTGGGCAAACTATCACTCCAACAGAGCTGCTATGTTAATGTGTTTACTTCATGCCTGGGATAACATGGCTTAAACGTTTTCATTAACGACAAGTTCACTGAGGTTCGAACTGAGCAAAAAGAAAAATGCATCGATCAATCGATCCATCGATCGTGTCCATTCGGGAAATCGTGGCCGGTCAACCTGATCGGTGGTTATGTGTGAATGCAATGATGCAGAAAACGACTGGTTGCGGGTTCCATTACCGCGTGAAATCGTACTCGTTTTTTCATGTTCACAAGACCATGAGTGTTGGTGATGTGAATGCTGGACTTTTAGATGAGGCACGACATACTTTTAGGTTTTTGTATTTAAAAAAAATACCCGTAGTATCAAGAGAGATGCCATAGGCAACTTTTTTTTAATTGAAAAACCATTTGTCTTTTCCATTCTGCTGTACGGATGTGAAAGCTGGACCTAAACTTAAATGAGATACCTTTGACAACATTTCTTTAGAATTAAAAAGACATTTATCATTTGCACACTGCCGAATGGATGTGAACCCTGGACCTTGACTACAGAACTAGAAACAAAAATCCCAGCCTTTGAAATGAAATTACGTCGAAATCGGATGTGCGGGGTCTGGCTTGTCAGGCGCCTGACGGCAGCGCAAAGCATTTAGGCTCGTATGACAGACCACAGTAGTTTATGTTTGAGTGTTCGATGACCATGACAATGAAATCAAATTATTCGGAAGGCTTCGACACCTTTCCTGGCAGCACCACAGAACCCAGGAGTCAGTGTGGCAAGAGGTGAGGCCATGAAAGCTGCCACAGGAACAAACCCCTTCTGGCTGTTGGAAAGTGGAGGAAGCTGGTGTGGTTTAGTTAGATCACGCGTCACAGCTCTCTGGCCAAGACTATCCTACAGGTAACACTTGTAGTGAGGGAGGAAGACGCAGCAGGCACAGACAGATGGAGAACTGGATGCAGAACATCAAAGACTGGACCGGCCTTGACATGGCTGTGTTGCTGCGAAAGGCTGAAGACAGACCAGCCTGGAGAAAATTGTCGACCAGCGCATCGTACATGCCCTTCGTTCCCGACCATCTTTGTCAAGAACTTTGCGTATGCGATCGTTTTTGACCCAAGGTTAAGCTCAATGTAGTGTGGTTACCAAGTGGATGGGTGACAGTTTGTGTGCCTTGGCTTCAGTACAGTCCCCCCAATTCACCCAGCTGTAAATGGGTACCTGCCCTCATTAGAGTCAGGGAATGTAAAGCAGCGAGGAAGAGGAAATGGGCGCCGCCCTTGATATGCTGGCCCCCGAAGATGCTGAAGTCCAATCCAATCCAATAATGGTGCTTTTAGCCCCGCCGACCACATAGGCCATATCAGGGCTATCGCCTCGTCACATTTTAAAACTCGTATTAAAAGTGCGACTATGTACAGTTTAAAACGAGTATAAAACCAACTCAACCGTCCTTGCCTGTATCGACGTCCCGGTCGACCATAAGGGTCAGCCCAAGATGGCCCCACTTCGTGGGAAAACCCACATCGATCACACTTAAAACAAGATAAAACCAAAACCGGGTTCCTTAAAACAACCTTGTCCTTAGAGACCAACCATACCACTTTCGCTCATATCAGACGAAAAAAGCCGGATTCTCTCAGGAAGTTAAAAATGGTGTCCGGCGGAACATCCCGAAAGAGGATCTTTAGGGAGTCCTCGGTAAAATGCTTGTGCCTAATATCCTGAACATCCCGACACTCCAGGAGCAGATGCCTGACGGTCACCCGCACGTCGCAAGTCACGCACCACGGGGTTCCCTCGCCTTTCAGCAAGTGAACGTGAGTGATGTGAGAATGATCCGTGTGTATCCTGCTGAGCACTGTCGCCTCCCTTCGGTTTTTCACACCCAGAGGGAAAACCTCTTTCAGGTTGGGACGGATCCGAAAAAGCTTGTTGTCCGTCTGAGCGTTCCACTCCTCCTGCCAGAGGGAATGCACGTATTGCTCGCTCCTAGGTTTCAGATCCGTGAACGGCACCGTGGACCCGGAAACCTCCTGCTCCGTGGCGCGCCTGGCGAGTCGGTCAACCATCTCGTTGCCCCGAATGCTTGCGTGCCCCGGGACCCACACCAAAACCACGTCACACCCGTCCCGTCTCAAGGAAGTATGCAGCTCGTAGAACTCCTGAAGCCTAGGGTGGTTTACGTTCCTGCAAGCGATAACCTCCAGAGCAGATGCTGAGGTCTCCGATGCCTCAGTCCCCTACGACCACATAGGTTCTGGGACACCTTTACCTTTACCTATTTTTAAGGCAGCTGCGCTCCAACTTCGGAGAAAATGTCTAAACATTACACCGCCATATGGCAGGCAGGTTATCAAATTATGTTTTTTTTTCTGTAGATCCATAAGACAAGCAGGCTGGCTATAAGATCATGTTCTTTAATGTTTATCCACACAGATCGCCATAGGGGAGGCGGGCTGCAAGCTGATGTTTTTCCTGGGCAACCACCTGGTGGTGTACGCCAACTGGGTGCTGGTGGCGATGGCGGTGGAGCGGTTTTTCGCGGTGTGGCAGCCCCTCAAGGTTACCCAGCTGTGGACGCCCCGCAAAGCCGCCGTCAGTCTCGCGCTCCTCCTCCTCCTCACCATCGGCCTTACCTCCCCTCTCTTCTTCACCGTCACCGTCAAGGTCAAACATGGCGTCCAGATGTGCGGCGTGCATGCCGATTACGCGTGAGTTGGAGGGGTCACGTTTGATTTATAAATGTATATAGATATAGATATGTATATGTATGTGTGTCTGTATGTCTGTCTGTATGTATGTAGTGTATATATATATATATAATATAATATATATAATATATATATATTTATATTTTATATATTGTGTGTATGTACGTATGTGTGTGTGTACGTGTGTGGATGGGTGGGTGGGTGGGTGCACGTACGTTCGTGCATCCTTGCGTGGGTGCGTGCGTGCGTGCATGTGTACGTGTGTGCGTGTATGCGTATATTTATTTATTTATTTATTCATATAATTTACTTATGTGTGTCTGGGCCTAATGTCTTCACCATAACGATTGTATACCATTACTGTTACACTCAGTAATTGCTCTTTATAAGATGATTGAAGCTTGTCTTCACTAGACTATATACTCTAGTTGTTTTTTTACGATTTTCCTTTCATAACAGTTTCTTGGGATCTGTTATAACGGCTACAGAATGAGCAATGTATGGCCAACCAATTTATGTCAAAAATCGACTTAGACCAATGCTTGATCTATCGCATAAGTCAAGTCAAAATATTTCAATCGCCTCACGAAAGGCAAAATTAAGAGTTTTAAGAAGCGCTGATACAGTTTCAGGGTACGCTGAATATTTTCATAGTTCTGCAATACAGAGAACGCTGACGTAAATGTTGGGATCTATGCTAATCTATGTGGTTTTTTATTTATTTGTTTGTTCTTTTATATCGAGGACAATGGAATTAGCTTTCATGTGCTTTGTTGCATCTAGTCCCCAGGTGTGTGCAGTTTTGTAAATTGTGTCACCTGTATCTTTGATGTGTATGTAATGTGCATCTGTATAAACAAAGCCCAACTGCTGGCAAATATGCTCATGATTTAACCTGGAAGATTGTTAACGTTCCCAACTATCAGGGCAACATGTAGGTTTGAAACTTTCAAACCACTATTTTACTATTTCAATCTACAAAAGCCCGAGGCCTAATTCAATCATATTGCTTATATAGCCTCTGTAAGAAGTTTGTTTGAACTTAACACTTCAAGACACTAAAAAAAAAAATTTCAACAAAAAATTTTGGAACCAAAAAATTGAACCGTTAAACCTGCATGACCTTGACCCCCCCCCCCCCCCCCCCAGGTCCTTCATGCGCATCTGGCAGTCCAGCCAGGTCATCGCCTACGGTTTCCTCCCCTGCCTGCTGCTCACCACCATCAACGTCCTCATCATCATCCTCATCAGCCGTGCTCACCGCCTCCACCGCACTCTCACCACCACCACCTCCACCACCTCCTCCAAGCAGAGCTCCAACGCGAGCGGCACGGGGGTCACCACCACCACCACCACCCCACCTCCTCCGCCAGCAGCATCCAGCGCCAGGCCACCATCATGCTGGTGGTGACGTCAGCGATGCTCGTGCTGACCACCACCCCCATCTGTGTCTACATGCTGCTCCTCAAGAAGTGGGACCCGCCCCGAGGCTCCCCGAGCACGCCAAGAAAGAGTTCATCAGCTCCCTGCTGAGGGTCATCTGCGACACCAACCACTCCGTCAACTTTTACCTGTACTTTGTCAGGTAATGCTGCTGGCTGTTTTTAATAGTCTGGATATTGTGATATGTCTTTCTCTTAATTTTACTATGGATAGTTCAGTGGTCAGAGTGCTCGCTTTCCGGCAGTCAAGTTAAGCAGCGTCAAGCGTGGTTACCAATTGGGTGGGTGAGTGTTTGTGCGCCTTGGCTTCAGTACAGTCCCGCAGTTTACCCAGCTGTCAATAAGTACTGTTGCTCTTTTTAGGGTCAGGGAGGTTAAAGCAGCGAGGGACAGGAGATGGGAGCCGCCCTCAAATGATGGCCCCTGGAGAAGCTGAGGTCTACGATGACTCGCTCCTCAAGACCACATAGGTTATGGGACACCTTTCCCTTTACCTTTTCTTCTTCGAAAGTTCAGACAGCAATCCAATCCAATCCAATCATGTTGTTTAACCCCGCCGACCACACAGACCATATCAGGGCTGTCAACCCATAAAATTTCAATCACAGAACAAAACTGTGCGACTGTATGCAGATTAAAACAGGGTTCCTTGTATCGACGCCCTGGTAGGTAGACTGAGGGTGTTTGTCATTCTTATCATTGCATTATATTTTACCTCTCCTTTTGTCAGGTAGGCTGGCTGTTTATCATTGTACACATTGCATTACATATTACCTTTAATGTGTCAGGTAGTGTGGCTGTTTATCATTCTGAGCATTGCATTATATTTCACTTCTACTTTGTCAGGTAAGCTGTTGGCGTTTATCATTCCTCTTCGTCTCGAAC
>CM060319.1:72666723-72696723 GCA_030674155.1 Stramonita haemastoma
ATGGCAACCTTTAGTTACCAACCACTGCATGCCAATCCAATCCAATCCAATCCAATCCAATCCAATGATGTTGCTTAGAGCCCCGCCGACCGCACAGGCCATAACCACTGCATGCAAGACACGCTCTTGCAAGTTATCCAGATACAGAGAATGGTCCGATTTCGAGGCAAGCAGACAACACATTTGCTTCACAACACACTGAGAGAGTCAGTCTTCTCTATCTCCTCCCTTGATTCCTGTTGATCGTCCAGTCCAATCCAGTCTTCTTGCTTATTGCCCCGCTAGTCACAGACAGTGGCCATATCGGGGCTGTCACTTCCTCCTAGTCTAAATCTCATGGTCTCATATAACAGGGATTTCATTACTGAAGAAATTACGATTGCCATCATTACCTACAAACAAAGCCTTCTTCTTTTTGTCATTGCCATTTATAATAGATTCCGGATGTAATGGATCTAGAGGTAAAAATATCCACACTTCCGGTTCTTACAGGAAAAGCTGTTTTCTCACTAATTTTAGCTGTGCCGGAGGGCTTCTGTGTGTGTGTGTGTGTGCATGCGTTCGTGCGTGTATGTGTGTATGCGTAAGCGCGCGCGCGCGCAGAAATCTACAGGAGAAAATTGTAACATTGAGAAATTAAAGGATTCGTGGCAATTGTTGTCTCTCTGTTTCTGAGGTATCCAGTGTAACTGTTCACACTTAATGATTTTAGACATGTTTGGGGTTTTTTCTTTGTTTGTTTCATCGAAAATGAATATGAAAATCACCTCATTACCGGTTTCTTTGAATAAATTGCCCCATGTGTGCCTCTTGACACGTCAGTTTCAGATAGCTTGACCCAAAATATGAAGATAACGATGAAGATAACGATGATGATACTGACGACGACAATTACGATAATGATTGCTTTTTTTTTTTATTCTTACTATTGTTTCTAAAGTTGATCCTATAATAACTGTCAATTTTCATGTTGTTCCTTGAAATTATTGGATTATGATCAGTGATGATTGATTTTTCTTTTCTTTGCGGGTTTTCGTTATTGTAACAACTTAGCATTGTGGGCGATGATTGATCTTTTTCTGTTTTTATTGTTTTATCATTACACCTTGTTATTATCGATGACGATTGATATTTCTTTGCTTTTTTGTTATTGTTACAACATATTATTATCGGTGATTATTTATCTTTCTGTCTTTGCTCTGGAGTTTTCATGATTGTTACAACTTTTTCGGAAACTGCTGTATCCGATAGCTAACTATCTCGTAATTTCACTCGGAAAGTGTCCGCCTATATAAAATTACTAAACCAAAGCTGTCTTGATTCCCAATGTGTAGAGTTGCCTTCTGTTGATAAAATCTGTTTTTTTTATATATAAACATCTGCGCTCATCATCAACAAGCAAAATCTTTTTTGCTAATAGTGAATTCAGGACCTGTTTATTCTTGATCTTGTACCACAACTTGTGAATACATTTGAATTACAGCACTATGAATGATCGAAAATGATGCCATTCTTTTTGTGAAATAGGAAGTGACTGTATTTTTCGTCATGAAATTCAGTGAACGTTATGTTTCTGTGAATTATTGTTTTATTCAATTGTATTAACCAATCCAACCCAATCTTCTTGCTATAGCCAGCCGACCACAGAGGTCATATCGGGTTATGGCTTAGGTGGGATTTCCATGTCTTTGTGAAGATGATATCTGATCATATTATGAATGATATGATGTTGCTGCAGTTTGTTATGTCATGGGTGTTCCGCCTTTCATGTGTGTCGAATCGGAGTGTCTCGTTGATATAATTGATGTAACTATTGCTTGGTATTTACTAGCCTAGAATCTCTCTCTCTCTCTCTCTCTCTCTCTCTCTCTCTCTCTCTCTCTCTCTCTCTCTCTCTCGCGCGCGCGCTAACACACACACACACACCGCACACACACACACAAGCACGCACGCACGCACACACACCATAAAGATTACGTTCGAAGTGGTCTTGTTTGTGGTTTATGTAGCTAAATATTATCAAGGTGCGGAAAATATTATACAGTGTTGCGCGTATATATTACAAGAGCACTGATTCTAAATACTTATTTTGGAATTGTCATATTCAAAATATCAGCAGCTTTTGGATTCAGGTGTGTTTGTTTGCGTGCGTGCGTGCCTGCGTGTGTGTGTGTGTGTGTGTGCGTGTGTGTGTGTGTGTGTGTGTGTGTGTGTGTGTGTGTGTGTGTTATGTGTGTGTGTGTGTGTTTTCCAATCCAATCCAATCTTGGCGTTATAGCCCAATTCCAATTATGTTGCTTATAGCCCCGCCGACCACATAGGCCATATCAGGGCTATCACCTCGTCAAGTTTTAAAACTCGTATTAAAATGTGCGACTATGTACAGTTTAAAACAGGGTATAAAACCACCTCAACTGTCCTTGCTTGTATCGACGCCCTGGCCAACCATAAGGGTCAGCCCAGGACGGCCCCCATGTCGTGGGAAAACCCACATCGATCACACTTAAAACGAGATAAAACCACAACCAGATTCCTTAAAACAACCTTGTCCTTAGAGAACAACCATACCACTTTCACTCATATCAGACGACAAAAGCCCGATTCTCTCAGGAAGTTAAAAATGGTGTGCGTTATAGCCCCACCGACCACACATGCCATTATCGGGGCTGTCACCTCGTAAATTTTTAATCACAGAATAAAACTGTGCACCTATATACAGTTGGGGGGGTTGTTAATGTTTCGTATGCCTAAATTGCTGATTCACTTTCATGTTAACACTTTGTGACCGTTCATGTCTATCTGCTGTATCAATGTTTAGAGTTGTTGTATCTGATATTCATCTTTATTGTAACTGGTTTCCACAATGGTTTGCTCAAACTTGACTCATACAGCCAGAATTGGAAAGGACGATGGAGTACATGTCATATTACTATTATTATCACTCTTCTTGCCCAGTGGTGGGACACATCAGAGAACTTCTTCTATAAGCTAGACAGTTTGGTAACACTGGACCGGTTTTTGTGTTGTTTTTTAATATTTTTTATTCTTTATTTTATTTATTTATGTTATTGTTTTATTTCTATGATCATGGAATAAGCATGCATTTGGGGTCGAGGGAGAGGAAGAATTTTAAAGCCAGGTTATGTAAATTGGTTTATCTATTAATACGAAGTGGCCTACCATACAACACCAGTGAAACAATACATAAAGGCACTTTTGCACTGTCCTCTGTAAGGACACACGGTAGCTCAGTGGTCAGAGCTCTCTCTTTCCCAAAGCTAAGGTTAAGCAACATTGAGCGTGGTTACCAAGTGAATGGGTGACCATTTGTACCCTTTGGCTTCAGTACAGTTCCCCAGTTTACCCAGCTGTCAATGGGTACCTGTGCTCTTTAGGGTCAGGGAAGGTAAAGCAGTGAGGGAGAGGAGGAGAGGAGGTGGGCGCCGCTCTCAATATGCAGGCCCCTGGAGAAGCTGAGGTTCAATCCTGTCCAATCATGTTGTTTATAGTCCCGCCATCCACACAGGCCATATCAGGGCTGTCGCCTTGTAAAACTTTTAATCTCAGAATACAACTGTGCAGCTACATAATCCTATCTTGAAGTTTAAAGCTTCCCCAATGACTGCATGAATTGTGGAAGCATCTTAACCTTTACCTGTAAGAATATCAAAACTGCTGAAGCTAGCATCAGTGACTTGGGGGGTTAGTTTTGTTTTTTCAGGGTTTTTTTTTCATTCTTTTACTTCTAGGATAATAAAATAGGCACTCAAGTGCTTTTTTTACATCCAGTCCCTGTGTTTTGAAAACTTCAGCACTGTATTTGATTTTTTTTGTTTATTTTATTACATTTCTTTTGCCTTGCTGTTTCAATAAAACATTTTAGCTGTACAATATGAAGATCCCAGTGACAAACAGAGAGAAGTTGATGTTGCCAAGCGGACCTAAACCCGTGAATAGAATATCAGTGCTAAGTTCTGAAGAATCAGGAAGCATTTCATCAACTGTGTTACAGTGAACACATAGTGTGTGTGTGTTGTACTGAATGTTTTCAAACATGCACCGCAAAGTGTTTTTTGTGAAAATTTCACACTGTTGTAAGTTTTGAATCAGTGTTTTATATTTTTCTTGATACGTTTTACTGTTGTTTTTATTTTGCACCTGTGAATGTGTCTGAGAGTGCCCTAGATCATCTCGTCTGTACTTCTGATGTCTTATTCTTCCATTGTTTGCAGTGTGTGTGATATGTGATTCATTATGATCTTATATTGTTTGCTTTGTCGTTGTATTCTTATTATTCATTTGAACAGTACTTTCATTTACTGAAAGGTCTTAATCTGAAAGTTATATTTGTGTTCAGATTTTAAAGAGAAAACAGAACACTGGCTTTCAAATTAGGGATTTTGTAAACAAACTTCCGATGTTGATAATCTGCCTGACAAACAGGTTTTGCTACAGAAATATCTCTTTTTTTTCTCTCTTCTCTCTCTCTCTTCTCTCTCTCTCTCTCTCTCTCTCTCTCTCTCTCTCTCTCTCCTCGCGCGCACGCGAATTTTTTTTATATATTTTCTCATTTTTTGCTTCCTTTCTTTTCTCCTTTCTTTTATTCTTTTCTTATTTTGTTTTCCTTTTTGTTCCTACACTCTTTCGTTGTCATTTCTTTCAGTACTTTTTTTCTTTGGCTCTTCTTTTTTCTTCTTTCTTACTTTTCCTTCTCGTTTTTGTTTTATTTTTTGGTCTAGTCTTTTGTCTTCGTCTTGTTATTTTTAGCCTTTTTATGTTATTTTGGGTTGGGTTTCTTGTTGCTCTTGTTTGTGCAGTTTTTTTTATATATCTAGCATGTCTGCATCCGTAGGAGACACAATGTCCCAGGATTCTGAGTGTGAGCCTATCACAGGGTTTTGTCCTAGTAAGCGCATTTCTTGGGGTTTACCAATCAATTCCTATCTTCTTGTTTATAGCCCCGCCAACCTCATATCGGGGCTATCACCTCGTAGCATCTTTTAAACTCGTATTAAAACTGTGCAACTATATACAGATTAAAACGGGGTATAAAACCAAGGTTACTGTCCTTGCTTGTATCGACGCCCTGGTCAACCATTAGGGTCAGCCCAGGACGGCCTCCGCGTTGTGGGAAAACCCACATCGATCACACAGAAAATGATATAAAACTAAAACCAGGTTTCTTACAACATCGAGGCTATCACCTTGTAGCATTTCCAAACCTCATATTAAAACTGTGCAACTAAATACAGACTTTAAAAGGGGTTAAAATCCTCTCTATTGAGGTTCTTTGAATCAACGCCCTGGCCATCCAAAAAGGTTAATCCAATCCAATCCAATCTTGTTTTATAACTCTGCCGACCACACAGGCCATATCAGGGCCGTCAGCTCGCAAAATTGTAATTATTGGATTAAATCTGTGAAACTATCTACAAATTAAAACAAGGTTTAAAACCAATTCTATCATCGTTCTTTGTATCAACGCCCAGCACAAGGGTCCATTCTTTAGGTGTAACAATGACTTCAAAGCAAAAAGCGGAATAGAGCTAGGTATTGTTGGAAGCACTGAAATATTGTAATGGTCATTTCATCGGGAGGAGGAAGAATAATTCATTTGTGATTTGATTACTTCACTGTTTCCTGTGGGTTCACTTTCTTTTATATTATACAAATTTTTGCCGTATTTACGAATTACTGCACTTGCCAAAATCATAGTTGCATCCAATTCAATCCAATCTTGTTGTTTATATTCCCGCCAACCACAGAGGCCGTATCAGGGCTGTCACCTTGTGAAATTTGTATTTTCGGATTAAAACTGTGCACCTATACAGATTAAAACAGGTATAAAACCAACTCTACTGTCCTTCCTTGTGTCAACTGCTAGGCCAACCATAAGGGACAATTCTTGGATTTTAACTAAGATTTTAAGGCAAAAGTGCAACTTCTGTCAGGAATTTTGGAATAAATGACTTGGAAACAATGAAATGCTGTTTAGGTATTATTTTAAGGGGGGATTAATTTTAATTTTGATTTTATTAAAGCACCATTTCTTGTGGGGTCAGTTCTTTTTGTTATAGAAATGAATTGTCGTATCTACGAATTATTGCGCATGCCAAAATCGAAGTAGCATTCAATCCAATCCAATCTTGTTTATAGACCCGCTAACCACACAGGCCATATCGGGGCTGTCACCTTGTATATTTTAAATCTCAGATTAAAAATGTGCAGCTATATGCGCAGATTAAATCAGGGTTTGAAACCAACTCGTAGTCCTTCCTTGTATCAACCCCTGGCCAGCCACAAGGGTCAACCTAACCCATTCCAATCCAATCCAATCCTGTTTATATCCCCGCCGACCACACAGGCCATATCGGGGCTGTCACCTCGAAACATGTTAAATCTCAGATTCAAAAACCTGTGCAACAAGACACAGCTTAATATGGGTTTTACAATCAACTCTTCTGTCCTTCTTTCTATTAACGCTCTGGCCAACCATAGGGGTAAATTCCTGGGGTTTAACTATGATTTCAAAGCAAAAGCAGAATTTATGTGAGGCATTTAGGGTTAAATGACTTGGAAGAACTTTAATGTTGTCAAGGTCATAATAATCTTACAAGGGAGGAAGAGTATTTAAATTACTATTTAATTACAGACTATTTCTTGTGGGTGTCAGTTGCTTATGTGTTCTAATTATCGTGCTTTCTAAATTCATAGTAGCATCCAATCCAGTCCAATCTTGTTGTTTATAGCCCTGCCGACTTAAAGAGGCCATATCAGGGCTATCACCTCGTAATTTGTTTTACATCTCAGATTAGATTTGTGCAGCCATGTACAGATCAGTGGTGAGGTCAAAGGGTCAATTATACGCATTATTGTGCTTGTCAACATTATCGCAGCATAATAGTTACAATGAATGGCGGCAGAGCGATGAAGCCGTTTTCTTTTCTGTAGAAAGATTGTGATTGTCTTTACCGTTAAATATTTCTTTTTAAACCATATGTATACCCGTTTTTTTGTTCCTCGGCTCACCAATGGCGAGGTTTGATGCGACAATTTTTGCCCATCATTAAGGTAGCCGCATTGCGATTCCAGGGCTACACATCTTTATAAGGACTGGCGGTCGACAGATAAAGAACCTGCATAGAAAATAAGTGATTTTTATTCCAGCTTGAATCCGAACTATTCATTAATTCACAAGATTTCGAAATCAGCCTGGTTGTTTTGTCTTTCAAAGAATCGACGGACTGAGGTCCTGTGTGCAAAACATATTTTAGCGCTCGTATAAAAAACAACATGGGAACAAGAGTTTCCCTGACAAAATTATGTGGGAAAAGAAACCATCCTCGGCTAAAAATGATGATGACGACGATGACGATGATGATGATGATGTGTGGTGCTGCTCTCGTGGTGTCACGTTCTCTCCTGGGAGAGCAGCCTGAATTTCACACAGAAAAATCTGCCGTGACTGACACTGGCAGTTAAAATACCATCCAACCAAATCTAATCTTGTTTATAGTCCCACCGACGACAGAGTCTATATCGGGGCTGTCACACCTCGTTAAACTTTAAATCTCAGATTAAAACTGCGCAACTATACACTACACCACTACAATGTAAATCAATGCAATGCATTGCAATACAAAACATTGTCACACAATTCTACACTTCCAAAACAACAAGTTTTCAGCTTATATCGTGAGCATGACCAGCTGACGTTTGGATTATCATTTGTCTTCTGTTATCTGTCACTGAAAAACAGTCGATATCTTTGTTTTGCTTTGTTGCTGCAGCTGCTACTGCTGCTATTTCTTTGTTTTTTAAACGACAGAATAAAAACCTTGGCAGATTTCAGCTGTCAAAGGGATGAAGGGGAAGGGGAGGGGGAGGCCGCAGTCTGTAAACTGTATCTGGAATAAGCCTGAAACGGACAGGACAATCTTCCTTCCTGGATGGGAGTTACTGTGGATAGATTTCGGCATCCACACGGTAATCTCTCCTATGATTACAGAGTTATCCCTGGGCTTTATGTCAGACAGCTGGCTGCCATTGCAGGATAAGTGTTGTCGTTGTGACATGCCGGTGTTTTATTTATTTAGTTTATTCTTTTTTTTTAGGATAATGGAATAAGCACTCATGTTTTTTTTACATCCTGTCTCCATGTGTGTGCAGTTTTGTAAATTCTGTCATTCGTTCCCACCCGCACACAATACCAGCACTACTCGTCCGAAAAGCAGAACGGGTTTTAACGTGTGCGCAAGATGTGAATGCGACTCATCCGAAGGACTCTTTGGGGGAGTGGAGTCGGCACTGGTGTTCAGAGGAAAAGTCCACTTGAACGAGATTCGAACCTGGGTCAGCAGATCACGAGCGCAATGTACATCCCTTTAACCACCAGGCTGTCCCATCTGTGTGATGTCGCGTGCTGGTGGGAGGAGGGGGAGGAGAGTGTGACACTTCACTGTAGCCAGTAATTTCCTCCCTTGCATAGTTCAGTCAGCGGCTGTAGCATGCCAAACTTGGGTCTTCAGGGGACCGGTTTAACGACAGCGCTGTTGCATCACTGTCGTTTAGACTTATCAGTGTGCTGACAGTTTTGTAATCCGCCTAACAAGTCTTCGTCGATCGTAGTCCGCAAACTGTATCTTCGACACAACCGCAGTTTTCTAAGGTCCATTTGAAACCGTAGGTCACTTCTGCTTATCTCCTTCTTCAAGGCTTTGGGGAGAAGTGCTATCTTAAGTCTCTGGGGAAAAAAGGCAGGAGGATGGAACAGGAAGGCAGAAAATAGACAGAGAGGTGACAGGAAGAAAAGAAATGAGACCCAGACGAAGAGAGGGATAGAAAACGGGCGATTCCTAGCACAGGATTTCCAGAAGATGGTGGTTCTACTTCCACTGACACACCCCTGGCATCCCCAACGAGGGTGACATAGAGCGACTTGGTCAGGCACTCTCCTGGGTGCTGTGAATGAAAGGAGGGAGATGTATATTAAGGCTTGTGTCTCTGTGTGTAATTTGCTTCTTTGTTTCTTTTGGGGCATGGGGAAGGGGGGTGTACATGAGTGTCTGAATGGGTATAGATGTGAGTGGGCGAGTGTGTGTGTGTGGTGTGTGTGTGTGTGTGTGTGTGTGTGTGTGTGCGTGTGCGCGCGCGCGCGCGTGCACGCTCTCTGTATATGTATATGTATCTTTACATTTATTTCCTCTGTATGGTTTACACATATGTAAAGTGCGTCTGCAAATTTGCATTTCGTTTGTTGAATTTGTGCATATGCTTATTTATTTTGCTGGGGAGGGGAGGTGTTTTGAAAATTGGGAAAAGGGCGTATTATTAATTAATGTTACATAGTCATATCTTTGATTTCGTTGTCTCTAAATGATGATTATGTATGCTGATGTGCATCATATAACTCCTCAATGATGATATTGTTTTGTGTACGAATGTCATTATTGTAATCATATGTAAATGATAAATCTTATGTATCGGTTTGTCCTTATTAGGTTTCAATATATCTATAAACAAAAACGTGTTCAGTTTTTTGTGTGTGATAAAGCGTGACCTTCAGATTCAATAAAGTCATCATATCTTAAAATTGTGAGTGAAGGAGTGTGTGTGTGTGTGTGTGTGTGTGTGTGTGTGTGTGTGTGTGTGTGTGTGTGTGTGTATGTGTGTCTGTGTGTCTGTGTGTGTGCGTGTTTGTGTGTGTGTCTGTGTCTGTGTCTGTGTATATGTATTTGTGTGTGTATGTGTGTGTGTGTGTTGGGGGAGGGGGGTGCTACACAATGACCAGCTTAACATATGACAAAAAAATTCTCTCTCTCTCTCTCTCTCTCTCTCTCTCTCTCTCTCTCTCTCTCTCTCTCTCTCTCTCTCTCGCACTGGGCAGCATAACACAAAATGCACCTCATTTTCAGCAGCCTAATTCATTTAGACTCTGTTTACTCATGGCATCAAGTCAGCCTGAGGTTGTGAGCAGCCTCAATCTATATTGTGTAAAGCCTTTAGAATAAGAGATACTTTATTATCGTAAGTCTTTTTTTTTTGCTACTGATTTTGTTGCA
The DNA here is from genome assembly GCA_030674155.1 of Stramonita haemastoma. Lineage (NCBI taxonomy): Eukaryota > Metazoa > Mollusca > Gastropoda > Neogastropoda > Muricidae > Stramonita > Stramonita haemastoma. The sequence goes on from CM060319.1 coordinate 72,676,785, forward strand.
ATACAATTCTGCTGTTGTCATTGCTGTTGTCTTTTATTCCACCAAAATACTAAGCAGTTTGGCAACCCCCTTCATGTATGGGCCAATGGCCTTTTTGTGAATAAATTTTCGAGTTCGAGTTCTCTGTCTGTCTGTCTGTCTGTCTGTCTGTCTGTCTGTCTGTCTGTCTGTCTCTCTCTCTCTCTCTCTCTCTCCTCCCTCCCTCCTCCCTCCTCTCCCTCCCTCCCTCTCCCTCTCTCCCTCCTCTCCATCTCTCTCCTCTCCCTCTGTCTGTCTGTCTGTCTGTCTGTTGTCTGTCTGTCTGTCTGTCTGTCTGTCGTTGTCTCTCTCTCTCTCTCTCTCTCTCTCTCTCTCTCTCTCTCTCTCTCTCCTCTCTCTCTCTCTCCCCCCTTCCAAACAATCCAGTTTTCTTGTTTATAACCCTTCCGACCACACAGATCATATTGGGGCTGTCACCTCGTAAACGTTTAAATCTTAAATGAAAACTGTACAACTATATATATAGATTAAAACGGGAAATAAAACCAACTTTACTGTCCTTCCTTGTTTCAACGTCCTGGTCAGCTATAAGGGTCAGCCCAGGGCGGTCGGTGTGTTGTGGAAAAAACCACATCGATCACACAAAAAATGAGATAAAAGTCAAAACCAATTGTATAAAACAACCTTGTTCTCAGTGACCAACTATGGCATCTTCACTCATATCACACGGGAAAAGCCTGATTCTCAATCCAATCCAATCATGTTGTTTACAGCCCAATTCCTATCCAATTATGTTGCTTATAGCCCCGCCGACACACATAGGCCAAATCGGGGCTGTCACCTCCTCATATTTTAAAACTCGTTATTTATTTACAGCCCTGTCGACCACACAGGCCATATCGGGGCTGTTATTTCGTAATTTTTTAATTTCAGAATAAAACTGTACAACTATGTACAGACTAAAACAGGGAATAAAATCAGCTCTGCTCTCGTTCCCTGTATTAACGCCCTGGCAAACTATAAGCGCCTGATTCTCTCAGGAAGTTTAAAAATGTGTCCGTGGAACATTCCGAAAAAGGATCTTTAGGGACTCTGCAGTAAAATACGTGTGCCTAATATCCTGAACATCTGGACTCTCAACAACCAGATGCTCGATGGTTCCTCACACATCACAAGTCAAATACTATGGGGTTCCCTCGCCTCCAATCCAATCCAATGATGTTGCTTTTAGCCCCGCCGACCACATAGGCCATATCAGGGCTATCACCTCGTCATATTTTAAAACTCGTATTAAAAGTGTGCCACTATGTACAGTTTAAAACGAGGTATAAAACCAACTCAACTGTCCTTGCTTGTATTGACGCCCTGGTCGACCATAAAGGTCAGCCCAGGACGGCCCCCGCGTCGTGGGAAAACCCACATCGATCACACTTAAAACGAGATAAAACCAAAACCAGGTTCCTCAAAACAACCTTGTCCTTAGAGACCAACCATAACACTTCACTCATATCAGACGAAAAAAGCCGGATTCTCTCAGGAAGTTTTCCCTCGCCTTTCAGCAAATGAACGCGATTGATATGAGAATGTATTGCCTTGGATTGTATTGTCTTGAATGGCCAGTGTATCCTGATGAGTACTGTTTCTTCATTTTCTGTTCTCTGGCACAAAAGGAGGGCATTTTCTCCGGGTAAAGGCGAATCTGGACATGTGTATTGTCAGCATGAGTATTCCTTTCTTCTTGCCAAAAGGTCTGCGTGTAACTTTCGCTATCATGTTTTCTTCGTCGTTGACAAACGATCAGACAGCAACTATTGTTGTCGGTTATATGAGCGAAAATGCTTCAAGCTGCCGTTAAGCTGTCTGACAAGTCAGGCCCGGCGCATTCGACTTCGGCATACGAGAGAATCGTTCAATCCAATCCCATCATGATGTTTATAACCCTGCCGACCACAGAGGCGATATCGGGGCTGTCACCTCGTCAAATTTAAAAATCTCAGAATAAAACTGTGCAACAACAGATTAAAACAGGGCACGAATCGTTATCGTTTGAGTGTTTCTGAACAAAAAGCTGGAGATTTGACCAAAAAGTAAGAAAATAGACAAAAAGGATGTGACAGGAAGAAAGGAACAAGCGAAAACAGAGACAGTGATAGAAAAGAGGAAATTCCTGGCACCGAATTTGCAGGTGGGGATGCCATTTACACCGACAGCCCCCAGCATCCCCACAGGGGGAACTATCTCATTGTCACTACAGGTCATTTTTGTTTGGGCAAGGAGATCTGGCAGACAGGGGAGTGGCCACACCTTGGACACAGTCCCTGATTATCACTCTCCTGAAGAAAGGCACTTACAACTCTGCCGAAACTTCCGTATAATTTATATGTACCATCATCCTGATCAGCCATTCAAGCAAAGTCATGCTAAGAATCCTCCTGAACAGACTAAAGCCTTAAGCTGAGGAGATCATCAAAGAAGTTACTTCTTCCAAGACTATCGACCCTACTTCATTCCATTCCTTTTTAATCTAGAGTCATTATTTCTTCCAACTGGATATATGTATGTATGTATGTATGTATGTATGTATGTATGTATGTATGTTGTATATATATATATATATATATATTATTATATATATATTTTATTTGTGTGTGTGGTGTGTGTGTGTGTGTGTGTGTGTGTGTTGTGTGTGTGTGTGTGTGTGTGTGAGTTAGCGTGTGCGTGTGTGTGCGTGTTGTCTGCTGTGTCGTGTCTGCCTGTGTCTCTGTGTATGTGTCGTTGTGTGTGTGTGTGTGTGTGTGTGTGTGTGTGTGTGTGTGTGTGTGTGTGTGTGTGTGTGCGTGCGTGGTGTGTGGTGCGTGTGTAATATTGATATTCAAAATATGAGGTTTTGGAGAGGGAGACCGAGAAAATGATACGCAGACATCACAGAATGGACTGGCCTTGAGCGGTACGCATCCTGCAGAGAGCTGAGAACAGCAGGAGTGGAGGAAGCTGGTTGCAAAATCTTCAGTGGTGCATGATGGTATATTAGACTACGGGTATGGGAGAAAGTGAAGGCGAAAATTTGCATATTGCACCTTATTCAAAATATATCACTTTAGCACATAAAAACCAGGTAGTCTTTTTTTTTTGCTACATGCCACAACGGACGTTTACCTTCTTTCTAGTCGTAGATAATACGCTACTAAGCGCTACTTCTCATGAATATCGCAGTCCCCCAAAGAGGAAATGTCTGCTGGGACGTAAATAAAACAATATCGACAACTGACTGTGAACCTCGATACCGATGTCATAAACGTGTTGTGAACACTCATTTTTAGACATTATTAATCCAATTTTTGATTATCCAACACTAGGCCCGTATTTTCTTTTTTACCAAAGTTACACCTTTAGTGTTCCGGTCGGATTCAGTCATTATGAGTGATGCATTTCAGCCTTCCATCATTAATAATGCGCTGTTTAACTGCTGGCTTTATTCATATTCCACTCTTCCAAGGTATGTAGTTTTAGCTCAAAGAATGGGTTGCTTGGGTCTTAATAACTTTGAACACTCTTCTGACAAATACGAGTCGTTTGGGTCTCGTTTGGAACTAGTTCCCATTATAAATAATGAATTCCTTTCTCCTCGATGTTAGCCGCGTAAAACGTTAGAATGTGTGTTTTATGCTATATTCAGACATATAGTTTATTTAATTATCTGAAATTCGGCCGGTCTTTGGAACTACATTGAACATTTATGAATATTGATTGTGTCTGATTTCTTTCCACATTCTGTCGTGCTTGATAACTCATTTCAGCCTTATTTTAGCCAAATGGTGCTTCGAATTATAGATATGTCCTTCTGTAATTTTGGCTTAAGTTGCATCCTATCTTAGACAATGCATTCTTTAAGCGCTACTTTTGTGCATAATGTTGTTTACCAAAATTCGTCGCTTCAGCACAAATAATGTGTGGTTTTGGTCTGAATTTTGACAGCACTCCCAATTTTAAAAAACGGATAGTTTTAGGTCTGATTTGGAGTATCATCATCATCATCATCCTTTACACCCTATGGTGTGTAGGGTAGCAACAAAGACTTTCCACCTCTGCCTATCCTGGGCCAGCCTGGTCAATGAACTCCAAGAGTGCTGCATGGCTTCCATCTCACATTCTACTGTCTGCCTCTATGTTGTTTTTGGTCTTCCTCTCTTTCTCTTGCCATCTGGGGTCCAGCGCAGTGCTGTTCTTGCAATAGATTGCGTGTCTCTCCGGAGTATATGCCCAATCCATCATCTTCGTTTGCTAATGATGGTGCCCATGTCAGTTTGGTTGCATTTCCTCAGTAGATCTTCATTGGAAATCTTTTCTGGCCAAAAGATTCGGAGGATTCTCCGGAGGCAGGTGGTGTGGAAGGATCTAAGTTTGGCAAGATCCGTCTCGGTCATCCTCCAACATTCAGATCCATACAGGAGTGTAGACACAACACAGCTCTGGTACAACTTCAGCTTGGAGTATAGAAGAGATTAATTTGTCCTCAAAATTAGGCATGTAACACCTCTTCTTATTAGACAAATTGCTCCTTGAATTTTTCAATATTCGACCCATATTTGGAATTACATTGCGTATTGATCAAAGGTTCTTTGTGTCTGATTTCCATCTGTATGCCGTAGTAAGTAATGATACATCAAACTTGCTTTGAACCAAATATTGCTGCAATTATGTGCTTTATACCCATTTTTAGGCTCAGGCAACATTTCAAAAGTTATTTTCTGATCCTAGCTATTTCCACTTTAGTTATTTGTGTGGTTTTGCTCTCATGTTTAGACATGTCCCGTGTGTGTGTGTTATATATATATAGAGAGAGAGAGATAGATAGATAGATAGATAGATAGATAGATAGATAGATAGATAGATAGATAGATAGATAGATAGATAGATAGATATATAGATAATATATATATATTAGTAGGCACCTATCAGTCTCGGAAGACTATAGAGTTGCGCTCAAGTCTTTAGAGCGCAAAGCCTGGGTAAGTAAGTGTGGAGGGCAAACTGTTACCCATGCAGCAGACCCCCCTCTCCACGCCACTGAAATGATCCATTGGAAAGGCAATGACCGATACGAATGGTTCCAGTACCGTCGCAGGAGCCACCAGAACGTTGCCATATACAGCCCCGAGCCGCCCTGGGGACTCCAACTACCCGATTTTTCCTCAGGGATGGTGTCTAACCACGATATCTGTGTGCATGCTGGGTGTTTTTTTTTATTTTGTCATCCGCTCCTACTGGCACACGATGGCCTGCTCTTCCGAAAGGCGGAACGGGGTTTTAACATGTGCGCAAGATGTTCTGCGTGCGTTCGCGCACGGGGCCTCGGTTTATAGTCTCATCTGTATTACTTTATGTTTATAGATAGATAGATAGATAGATAGATAGATAGATAGATAGATAGATAGATAGATAGATAGTAGATAGATAGATAGATAGATAGATAATGAATGAATGAATGAATGAATGAATGAATGAACGAATTTTATTTGACAAAAGCTACAAGCCCATCAGTCAAAGGGGGCTAATTATAAATGTCATGTTAATAATGGATGGACAGAAAAGAAGACATGAATAATAACTCGAAATCCAGACAAATAACAAATATTTTAGTTATTACTGATAGAATCTGTTTGGTTCATAGTCTTCTTGCGTTTTTCTAGAGCCTGTGTGACATATATTGCTAAAGATATCATCTCGGACATATTATTTGAAGTTAACACTTTTTGTACACGACTAGTGGACCTGTTGGTTGGGTTTGACAAAAAAGTAACTTTTTGGCGAATTTCTTGGTAAGTTCGACATGTAATCAAAAAGTGCAATTCGTCTTCTTCTTCTTCTCCACGTGCTGGACATGGATTGCTGTCTGTCTCCTCTGTAATATACCATTGTCTACAGTTCAAAAAAGAGTGGATCAGAGAGAGAGAGAGAGAGAGAGAGAGAGAGAGAGAGAGACAAGATAGATAGATAGATAGATAGATAGATAGATAGATAGATAGTAGATAGATAGATAGATAATAGATAGATATAATTCAGAAAATAATAACATGTAAATGTGTGAGTGTTACGAAGGTTTCTTTCCATAACGCATCGTTTCAACGCAAATAATGGGTTGCTTGGGCTTGAATTTTAAGCGCTCTTCCTATGTAAATAATGAGTCACTTGGGTCTCATTTAGAGCTAGTTTCATTATATATTTTTTGTTTTTTCCCAAATAGTCTTCACTGGTTCCGATTTCTGTTCCTATTCTATCGTAATTGTCCCCGTATTTCAGCCTCGTTTTTATCCACACAGCACTTCTAGTTATTGATGTGTTCTGTAGACTTTTTGCTTTTAGTCACATCTTATAAATATTGAGTTTTTAATACTACTTTTATGCACCGTGTTTACGCACAAATAATGGCGATTCAGGTCTGAGTTTTAAGCGCTCTTCCGACACAAGTAATGGCTTGTTTGGGTCTGATTTGAAGACAGTTCCAGAAACACTCAAGCCCATAGTTTGTCTTCAATGGTAGGCACATCACACCGTAGACAGTGTGTTTCGCTCTACTTTTAAACATTATTCTTTAAAACATTTGAAATTAGGCATAAACTTTGGAGCACACAGTACATTCGTGAAGTGTTCTTTGCATCTAAGTACTGTCTGCATGCCGATATGATTAATGACTTCTTTTATGGCATTTTCGAAGCACATAGTGTTGTAATTAATGTCTTTTTTGTCATGATTTTAGTCGCACCTCGTCATAAGTAACGCGATGTTTAAACCCTTTCCTATTCTTATGGGTATTGCACCTTTCCAAAATATGTCGACAGAGCGCAATTAATTGGCTGTTTAGGTCTGAATTTTGAGCTTTGTTCCGACGTAAATAATGTGACTTTTAGGTTTCATTTCGATCTAGATCCCGCAACTTATATAAGATTATTGTTTTCTCAATTTTATGCAAATGGCACTTTAATCTTTTTTTCTTTTTTTTTCTCTGATTTATAGACATATCATGCATTTAGTGATGGAATATTTGGCCCTTTTTTGAACCACGTTGTACTATAATTCAGTGTTTATTGCGTCTGATTACTGTCTATCTTCCGATATTTTGGTCTGCATTTTGAGAACTCTCCTGACGTAAATAATGAGACGTTTGGGTCACTTTAAACATTTGGGAGGTCATTCTCATTACATCGAATCATTTTTGTCTCCTCAATGTCAACCATATATAACCCAAGATAATGTTTTGGATGGCTCTCATACTCATACATTTTATATACGGAAATGCGCCTCCAAAGATTAAAAACGCCTTCAAAAAAAATCACCACAGGCACAATCATTTGCTAACGTTTCTTAGACCCAGAAATGATCTCTACAAGCCAAGTTTTTATATATTCTGGTAGTCATTTGTGGAATAATCTTCCAATAGATCTAAAATGTACTACAATCAAAACCAGATATATAGAACACTTGAAAAACTATCTCAGGAATAACTGTGTGGAAAAAAACAGGTAAATTTTACCGTTTCACCACCGTGTATTTTTCCAATATTCTTTCAGATTCTTTACTGTTTGATTTCAGTGTGTTTGTTGTAACTTTACATGACATTGCGTGCACATGCGCGTGCACGGTGTGGGGTGTGTGCGTGTGTGTGCGTGTGTGTGTGTGGTGTGTGTACGTGTGTATGTATATAATATGTATGTACCAATCCAATCCAATCCAATTATGTTGCTTATAGCCCCGCCGACCACATAGGCCATATCAGGGCTATCACCTCGTTACATTTTAAAAGTGTGCGACTATGTACAGTTTAAAACGAGGTATAAAACCAACTCAACTGTCCTTGTATGTACGTATGTATGTATATATGTATATATGTATGTTTGTATGTATGTATATATATTTATGTGTGTGTGTGTGTGTGTGTGTGTGTGTGTGTGTGTGTGTGTGTGTGTGTGTGTGTGTGTAAGGGTGGACGGGTTTGCCTGTTTATATTTCACATGTGTATCTAGCAAATTATAGTAGGCATAGGTGAGTCAGTGGTTTATATGAAAATGGGTGTTAGTTAGTATGTATACGTACTGGATGTTGAAATATTTATAATTGGTAATGATTTTCTTTTATAGTGTGTGGCTGGTTAGTTTTATTTTTTAAATTGTCATATCAGTCCTCGTTATTATTGTTGTGATTATAGTCGTCATTATCGCTGTTTATATCTTTTTTTTCGCATATGGCTTGATGAAAAAGCACGTGTTTTCCTTGCTCAATATACCATCTGTAAATGAAAAATTTGACTTGATACATTTTCTTCCTTTATCCATCCGACATTCCACCTGTATTCGGAAGTAAATTGCGCTTTTACAAAATGTTCATTTTGTCTGATTTCTGTCTATATTCCGTCGTAATTGATGACTCAAGCCGCCGCTGTAGTCTAGTGGTTTTGGGCGTTGGACTCGTAATCTAAAGGTTGCGGGTTCGATCCCAGCTTTCGGCTATGGTGTTGTGCCCTTGGAAAAGGCACTTTATGGCTATTTTCTCACCCCACCCAGGTGTAAAAGGGTAACAACCTTGGGGGTTAACCCTGCGATAGACTGGTGTCCTATCCAGGGGAGAGTCTATGACTCTCAGTCGCTTAACGCCACAGAAACCGGGATAAGCACCAGCCTGATGAGCCTTAGGCTCGGGACAGACTTTAACTTTAATTGATGACTCACTTCAACCTTGTTTTAAGCCATGTGGTGTTTCTAATGATTGATGTGTTTCTTTTTGTTTTGTTTTTTTGTTTTAGTCGCTTCCAATTACAGATAAAGAGTAATTCAGCGCTATTTTTATGCATAATGCACTTTTCCAAAAGGCGTTTCTTCAGCACAAATAATGACGGGGGGGGGGGGGGGTCTGAAACTTGAAAACTATTCCGATTTTATTTTTTAAATGAGATTTTTTGGGTCTCATTAGGACGCAGTTTCCACAGCACTTGAGATTTTTTTTCCACTATGTTAGGCATATACCGCTTTGATAACGTGTTGTTTCGCTCTCATTTTCAGACATACTATACTGTTTCTTTAGCTATTCGACATTCAGCCCAAACTTTAAACTACACTGCACATTTCTCGAGGGTTCTTTGCATCTGATTACTGTGTGTACGCCATTGTAATCGATTGCTTGTTTAAGGGTTTTTTTTCAGCCACATGGCGCTAAAATTAATGTGTTGTTTAGCCTTGTTTTTAGTCAGACCTCGTCATAAGTAATGCGCTATTGAAGCGCTATGTTTTAAGCATATTGCGCCTTTCCAAAAATGTTTCAGCATAAGTTATTGGTTGGTTGGGGCTGATTTTTAAACCTTCTCCGGAGAGAAACGGGGTGGTGTTGTTTGGCTTTTATCTGGAGCTAGATCCAGCTATATATTAGTGGCAATGTTCTTCTCAACGTAAGGCAAATGCTATGCTTTGTTTTGCTATGATTTATAGAAATAATCCGTACTTAATTATCTGACATTTGTCTCGTATTTTTAATTGCATCGCAATATGATCAAGTGTTTATTGCCTCCGAGTGTTGTCCATCTTCCAAAGTTCCAATCCAATCCAATGATGTTGCTTAGAGCCCCGCCAACTGTACAGGCCATATCGGGGTTGTTTTTTACTCGCAATCTCCGCATAAATAATGAGCTAAGTTCTAGTTTTATGCGGGTTGCACCTTTGCAAAATGTCACTTCAGTACAAATAAATAGTTGTTGGGGAGGGGGATACCATATGGCACATCAACAAGAATTGTTATCTTCTGATTTTAGACATTCATTGTCTGTCTGTCTGTCTGTCTGTCTGTATGTATGTATTATGTATGCATGTATGTATGTATGCATGCATGCATGCTTCACAGCCTGATGTACTGTATCTATCAATCTCACAAATATTTTAGTACGAAGTGCTTCGGGAAGTCCAACGGAAACACTTCACGAATCTTCAAATTAAGCTGAAAAAGACAGAAAAACAAAAAAATGGCGACACTTTTAGGGCAGAATGTAAACAAGGAATTACCCTTTAATGAAAAACGCAAAATTAATTGCCTCGTTTTAAACCAATCCAATCCAATCATGTTGTTTACAGCCCCGCCGACCACACAGGCCATATCGGGGCGGTCACCGCGTTTTAAACGTAAATTGTCCAAGCCTCTGACTGCCAGCTCCTCGATGCCGGACAGACAACCCCAGATGTGTGGAATGCAGCAAAGCAGCAGAGTATACACTCTGTCACAGGTAAGTTTACCTGTCTCCTCTGCAGCTGAAGGTGTTATCCTCGGGACCCCAATGTTGCCCCACTCCTCACACTTTGAATACACAGCAACTAAGTATGGATGTGCTAGAAGAGTGCAGGAAACTGCGCCTTAGGAACAATTTTATGACCGGAATGCTTTATGTTCCTACAAGCCAGAGCCTCCAGAGCCGAGAGCGAATCCGCACAGACCAAGAAGTCTTTCTGTCCTGATCAACACTTTACCAATCTTCAAATCAAGCTGAAAAAGAAAAAAAAAAACTGGCGACACTTTAAGGGCAGAATGTAAATAAGGAATTGCCCCTTAATAAAAAGCCCCACCCCTCACACTTTGAATACACAGCAACTCACCATGGATGTGCTGGAAGGGTGCAGGACACTGCCCCTTAGGAACAATTTTGTGGCATCAATGAGGAAGAGAATGCTCCACCTCCATTTTACAAAACTTCTTACACTCCCCCTAGTGGAAAAGATGCAGGTTTGGATGCATACTGCCATGTCCTGGAAAAACTCAATATCTCTTACCAGCGAAATAAGTTTTTTTTAAAGACAATTTCAGTAATATTGCACGTAGGCGCCTCAAAGAACTGAGAGAACTGGTTTTTAATAGAACTATACAAATCAGTATCGGAGATAAGGGAGAGGTGGTTGTTATTCAGGAGACTGATATATATATATATATATATTGCAGAATCCAATCCAATCCAATCATGTTGTTTATAGCCCCGCCGACCACACAGGCCATATCAGGGTTGTCACCTCGTCAAGTTTAAAACTCAAAACTGTGCAATTATATACATATTAAAACGGGATATAAAACCAACTTTACTGTTCTTGCTTGTATCGACGCCCTGGTCAACCATAAGGGTCAGCCCAGGACGGGCACCGAGTTTAGTGGAAGGGATGCAGGTTTGGATGCATACTGCGATGCCCTGGAAAAACTCACTACCTCTTATCAGCCAAACAAGTCTTTTATAGGCAATTTGAGTAAACTACGGCCCTCAAAGAACTGGCAGGAATGGTTTTTAATAGAACTACACGAATCAGTAGTGCAGATAATAGAGGGGCAGTTGTCATTCAGGACACTGATCAATAGATTGCAGAGGCCCTCATACTTCTAGATAACCCTGAACACTATTTACAAATGGAACATGGCCCTACCCCTCAGGCGATAACACAGTCTAACGAAACCATCAAAGAACTGTGGAGTCAGTCTGTTTTAAGAGGGCCAAATTAGATCCTGGCAATGCTAGAACCCATTTATTTTATCACTTACCAAAAATCCACAAAAATTTAATTCATCCCCCTGGTCGCCCCATAGTCTCGGGTGTTGGAGGACCTACTGAAACTCTGTCCAAATCAGCTGATCACTGGATCAGAGACTATGTCACCAAGTTAGCTGATTACTGGCTCAGAGACACCACTGGCTCAGAGGCTATGTCACCAAATTACCCAGCCATGTAAAAGACTCGACCCACATACTCCAAATAGTCAACGAATGGAACAGTAAATTAGGACCTTTCCCTGAAAATGCTATGCTGGCAACCCTGGACGTGGTCAGTTCACACACCAACATTCCTCATCCTGACGCTGAGAAATCTTTAAAGCGTTTTTAATGTTTACCCAAGTGATCAAGCCCCTCCCCAAAATGTCATTCTTAAAACAGTAAAACATGTTTTAGAAAATATCTTTTTATCTTTTGAAAATCAATTTTACAACCAAAAGTCTGGAACCGCCATGGGCACACACAGGGACTGGATGTAAAAAGAAAAGCACACGAGTACTTACTAGAAACAAAAGAATAAAAGAAAAAAAGAAAAGAAAATACTGAGCGAGACACCCACCAGGCAACCACCACAACGTTCCTCCAACAACCATCTCCCATGAACCTCCTATCCCAAAGGCCTTGATACAAATTCACCACAGGCACAGAAGTATACGAGAAAACTGAAAATAAGGCCCCGCGAGACCAGAACAACGAGAGTATCGAATCGGAGAAAATTAGCAGGTTATTGATATGAGCAACACTATCAAAATCGCATCTGTAAATTGGATGAAGTTTAACTTTGTGGCCCAAGTCTTCCTAATGATTTCATAGCAAACTCATTCTGGGTAAGAATAAGCCTGATTCCGATGAATCCATATGACTCATAGGATTTGAACCCACGACCTCCGATCCGTAACCAAAGGTGTTAACCACTACTGTTTCTGCTTTTTCTTGTTTAGGCAATTCTTATTCTTCTTGACCGTTTCCATTATTCGTTGCTGTTCGGGGTTTGGTTGTTTTTTCGCTGTTCTCTTCCTCTGCTTCTTTTATCATGCTTCTTGATTTTGACTCATACATATGTGTGAGTGTGTGCGCGTTTGTGTGTGTGTGTGTGTGCGTTTGTGTGTGTGTGTGTGTGTGTGTGTGTGTGTGTGTGTGTGTGTGTGGTGTGTGTGTGTGTGTGTGTGTGTGTGTGTGTGTACCGTGTGTGTGGTGTGTGTGTGTGTGTGTGTGTGTGTGTGTGTGTGTGTGTGTGTGTGTGTGTGTGTGTGTGCCGTGTGTATAATGTGTGTGTGTGTGTGTGTGTGTGTGTGTGTGTGTGTGTGTGTGTGTGTGTGTGTGTGTGTGTGTGCGCGTGTGTGTGCTGCTACTGCTTTATGCGTAATGTTTTCCAAAATATAATGCTTCAGGCAAAATTATTTTTTGTTTGGGTCTGAATTTTAAGCGCTTCACCGACTTGAATAACGTGTTGTTGGGTCTCATTTCGAGCTTATTTCCACAATATATGATTAGCTAGTTTCTGCTCAATGGCAATCACATACCGCTGTAATTATTGTGAGGTTTCGCTTTCATGTTTAGCTATATCCCACCTTTTATTGTCCAACATTCGATTCACTTTTTTTTTTTAATCTACTCTGTACCTTAACTACTCTCCGTGTCTCATGATTGTTTTCTGTCATAATTAATGATTCATTTCAGCCTTAGTTTTAGACACATGGTGCTTTAATTAATGTGTTATTTAGCTTTGTTTTTATCTGGACACCATCATAAACTGAGCGCTTTTAAAGCACTACTTTCATGTATATTGCCGTTTTCCAAATTATGTCACTTCAGCGGAAATATTGGATTGTTTAGGTATGAATTTTCAGCATTCCTTTGACTTAATATGTCATTTCACTTTCAATTGAACCTTGTTTTCGAAAAACAAATGTATTGTTCTTTTGGCCTCAACGTTGGCTATGCACGGCTGTGCTGTTTCAATCTCCTGTTTAGACATGTTATGCCTTTTATTAACTGGTTCTGAGCCCACGTTTTTAAAAATTACAATTTGGTTAAATAGTCGTGGCATCCCATTCTGTCAATACTGTGTCGTAATCAATAAATCTTTTTAATCTTATTTGTCATTTATGTCTTGTCATTTCAGTCATTTTAGTCTTGTTATTTTAGTCTTATTTCCACATGGTGCAACATACTTGTTATTTAGCTTTTTTTTTCTAGTTCTATTCCGTTTGAGGGGTTTTTTTTCGTTCTTGGGATGGAGCTCCGAGGTTCACCAATAGTGAGATTTTGTGTACGCGACCGTTTTTGCACACCATGACGGTAGCCGCGCTCCGACTCCGGGGGCATCCCGTGATGAGTAACGTGCTCTCTAAGCGCTTTTTATGCATACTGTAGCAGAAATAATCGGTTGTTTGAGGCTGAATTTTGAACACTTTCCCCACATACATGTGTGTTTTGGGTCTCATTTAGAGCTAGTTCCAACAACAGGTTATATACTCGGCATTTTTAGCCAGATGCTGCTATAGTTTATGTGTTTTGTTCTCAGTTTTTTATCCAGATTTCATCTTTAATCATCCCACAACTTCATTGCCTGTTAATTATGTGATCTCTGCGTATGTTCCTCCGTCACCAGTGTCTCATTTCAGACTTGTATTTAGTCATAAAGAATTTTGATTTGTTATTTAGTCTTGGTTTTAGTCATATCACGACATAAATAATACGCTTTTCAAGCCCTCGTTTTACGCACATTGCACCGTTCCTAACAATGTCGCTTCAACAACAGCGAGTTCTTTGGGTCTGATTATTTTAGCGCTGTCCCGGCAGAAATAATGGGTCGTTTGGCTCTCATTTGAAAAAAATTTCCCCTGGAAAATAAAGACGGTTACTTTTGCCTCGATGCTGACTATGTAAGGTCTTAATTAATATGTTGTTAGGCTCTCGTGTTTAAGCATACTTCACCACTAATTTATCCAACATTCAGCCAGTACCTGAACTGTATTGCAGTTTAATTCATTGTGTATCGCATCTGACTTCTTTCTATCTATGAGAAGTCGTAATTATTGACTTATTTCAGCTTTGATTTAGCCACACAGCGTTTTATCTAATTTAGATATTAGCCCTGTTTTGGATCACATCCTGGCATAATTCCGATCCAATCCAGTCCAATTTTGCCGTTTATAATCCTGCCAACCACAGAGGCCACGTCAGGGATATCACCTTGTCATATTTTAATCTTGAATTAAATCTGCAACTATAAATATACAGATTAAAACAGGGAATAAAATCCTTTCTGTCGTCGTTCTTTGTATCGCCGCCTGCCATAGTTGATGCGATATTCAAGCGCTAGTTTTATGCGTATCAAAATATATCTCACTTCAGCATTAATTACGGTGTGTTTGGTTCTGAAGTTCTTAGAGTTCTCCTGATGTAAATAATGTGTTGTTTGGCACACTTTTTCAGCTAATTCCTGCTGCAATTCATAATTTTTCCACCCAATATTTTGTTCTCATTTTTAGACATACTTTACAATGAATTATCCGATATTCGGTCCGTATTTTAAACTACATTGCATCTTAATTTAGTGATGAAGTTCACAGAGACCCCGTCCATCCATGTGAAGGAAGCCGTGAGGCCACCAGCCAGAGGGGCCCTGCACCGCTGCTTGGTCACTTTGGTGGTGTTCAGTTGAGGCCTGTTCAGAGCTAACATTTGCAGGATATCACCTGTTGAGTATCCTACTGAAGACAGTAAAAACTACGTCACGGCACGAGACAGAGGGAGACAAGGGGGAGAGGGGGGAACCCCCACAACGTCCCTCCAATGAAACTCCTGTCCCAAAGGCGCAAAGTCGCCACAGGCACAGACGTGTACGAGAAAACTAAAACTAAGGCCCCATGAGACCAGAGCAACCAGAGCTACCGAATCCGAGAAAATTAGCAGGTGATATGAGCAACGCTCTCAAACTTGCATCTGTAAAGTGGATGAAGCCTAACTGTATATGATTCCAGTCTTCAATAAAGACTTCATAGCAAACTCATTCTGGATAAGAATCAGCCAGACTCCGATAAATCCATTGGACTCATGAGAATTGAACCCACGACCTTCCAGTCTGTGACCAAAGGTGTTAACCACTCCTGCATCTGCAATATCTTGTTCATGTACTTCTGCTTAGTCTTCCTTTTCTTCCTCACTGTTTTCATTATTCGTTGCTTTTTGTTTGCGGTGTTCTCTGCTTCTCTGTTTCTTTCTTTTTCTTATCTGACTTCTGTATTTTGGATTTTGTGTGTGTGGGTGTGTGTGTGGTGTGTGGTGTGTGTGTTGTGCCGTGTGTGTGCCGTGTGTGTGTGTTGTGTTTGGTGTGTGTGTGTGTGTGGTGTGTGTGTGTGTGGTGTGTGTGTGTGTGTGTGTGTGTTGTGCCGTGTGTGTGTGTGTGAGGTGTGTGTGTGTGTGCCGTGTGTGTTGTGTGTGTGTGTGTGTGTGTGTGTGTGTGTGTGTGTGTGGTGTGTGTGTGTGGTGTGTGTGTGTGGGTGTGTGTGTGTGTGTGTGTGTGTGTGGGGTGTGTTGTGTGTGCCGTGTGTGTGTGTGTGTGCTGTGTGTGCGTGTTGTATGTTGCCGTGTGTGTGTGGTCCGTGTGTGTGTGTTGTGTGTGTGTGTGTGTGTGTGTGTGTGTGTGGTGTGTGTGTGTGTGTGTGTGTGTGCGCGTGCCGTTTGTGTGCCGTGTGCGTGCCGTTTGTGTGCCGTGTGTGTGCAGTCTGTGTGCCTTGAGTGTGTGTGTGTGTTGTGGCCATGAATGGTGTGTGTGTGTGTGTGCCATGAATGTGTGTGTGTCTGTGTGTGTGGTGCGCGCGCGCATGCCGCTACTGCTTTTATGCCAATCCAATCCAATGATGTAGCTTAGAGCCCCACCGACCGCACGGGCCATATCGGGGCTGTCACCTCGTCACATTTTAATACTCAGATTAAAAGTGTGCTACTATATACAGTTAAAACGGGTATAAAACCAACTCGACTGTCCTTGCTTGTATCGACGCCCAGGGCAACCATAAGGGTCAGCCCAGGACGGCCACCGCGTCGTGGGAAAACCCACATCGATCACACATAAAATGAGATAAAACCAAAACTAGATTCCTTAAAAAAAATTTAAAAAAAACCTTGTCCTAAGAGAGCAACTATTCCACTTTCACTCATATCAGACGAAAAAAGCCGGATTCTCTCAGAAAATGATGTCCCTTGGAACATCCCGAACTCCCATGAGACCAGAGCAGCCAGAGCTTCCGAAGCCAAGAATATTAGCAGATAATATGAGCAACACTCTCAAAATTGCCTCTGTAAAATGGATGAAGCCTAACTGTATGATTCCAGTCTTCAATAAAGACTTCATAGCAAACTCATTCTGGCTAAAAATCAGCTAGACTCTGATAAATCCATTGGACTCTTCTGAGAATCGAACCCACGACCTTCCAGTCTGTAACCAAAGGTGTTAACCACTGCTGCATCTATTTTATCTTGTTTATGTACTTCTGCTTAGTCTTCCTTTTCTCCTTCACTATTTTCATTATTCGTTGCTTTTTGTTTGCGGTGTTCTCTGCTTCTTCTGTTTCTTTTCTTATGCTTTATGATTTCTGGACTGTGTGTGTGTGTGTGTGTGTGTGTGTGTGTGTGTGTGTGTGTGTGTGTGTGCCGTGTGTGTGTGTGTGTGCCGTGTGTGTGTGTGTGTGTGTGTGTGTGTGTGTGTGTGTGTGTGTGTGTGTGTGTGTGTGTGTATGCCGGTGTGTATGCCGTGTGTTATGCCGTGTGTGTGTGTGTGTGTGTGTGTGTGTGTGTGTGTGTGTGTGTGTGTGTGTGTGTGTGTGTGCGTGTGTGTGTGCCGTTTATGTGCCATGTGTGTGTGCCATGTGTGTGCCGTGCGTGTGCCGTGTGTGTGTGTGTGTGTGTGTGTGGTGTGTGTGTGTGTGTGTGTGTGTGTGTGTGCGCGCATGCTGCTACTGCTTTTATGCATGTTTTCCAAAATATTTGGCTTCAGCACAAATAATAGGCTGTTTAGGTCTGAATTTTAAGCACTTTCCTGACTTGAATAACGTGTTGTTGGGTCTCATTTCAAGCTTGTTCATACAACAAATCATTTGTTCCGTTTCTCCTCACTGGCAGTCACATACCGCTAATGTGATGTTTCACCCTGTTTTAACATATCCCTCCCTTAATTATCCTATATTTGGCCGAGCTGGGGTTTTTTAATCTACATAGGTTAAGTATCAATTGAAGCTAGTTCCCAAAAATTTGTCGCAGGACTGTAAGAGTAGGTGAAATGCAAACGCATTTATTAAAAGTATTAAAAGGGTGCATCTATATACAGTTTAAAATGGGGTATAAACCCAACTCAACTGTCCTTGCTTGTATCGACGCCCTGGTCAACCAAAAGGGTCAGCCCAGGACGGTCACTGCGTCGTGGGAAAACCCACATCGATCACACATAACACGAGATAAAACCAAACCCAGATTCCTTAAAACAACCTTGTCCTTAGAGACCGACTATAGCACTTTCACTCATATCAGGAGCAGATGCCTGATGGCTACACGCACGTCACAAGTCACGCACCATGGGGTTCCCTCGCCTTTCATCAAATGAACGCGAGTGATGTGAGAATGACCTGTGTGTATCCTGGTGAGCACTGTCGCCTCCCTTCAGTTTCTGACACCCAGAGGGAAAACCTCTTTCAGGTTGGGACGGATCTGGAAAGGTTCATAGCCCAGCCTACCATGCAGGCCATATCAGGGCTGTCACCTCGTAAAGTCTTTAATTTCAGATCAAAACTTTGCAACTATATACAGATTAAAACAGGTAATAAAATCGATGCCACTCTCGATGCTTGTACCAATAGGTAAAAAGGTAAAGGTGTCCATTGACCTCAGCTTCCCCAGGGGCCAGCATGTTGAGGGCGGCGCCCATCTCCTCTCCCTCGCTGCTTTACCTTGCCTGACCCTAAAGAGGGCAGGTACCCATTTACAGCTGGGTGAACTGAGGGGACTGTACTGAAGCCAAGGCATATGCATACAAACGGTCACCCATCCAACTGGTAACCACGCTCGACGCTGCTTAACTTGACTTGGGGAAAGCGATTGATCTGACCGCTTGGCTATCCCGCCCTTGTATCAAAGCCCTGCATAATTGATGCGCTCTCTAAGCGCTATTTCCATACATTCCACACTATTTCCGTATTTCATTAAACTTTTACCAAATATCTCGCTTCAGCTTAAATAATGGAGTGTTTGGTTCTGAAATTTTGAGCGTTCTCCTGTGTACATGTGTCACTTGGATCTTATTTGAAGCTTGTTTTCACAAGATATAATAGGTTATTTTCCCCCTCAATATTAACCACATACTTCCTTAGATGATAATCATCATATTGTTTCTCTCTCATTTTTAGACAATTTTGGGTATTCAGTTATCTGACATTCGGTCCATACTTTGAACTACATTGCACCTTCAATTTTTCGGAAGTCAACAGAGACCCTATCCATGTCAGGCTGCCATGGGACCACCAGCCAGAATGGCCCTGCACTGCTGCTGGGTCACTTTGGTGATAATGAGCAGTGGCCTGGTGTGGGCTAATGTTTGCATGATACCACCTGCTAAGCCCCCTACTGACGCCAATAATAGCTATACCACAAAATATATTGAGCGAGACACCCACGGGGAAGGGGGAGGAGGGGAGGCGACCACCACAAAAATCCTCCAACGACCTTCTCCCGTGAAACTCCTATCCCAAAGCTTTGACACAAACTCACCACAAGCACAAAAGTGTTATGAGGAAACTAAAAGCAAGGCCCCAGGAGACCGGAGCAGCCAGGGCCATCGAATCCGATACAATTTACCGGTATATTGAGCAGCACTCAAAATCACATCAGTAAAGTGGGCGAAGCTCGACTGTATGGTCCCTGTCTACCCAAAGAACCCTTAGCACACTCACCCTAGGTGGAAAAAATCAGCCAGTCCTATAAATCTCCATCACACTTCTGAGATGCACTTCCGCTTATTCTTCCGTTTTTGTTGTTGACTGTTTCCATTATTTGTCGATTTTTTTCGCTGTTCTCTGCTTCCTCTGTTTCTTTTGTTATGCCTCTTGATTTTCGTTATTTGTGTGTGTGTGTGTGTGTGTGTGTGTGTGTGTGTGTGTGTGTGTGTGTGTGTGTGTGTGTGTGTGTGTGTGTGTGTGCCCCCATGTGTGTGTAGTGTGTGCGTGTGTGTGCCTATTATGTGCCCATGAGTGTGTGTGTGTGTGCCCATGAGTGTGTGTGTGTGTGTGTGTGTGTGTGTGTGTGTGTGTGTGTGTGTGTGTGTGTGTGTGTGTGTGCCCCCATGTGTGTGTAATGTGTGCGTGTGTGTGTCTATGTGTGTCCCCACGAGTGGTGTGTGTGT
>CM060319.1:72701723-72711723 GCA_030674155.1 Stramonita haemastoma
CTGTCTTGTTGGGGCATTTGCTTCGGGTTTCTTCCTGGTGGGGTTGTTTTTTTTGGTACGTCTTTGTCTCCTCTTTCTCCGTCTGTTTTGTTTGTACTCTTTTGCTTCTTTCATTCTTCTTCTTTTTCTTGTTTCTGCCTCATTTTTGACATTGTTGCTGTTTTCTAGTTCAGTTTATACTTCACCTTTTGTTTGTGTTCGTGCCCCGTCTTCTTCTGTTCTATCACTTTTTGTTAATTTCTCTTTTCTTTGATTTAACCTCTTCCGTCTCTTATGCTTTTATTCTTCTGTTCTCTAATTTTTGTCTCCTAGTCGATTCATTTGCTCTTCTTCTACTTCTGGCGGGCGGAAGGGGAGGGGGTAGTTTTTTTCGTTTTTTTCATGTTCCTGTACTCCTATGTCTTCCGTTTTGTTCGGTGTTTTCTTCTGAATTTTCTAGGTCTGCTCTTCTGCTTGTGCTTTGTTTCTTATTGTGTGTTTCCACTTTTCGACTGTATTATCGTTTTTTTCTGCTTTTTTCTCTGTTTATCGTTTTCTTCAGGGTCTTTTTCTTTTTTCTTTCATTTGAGCACATTACTCGTCTATTGTCATCTCTCCACTGGCTGCCTGTGCCACAGAGAGTAACTATAAGATCAGTGCCCTCTGTTATAAGTGTCTCCACAAAACGGCCCCCTCCTACCTTTGTGAATGTCTTTACCCGTACACTCCATCTCGTTCTCTCTGCTCTGCTGCAGATACCATGAGCTGAGGAACACCTAGATCCAACCAGTCCATCGTTGGCTGTCGCTCTTTCTTTCTGGTCCATTGATCTTGAATGACCCCCTTCTCTCCCTTTGCCAAAAGCCTACTTATGACACTTAAATCTAGCCTCGAGCCATAATTATTTCAAACCTTCGATTTTCTCACCTTCTGTTTCATTTCATACCTGTCCCTGCCTTCAGCAGCCAAAATCTACATCACCCTGCCAAAGTTTATAGTGTGTGTGTGTGTGTGTGTGTGTGTGTGTTTTGTGTTGTGGTGTGTGTGGTGCTTGCGGTGGGGGCGGGCTAGTGCGTGCATGCGCGGATGTGCGTGCGTGCGTGATGTGTGTATTTGAATTTATTAAAATTGATCATTGTTATTGGTTGCATGTATAAGAATAGGTTGTATCCAAGCGTTTTGATTTGTTTTTACAAGATATAGCACTATATGAATTCCATTTATTTTTGTATTTATTGTCTTTCTTCATGTGTGTTTTACACTTTTTGATTGTATCTTCGTATATTTCTCTTTGCTCTGTTTATTGTTGTTCCTTCCTTTTCAGTTTTTTTTCTTTCCTTTTCGTTTGTCTTCTGTGGTTTTTGCCTTTTTTTTGGGGGGGTGATGGTTTGTTTCGATTTTCTTCTTCAGTTTCTTTCATCTATTTTTCTTTGTGTTAGCTCAGTTTCTTTTTCTTGTCCTCTTTTTGTTTGTTTTGCTCCGATTCGTTTGCTCTCTTTGCGTTCTCTTTTTTCTTACCCTATTTCTTCTTTTCTCCATTTTGTTGCCGTTTTCCTCCATTTTTTCTCCCAGGGGTGATTTTCAAAAGAATAGTGTTTCCAATACTGAACAAAATTTTTAGCATAGCCAGCACAAACATGAAATTCTATCAAATAATCATGCCAAACAAAGATAAGTTAGACTACACGCGAATACCTGAAATACGTACTACATGAAAAACAAACCTGGGCAAAGCAACCAACTTTTTTTTAAAGTGAGGGATATTACAATGAATAGACTAAAGGGAGAGATGTGACCCCTTTCTCTACCGAAAAAGCTGGGGTTTAGGGGGAGCAGCCCCATGAAGCTGAAGCCTTTCTTTTTAATGTAGACAAACTTTCTCATGAAATGAAAACCTGTCATGTGTGAAAATATCTAAAGTCCATTTACTGTCTAAAAATGACCACAGTCAAGGAAAAGGTGTTAGCAACAATGATGTTTAAGTTTAGCAGGCAGTCTTTCAAATATGTGAAATTGTATGTGCCTGAAGACTTTTCCCCATTAGACATGTATAGTGTTCATACAGACCATTCAGTATAAAATTCAGACTTTTCAAGAGTTTTCAAGTAG
Organism: Stramonita haemastoma; assembly: GCA_030674155.1. Classification (NCBI taxonomy): domain Eukaryota; kingdom Metazoa; phylum Mollusca; class Gastropoda; order Neogastropoda; family Muricidae; genus Stramonita; species Stramonita haemastoma. The sequence continues at coordinate 72,703,812 of CM060319.1, forward strand.
TTTAAGACACTTATGCGTCTGATTCAGGTAGTATTACATTTGTAGCCTACATATGCCAATTGTATCATTTATTTCCACCAAAAATAGAATTGTTAAGCATATTTATAACTCCGCATGTATGTGTGTGGCGCAGCGCGCGCGTGGGGCGGGGTGGTGGTGATGTGTGTGTGTGTGTGTGCGTGTGTGTGTGTGTGTGTGTGTGTGTGTGTGTGTGTGTGTGTGTGGTGTGTGTGTGTGTGTGACGTTTTCATAATAACCGCAAGAAAAAGAATATGTTCAAATTAAATTGCAATTCTTATTTTTTTAGGGGATGAATTTCATTTTGATCATGTGAAAAATCCCCACATCCTAAACATTACTAGACAAAGAATGTTTCTACTTACATTGTCTAATCTATGCAGTATAAATTTTTTTTTAATCTGTTAGAAACGTTAAATCTAAAAGAGTTTCCTCCTAACTCAAAGTTCAAACTATAACTTTGGATTTTTATGAAATATTTTGGGATAAATTTGTTTCTTAACTGCACAAAAAATTTACATTTGAACAAGCAATGAAACTCATCTCCTAACTCGCTATCTTCACATTTATCACAGACTCTCTCTGCTCTGGGAATACTACTTATTCTGCCTGTTTGGATGGGAAGTCTATGATTTAACGTTCGAAAATGAATAAAAGTTAGTAATGAGGTACGAGGAAGAATGGATAAGTAATGTTCAAAGCAGACACACTTTTTAAATAGTCTATAATTGAGGAAGATGTCGTCATTGTCCACATGAGAATACCATTGCTGTAAATACTGATCTTGCAAACTACGTGTAACTTTGGCTTTAAACCATTCTGATGATACTCGGAGATCAAACTGATTCTGCCATATACCACTTAATCCAATTTCGTTTAATGTACGTTCTACAGTAACTAAATAAAAAATAAAAAAATGCAATCTATTTGTTTTAGGGAATTAATTTTATTTTGTCATGAAATATCCCCACTTTAAAAATTTACAAGATTTGTTTTACTTAACATTTGTCCAACCCATGTCCAGTTAAATTTTTTGTAAGCTGATGAAACGTAAATCTCGAAAAGTTAATCCGTCTCTCTCAAAGTTTAGAACATTTCCAGTTATTTCTTGAAATTTTACCGTCTTTCAATTTGTAGATTGTGTCTTTAAAGAAATTTATATTTATTTTTTTAAAAGATGTCTCAAGGCTGTAATTTGTTGCTTATCGTTTTGCGATGAATTCTTGCTGTTCAGTTTCAGTTAATACTTGATATCATTTTGGGGTTTATTGATGTTATGTTTATTCTTCTGTGAAATTATTTGTAATACTCTGTACCCCAAAAGGGGTCAAAGGACTGAAACTTACTCAGATAAATTTACTCACAGCATGACTACATTAGAGTCTTGTTTTATCTAGTTTGTTCTTTGACAGGCAAGTATCACTAATTGGGCAATGAATTAATAACTCATAAACATCTCCATTTTTAATGAATGCATATTTATTGTCTGTGTTCCCGTGAGTGTGAGAGGATAAGACAGTTTCACTTACATTGCTTTTAGCGTGTCATCCGAGTTACCGTCAGATTTTAAGCTACGTTATTCTAGGGATTGGTTGCCTCTTCAATTTTTTTTTAAGTTGTTCCTCAAAGTCGAAAATTATTTGATTAATAAGTCTATAAAATGCACAACTGCCTCTGAAAAAAAAGTTGGAGTCAAATCTCTGATTTAGGTTTTAGTCAGCAAAAGAATGCCCTACTCATGACGGAATGTCAGACATGTGAAACCGAAAGTTCAAATGATCACTCGTCTTGATCATGTCCATCCAATCCAATCTTCTTCTGTATAGCACCACCAACCCACACAGGCTATATCGGGGCTGTCACCTCGTAAAATCCTCTGATTCCAAAGTGTCTAAAACAATCCTGTTAAAGTCTGGCCCTGTATCAACACCGGTACCATGGGGCCTTTAGCTTTGAAAACCCCCTGCCCACATAATTATGCAGAATGATTATGTTTTTATAACAAACGCACCCACCGAGCGACAAACGCTTGTTTTATTTGTTTGTTTCTTCCATTCAATCTACCTACTTGGAAGTGCTCAGCGTTAAAGATCGGGGTTAACACAGAGAATCTGTTTTGTGTTAAAGCTTTTGTAACATTTAGTTAAAGCTCGACACACTAAGCAAAAACTACATCCAACTGCTGCATTGATGGACGACTCCCAATTACTATCACGCATAGGCCAAATTTATATTTACTCTTCCCGTCTGCTGTTCTCTGTCGTTTCGTCCACGCACTAGCATGCATTAAAAGTTCTGATCTTTTTTTGTTCTTGCACAAAAATGTATTCTCGGTTTGTCATCATTGAATAAGAATAATCATTTCCAATAGACAAGGCTTGATTTTGAAGAGTTTTCAAGAGGATTATGTCACAGATTGTCATTTTGGTCCTTTTCAACAGGATTCAACGTCTTGATTCTAATATTTCTTTTTTTAAATAGTGTTTTTAATCCGAAAATTTCCAAAGAGAATTCTGTTTAACACGGAAGAAACATCAATCATGCATTAATCGGTTTCTTCTGTATCCTTTTTTCTTTCGATTTTTTTATAGTTTTTTTTTTCTTGCCCCTGTTCTGTTTTCCACTTCCACTCTATTCTTTCCTCTTTTCTTTTTCAGTCTCTTATTTCTTTGTTGTTGTTCCTGTCGGTTTTGGTTTTGTTCACCATTTCTTCAGTTTGCTCTTTCGTTTTTTTGTTGTTGCTTTTGCTGGTTGTTCTTGCGTTTCTACCGGTTTCATTCTTGTTATTAACCTTCTTCTGTCTTCTTCGCGTTTTTCTTTTATTTTCCATCCGTTTTGTCTTTGCTGTTATGGCACTTTTCCTTTACGAGCTCTTTTATCTTGTACTTCTACTTCTGTCTCTTTGGTTTCGTTTGGATGTTTGCCTTTTTGTGCTTTTAATTTCTTTAATCAACAGTTCATCAGATGTAAACGACATACAAACCTGAAGAATTAAGGAATATGTATACATACTCCTCCGTCTTTTTGTGTATCCTTGCATGTGTGTTGGTATACGTACTATTTCTCTCGCAACCACGCACGCAACCACGCACGCACACACACACGCACGCACGCACACGCGCGCACACACACACACACACACACACACACACACACACACACACACACACACACACACACACACGGGGACGGGATAGCCTAGTGGTAAGAATATTGGGCTCGCAATCTGACGAACGGGTTCGAATCCTGTTCAAGGAGATTTTTTCCCTGGAGTTAACATCAGTGCTGACTCCACTCTCCCCAAAAGTCCTTCGGATGATACTATAAACCGAGGCCCTCTGTGCTTTCGCACAAAGAACATCTAACACACACGTTAACACCTGTTCCACTTTTCCAAAGAGTACGCCATTGTGTTCCGGTGGAAACAGATGACAATATTTACAATACTGCATACACACAGGGACTGGATGTAAAAAAAAAAAAAAAAAAAAAAAGCACACGAGTGCTTGTTCCATTATCCTCGAAATAAAAGAATAAAAGATTTTTTTAAGCACAGAGAGAGACAAACAGAGAGAGAGAGAGAGAGAGAGAGAGAGAGAGAGAGAGAGAGAGAGAGAGACACACACACACACACACACACACACACACACACAAACACACACACACACACACACACACACACACACACACACACACACACACACACACACGCATGCCCAAAAAAATGGTCATCTTGTTGACTACATTTCCCATTTAACCCCACTTTTTATATTTTTATAAGCATCTATTTAAAGAAAAAAAATTACCCCTTCTCTCTTACAAAAAACCCATGTTTTCCCATTCCCTATTCTTGTTCTCACTCTCACTCAAACTGATGACTTAGCCATAACTTCTCTTTTGCCCCTTCCCACATACAGCTATCCATCCCGCCCCCTCTGTCAATCATCCTTTTTCCATAAACACCCCCTTACTCCTCCACACCTTAAAATGCAAGAAACGAAAACGGGTTGTTTCTGTGTCACGCCTTGTATCATGATATCCACCTGCCTTTTGTGTCCACATGTGGAGCCAGGTTAAGAAATAAAGGTTAGTGTAAAGGTTAGTGTTAGTAATAACATTGGTAACTGGGAAAGGGCTGTCAGTCATATGGCATTTCTGCCTGTATGCATGCATGCATGTGGACACAATGGCACGTAGACATAATGGTACCTAGCTTTTGACACAATGGTTTGGAAATTTTCAAGCTCTGAAATCAGCGGCTTCCAACTTACTGTGATTTTGAAATACTGCGTCTGCTTCCAAAAGTTGAATTGATGAACGAAGATAGCTATCAGCCCCAAATAAAACTACCTGAAATAAATCTGCTCTTTTATATGCTACCCTTTTTAGCTATTTCTACATACCCAGCCATACATATCCTACTCCTTTCTCACAACTGACAAAAGAACCTAGCAGATAAACTAAGGAACAAGCCCAAAATAAACCATATGTAAAAAACCCCGCTCTTATATTTGCCAGCCTTTAAATTTATTTCCAATAACCTAGCTACACAAAGCCTGCACCCACTTTCCAGTTATCAGTCTCCCTTTAAGTACCTCTTCTCCCAAATCAACTATGATTCCCCTCCTCTCCCCTAAAAATCATAAGCGCAAAAACAGACAGACAGACAGACAGGAAGAGAGAGATAGAGGGGGAGACAGACAGAGGCGCAGATAGAATGATAGACAGACAGATATACTCAGACATGCGCAGATCATGAGACAGATAGACAGAGACAGACAGACGGACCGACAACCACATGCATACACACACACACACACCACACCACACCACACCACACCACACCACACCACACCACACCACACCACACCACACCACACATACAATTTTGTCAGGTATCCATTTTCCCCCATGTCTGTTCTCAATTTACCTCCAGTGTACACCTCCACCTTAACCCATCGCTACTTCCCCTTCCTCATTTTATTTTGTCTGGAGTATCAGGCACCACTTGCGATCGAAACTCGTTACTTTGTGTCTGTTTCGTAGCCACTTGAATTCAAACAAAGGGTTCAGATCTGCTCCTGGAAGTTAGCTTCAGCTTCGAACTCTTCTCTGAATTAATGTGCACCTCCTTGGAGAGACTGTCGTCTGCTACTGCCTGTTCGTTTCGTCCACACACTCACACGTGTTTCAACCTTTATATATTTTTCCGCAAAGAAATCTATCTTTAGTTTATCATCTTCTAAGAATACTTTCAAATAGACAAGCCTTGCTTGTTAAGGTTTTTAAGGAGATGTTTGTCACGTGTTGTCATTTTGCTCACTTTTACAAGGATTCAAGGTCTGGGGTCTAATTTTCCTCAATTTTTTTTGGTTTAAATCATTAACTCGTATTTACGGAATTCCATATAAAACGGAAGGAAAATCACCCATGAGACACAAGCATGTAGAGAAAGAGACAGACAGACAGACAGACACAGACATTCAGATAAAAAGAGGCAAATAGACACAGACATGCAGAGACAGACAGGCAAACAGACAGCAGACAGACAGACATGCAGACAGACAGTGACAGTGACAATGACAGTGACATTGATAATGCTTTATTATGGCAAGCTTCCAAGTCCATTGACAAGGGAACAGCGGGACGGGGACTGGGCACAAAACACATAGTTAACTAAGGAAAAAACAATCACAACCACCCATATAACCATCATCATTAACAACTGCAACACAGAGACACAGAGAGAGACAGAGACACAGGGAGAGAAGCAGGGGGAGGTAGAGAGACAGACAGACTGACTGACTTACTGACAGACACAGACAGACCGACCGACAGGCAGACAGAAATACAGAGAGAGGCAGACAAACTGACTGACAGACAGAAACACAGACGGACAGACAGACTGACCGACCGACAGACAGAAATACAATCATAGATTCACACAGAGAGACAGAAAGACAGACAGACAGAAAGAAAGAAAGAAAGAAAGACAGACACCCAGGCAGAAAGACAGACAGAAAGACAGACAGACAGGCAGGCAGAAAGACAGACAGAAAGACAGACAGACAGGCAGGCAGAAAGACAGACAGAAAGACAGACAGAAAGACAGACAGCCATAAAGACAGGCAGAAAGACGGAAATACAGGCAGAAAGATACATAAAGACAGAGACAGGCAGAAAGACAGGCAGAAAGACAGGCAGAAAGACAGGCAGAAAGACAAAAAGACAGGCAGACAGAAAGACAGACAGACAGACAGACAGACAGACAGACAGACAGAGACAAGAGAGGCAGAAAGACAGGCAGAAAGACAGACAGGCAGAAATACAGCCAGGCAGAAAGACAGGCAGGCAGGCAGAAAGACAGACAGGCAGAAATACAAACAGACAGGCAGAAAGACAGAAAGAAAGACAGACACCCAGGCAAAAAGATAGAAAGACACCCAGGCAGAAAGACAGACGGACACACAGAAAGACAGGCAGGTAGGAAGACAGAGACAGAAAGACAGACAGAAAGACACAGACAGAAAGACAGACAGAAAGACACAGACAGAAAGACAGACAGAATGACACAGGCAGAAAGACAGACACACAGAAAGACAGACAGAAAAGACAGACGGACGGACAGACAGAAAGACAGAAAGACAGGCAGAAAGACAGAATGACAGACAGACAGAAAGACAGACAGACAAACAGAAAGACAGACAAACAGAAAGACAGACAGACACCCAGGCAGAAAGACAGAAAGAAAGACAGAAAGACAGCCAGTCATGAAGGGAAGTGGGAAAGGGCTGGGGGGTGGGGGGTCCTGGTGAGACAGAGCGACACATACTGACAAACACTTACCTGACAGACAGCAAAGATCGCGAAAGACAGCTGCCATTATCTGTAACAACATCAACATTATTAAGTCAAAGAGTGATGACGCTACATGAAATATCATAAATCAGAATAATAACAAATACAGATATAACTGAAGAGCGAGAGAAGGGGGGGGGGGCAGAGGAAGAGGAAGAGAGAGAGGGGGGGGGGGGAGGAGGGAGGAGGGGGAGTGAGGGAGGGAGAAAGATTTCATGTACAGTTTTAGATATATACATGCGTGCGATTGGGGGGGCGGGGGGTAGCCTGGTGGTTACAATGTTTTGTTTGCGATCTACTACTACTACTACTACATACACTACTACTACTACTACTACTACTAATAATAATAATGATAATAACCATGACAATAATAAGTGTCCGTAGTTTTATGGTTAATGGAACAAGCGGAAATCGCGTTCTCTCTTACCTTGTGAAAATTTGACACACTTTTTTTTGTTCCTTGGCTAGAGCTCTGAGGTTCAATTATGGTGAGATTTTGCATATATGCGACCGATGGTATAAAGCCAACTCTACTGTCCTTAATTGTATGAACGCCCTGGCCAACCATAGGGGTCAACCCAGGATGGGCACCACGTCGTAAGAAAAAGCACAATAACGACACATACAATGAGATCAATCCAAAATCAAATTCCTTAAAACCATCTGATTTTTTTTACAGTGACATTTTCAGTCATACCAGACGGAAAACTCCCGGTCCTATAATGACAGTGGTATCTGGGTCTGACTGGAGAGGTCGTGAAAGCTGTCTGCCATCTCTACATGAGCGCTAGTCACTTGGTAAGCAGTGAGCAGGCTGTACGTTTAAACCACATGATTCTACAATGGCCAGGAGACAATAAAGACAACGATACTGCGACAGAAACCTCAACCTTCTTATACTCACAATTTGCTCAAAGCATGTTTGAAGCTGTGTCAAAGCACAGAATCACTAAACAGCACTCGACAACCACCCCGTACTAGCCCTAGATTCACACAATCTAACACAACTGTTCCCCGACACGGGGTACAGTAA
>CM060319.1:72714223-72796723 GCA_030674155.1 Stramonita haemastoma
GGAAGGTGGCAGGACGGTCAAGACGTTCACCTGCCTAACAAGGAAACCGTGAGGTTCTGGGTTCGATTCCCAGTCTCGCCCTTTCTTCCCAGTTTGACGGAAAAATCGAACTGAATTCTTTGGGATGAGACTTTTTTTCGTTCTTCGCTAGAGCTCCGAGGTTCACCATGGTGAGATTTATGCATATGCGGCCGTTTTTCCCCACCATTTAGATAGCCGCTATCCGACTTCGGGGAGGTAAGACTGAAAACCGAGTCCCAGTGTTTAGATGCACACAGATCATCTTGCTGATATGCTACAACCCCGTTTCACATTTTGGAAGATTTGGCCATTTCGTGCCGGTAGGAGCCGATGACATTCTTTATATATATATAATATATATATATATATATATATATATATATATATAATATAATATAATATATATATATATATATATATATATATATATATATATTAAACACATGCACACAGGTATGTTTAGACATCATCCCCAAAGTAGGTTGCATTCGCAAAAATCTCACCATTGGTAAATCTGGGAGCTCTAGTAGAGATTCGAAAACAATTTTTCTTGTTACCTTTTTTTCCTCGTCGACCCGTGAAGTCTACCCACACACAAACCTGGACAATACGTCTGGCCATGTACCCAGTTTGTTTTTGTTTTGTTTTTTTAAATCGTGTCTGTACTTCGAGGAAGCCTTTGACACATTATGGTGATTGTGTTGTCTGACAGGCTTTTCGCCTTGAAGCCCAGTCTTTAGAGTGTTATGTTTTCTGTCTGATGGGTCTATAAAGTCTTCGGGTTCGAATCTCTCTCTCTCTCTCTCTCTCTCTCTCTCTCTCTCTCTCTCTCTCTCTCTCTCTCTCTGGTTTTTCCCATGTTGTATATTATGACAGAATAATGTGTCGATGTTTGTGTTTCTCCCCATGAAAGGGGCTGTTGGCCTGTATTCATTAAATTTCAGATTTCAGAGTTCTCTTTCTCTGGTTTAGCTAGTTTTTAACGTAGAAATGAGAATAAACATTGAAAGCAAACAGCATTTCTAATCATAGCAACAACAAAATGGTGCCTCCCTCTCTCTCTCTCTCTCTCTAAGGAAAAAACATGCTGACAGAAGTGACGAAACTGGGCAATCTACAGAGGGGAAGGCGTGCTGGCATAATTACATACCCAGACACACAGGCACGTGCTCTGCGGAAACTACAGGTGCTCCGTGACTTCATCTGTTTCTACCTGGGGTGATGACGGCCGTGTACCGTGCACCAGTGTGCTGCTTGACCTAAATGTGTGGCTTTGCCTTTAGGCTAGACTTTTTTATCGTTCATTGCTCTCTCTCTCTCTCTCTCTCTCTCTCTCTCTCTCTCTCTCTCCTCTCTCTCTCTCTCTCTCTCTCTCTCTCTCTCTCTCTCTCTCTCTCGTGTGTGTGTGTGTGTGTGTGTGTGAGTGGATGTTGGTGAGTGTGGTGTAAATGTTTCACATATATCTTATCATATATAATTTAATCTCTCTCTCTCTCTCCTCTCTCTCTCTCTCTCTCTCTCTCTCTCTCTCTCTCTCTCTCTCTCTCTCTCTCTCTCATAAGCAGACTCCAGAACGGCATTTACACACCATACGCAGTCCTCCATGTTACCCAGTGGTTAACATAGGGCCACTGCCTTTTGTTCTCCACTATCTCCCCAAGTTATTGTTGAACACACAATTTGTGCTGGCGTGGTTGTCCTCATGATGTAAATTTTCACATCCAAAAGGTTGTACCAATGAATCACAGGAGGCCGTGCTGAATGGCTGGTCAAGCTTTTAACAGCAATCAATTTTGTTCATTGTTTTTGCTCTGATAAAGAATTAAAGAAATCAGTCATAGCTTACAATACCTGTGTTTTGTTACAGCTGTTACACCATGATGTGGAATTCATATCATGATGATTATCTAAGCTGTTGTGAAATTTTTTTTCTTCTTCGTTGAATATGTGTGTGTGCCCAGTCCCCTTCTTGCTGCCCCCATGTCAATGCACTTGAAAGCCTACCACAATAAACCATTCTCTCTCTCTCTCTCTCTCTCTCTCTCTCTCTCTCTCTCTCTCTCTCTCTCTCTCTCTCTCTCTCTCTCTCTCTCTCCCCCAAAAGTCCTTCGGATGAGACTATAAACCGAGGCCCCGTGTGCGAACGCACGCAGAACATATTGCGCACACGTTAAATCCTGCTCCGCTTTTCGTAAGAGTAGGCCATCGTGTGCCGGTGGGAACAGATGACATTTCCAAAACTGCATACACACGGGGACTGGATGTAAAAAAGCACAAGAGTGCTTATTCCATTATCCTCGATATAAAAGAATAAATCAAATCAATCAAATCTCTCTCTCTCTCTCTCTCTCCTCTCTCTCTCTCTCTCTCTCTCTCTCTCTCTCTCTCTCTCTCTCTCTCTCTCTCTCTCTCTCTCTTCTAAAAAGTTAAAGTTAAAGTCTGTCCCGAGCCTACGGCTCATCAGGCCGGTGCTTATCCCGGTTTCTGTGGCGTTAAGCGACTGAGAGTCATAGACTTCCCCCTGGATAGGACGCCAGTCTATTGCAGGGTTAACCCCCAACACAAGGTTGGTACCCCTTTTACACCTGGGTGGGGTAAGAAAATAGCCGTAAAGTGCCTTTTCCAAGGGCGCAACGCCATAGCCGGAAAGCTGGGATCGAACCCGCAACCTTTAGATTACGAGTCCAACGCCCTAACCACTAGACTCTCTCTCTCTCTCTCTCTCTCTCTCTCTCTCTCTCTCTCTCTCTCTCTCTCTTTATATATTATATATATATATATATATATATATATATATATATATATATATATATATATATATATATATATATATATATGCTGGCAATTTGACGACCCGGGTTCGAGTCCGGTCGAGGAGATTTTTCTCCTGGAGTTAACATCAGTGCTGACTCCACTCTCCCCAAAAGTCCTTCGGATGAGACTTTAAACCGAGGCCCCGTGTGCGAACGCACGCAGAACATCTTGCGCACACGTTAAATCCTGTTCCGCTTTTCGTAAGAGTAGGCCATCGTGTGCCGGTGGGAACAGATGACAATATTTATAAAACTGCATACACACGGGGACCGGATGAAAAAAAGCACATGATTGCTTATTCTGTTATCCTCGATATAAAAGAATAAATAAATAATAATAAAAAAAAAAATATATATATATATATGTCCATCTCTCTCTCTCTCTCTCCTCTCTCTCTCTCTCTCTCTCTCTCTCTCTCTCTCTCTCTCTCTCTCTCTCTCTCTCTCTCAAACTGATGGCTCCCCCGTGGAGATACCCAGGGGCCTGTCAGTACAAGAAGCATCCCCACATTCTGGATATTCTGTGCGAGGAATTCCCTCTTTTCTGTCCCTCTGACACGTTCACTCTCATCAGTCAGGAAAAGCCTGACTCAGGACGTTTAAAGTGGTGTCCGGTACAACATCACGGAAAAGGATCTTTTGGAAGCCTGCAGTAAAATGCTTGTGCTTAAAATCCTGGGCATCTCGACACTCCAGAACCAGATTTCTTAGGTAAAAATCTGGTAGCGTGGACTTCGTTTTCGGTCTACGGGAGACAACTGTCATTGTATAGCTAGTTCTGGTTATTGCCTCCCTTAAACTGTGGATATGAATGTAGCTCGATCAGTATTGCTTTGGTATTATATTTGTTATTGTAAATTTTATGCTTCATTTTCTTCCATTTAATTTTGATTCTATCTTTCTGGGCCAAAGCAAGGTAATATACAAATAGTGCGAAAATCAGTGCCTAATGTGCATACTTCTCTTTGACAAACGCCGAGTATTAAGAAGGCAAGAGCGATCGGGGCGACCATGATCAATGACAATGAGGATAGCAAGCAAACAAAAGCACAATAAACACACACACACACACACACACACACACACACACACACACACACACACACACACCACACACACACACCACGCACGCGCGCGCGCGCGCGCACGCATTTCACAATGCAAAGACAAAAGAAAAACACAGGCACCAACAACAATATCATCATGCAGAGACTTCAGAGGAAAACTTGATGTTTTAAAAAAAATTGAAAGAGAGGTAGGGAGAGACGAGGAGAGGAACATAAGAACAGACAGGCAAAGCATTCCAAAGAAAGAGACCTGGACATGTTTTTTATTGCCTCTTTGTTGCTTTTTTTTTTCGCTGCTCCCTCATCTTCTGTGACGTTCCTGTCCTGCTGTTTCCACTCCGCTCATTCCAACCTCCCCGCTACAACCATACCTTGATTCGTTGTGTCTCATCCTCAGGGTCGGAAGTACACAGAAAGCCTATCCATATCAGTCTGCAGTGGGGGCCACCAGCCAGAGAGGGCCCTGCACTGCTGCTGGGTCACTTTGGTGGTGTTCAGTGGTGCCTATTCTGAGCTAGCATACGCAGGACACCACCACCTAAGCCCCCTACTAACGACAGTATTAGCTCAGTCGTGGAGCCAGACCGAGTCACCCACCCGAGGTGGCGACCACCACAACGTTCCATCAACGACCGTCTCCCCGCGAACCTCCAACCCCAAAGGCTTTGACACAAACTCACCACAGACACAGAAGTGTGTTAGGAAACCAAAACCGAGGTCACCATAAGGCAAGAGTAATCAAGGCCACCGAATCTGAGGCAATTTTCTTTTATTGCATGATGATCAGTGACAATGAGGATGTCGTAATGATGCTTCTATCTGGAAGTGGATATGTTTTGAGACTACTTGACAGGGCTGTACTCGACACTTCCTATTACAGATATCTACCGGGCCGAGAGATACAAACACCTGCAGTGATGGTCAGGTGATTCGAGCAACACTCTAAAATTTTTATCTGTAAACTAGATGAAGCTCAACTGTGTGGTCCCAGTCTTCCCACTGAGCCCATAGCCAACTCACTCTGGATAGGAGCCGGCTGGAGTCCGAAAAATCCTTATATTTCTTGTGGGATATAATTAACCTTCTAGTCCAAAACCCAAGGCACTAACCAGTGTGCCGATGTATCAGGTTTTGGACAGGTATGATCTGTGAAGGGATTTTTTTTATCAATGTAAGTGGATGTCACTTGAGAAACATAACTGTTGATGTGGAGTATAGTGTAAAGGAGCTTATCTAAATAGGCTGGAGATGTGTAATTGTATGCATCCCAAAGGAGACAGTTTTGTAGTGGATTCTTTCTTCAACGGGGAGCCAGTGAAGAGAATACAGAAAAATACCATCACATCTTGAAGAACGGAAAACCTCTCTCTCTCTCTCTCTCTCTCTCTCTCTCTCTCTCTTCTCTCTCTCTCTCTCTCTCTCTCTCTCTCTCTCAGAAACTGAACAAAAGACAATGGCATGTGTATTATACTATGTATTTCGTGAAGTAAAAAAACCGAATCACAGCAGCAAATAAATGACTATATACAGCCACTGATTTAGAGTTACAGGGTTGCTTTTTTGTCTCGAGTAGTGGTGGTGACGTACATGTGTGTGTGTGTGTGTGTGTGTGTGTGTGTGTGTGTGTGTGTGTGTGTGTGTGTGTGTGTGTGTGGTGTGTGTGTGTGTGTGTGTGTGTGTGCATGCATGTGCCTGCTTGCCTCCAAGCATATGTGTCTATGTGGACGCGTACATATGCTCTGGCGCATACCCGTTCAATTCTATGTATGTGTAAATGTCAAACATAGCCACATTGAAACAAACCTCCATAGATTCTCAGATTTCACTGTGTTTTTGAAATTGATTGTGTGTCCTTTTATCAGAAATGGTTTCTTTCATTGATGATTGTTCTCCTTCAGTTGTCACCAGTTTTCTGCATAGATTTGTAAAAACCAAAAAAAATGGATGATGGTAGTTTATCTAGAATACTGATATTCTTCATAAGTGTATGGACAATAATTAGTTCACTTAAAACACTCACTATATTCTTCATGAGCGTACAGACAATAATCGTTCAATTATAATATTGAGGGCAGAAGGAAAAAGAGGCAGACCACAAACATCCTACATTGCCAACATCACTGAGATCAGTGGTCTGGGAGGGGTACTGGAAATCAGAGAGAGAGGGGGGGGGGGGGTGGAGCAGAAGATAGATCATAAATGGCACTGAAAAGGTATAAAAGGGAAAGAGGGAAGGGGGTTAATACAAGAGAAAGGGCGAGGAAAAGCCTGTGAACAAAGATAGTTGTGTACAGAAAATGATCTGTGATGTGATACAATACAATGCAAGATTTTACTACACAGTGCCACACAACATGACACAGCACAGCACAGCACGACACGACACAACACAACACACACAACACAGCACAGCGCAACACAACACAACACGAACAATTGAAACTGGAAGTGAAGTGTCATTAACAGAAACTGATTAAAGAAGTGGGTATCATTCAGAGAAATTGACTACTTAAGTGGGGTATCATTAACAGAAACTGAAGTGGGGTATCATTAACAGAATCTAGAAGTGGGGTATCATTAGCAGAAACTGAAGTGGGGTATCATTAACAGAATCTAGAAGTGGGGTACTATTAACAGAAACTGATTGAGGAAGTGGGGTATCATTAACAGAAACTGACTGAGGAAGCGGGGTATCATTAACAGAAACTGACTGAGGAAGCGGGGTATCATTAACAGAAACTGATTGAGGAAGTGGGGTATCATTAACAGAATCTAGAAGTGGGGTACTATTAACAGAAACTGATTGAGGAAGTGGGGTATCATTAACAGAAACTGACTGAGGAAGTGGGGTATCATTAACAGAAACTGATTGAGGAAGTGGGGTATCATTAACAGAAACTGGAAGTGGGGTATCATTAACAGAAACTGATTGAGGAAGTGGGGTATCTTTAACAGAAACTGGAAGTGGGGTATCAATAACAGAAACTGATTGAGGAAGTGGGGTATCATTAACAGAAATTGATTAAGGAAGTGGGGTATCATTAACAGAAACTGATTAAGGAAGTGGGGTATCATTAACAGAAATTGATTAAGGAAGTGGGGTATCATTAACAGAAATTGATTAAGGAAGTGGGGTATCATTAACAGAAATTGATTAAGGAAGTGGGGTATCATTAACAGAAATTGATTAAGGAAGTGGGGTATCATTAACAGAAACTGGAAGTGAGGTATCATTAACAGAAACTGGAAGTGAGGTATCTTTAACAGAAAATGATTGAGGAATTGGGGTATCATTAACAGAAGCTGGAATTGGGGTATCAGTAACAGAAACTGCAATTGGGGTATCATTAACAGAAACTGCAATTGGGGTATCATTAACAGAAACTGCAAATGGGGTATCATTCACAGAAACTGGAAGTGGGATGTCATTAGAGCTTCTAGGTTCACAAAAAGGTGAGATCTTTCCATATGCTACCGTTTATCCACCATTTACCTAGCCGCATTCCGACTTCGAGGATATCAAAAAGATGACTGGGATTAGTATGAGCTGAAGTGTCAGTAAAAAAAAAGTAAAGTTGTAGAAGAGGGAATGGAATATCCTCAGAAACACGTCGGGTATGGATTGGGGGGGGGGGGGGGGGGGATAGGAAAGGGGGTAGGTTGAGGGGAACGGGGACAGGGAGGTAAGGGATAGGAGAGAAAAGGGGGGGGGGGGGGAATGGGGGGAGATAGGGGATAGGACAAAGGATAGGGGATGGAGAAAGAGACACTTCTTTAGCTAAACCCAGAAAGAGCGTTCTCCTATCAGAAAAAGGGAGCCAGGCCACACACAGAACGTGACTCAAAACATCCCCAACCACAACCACAACCACAACCACAGCCACAACCACAGCCACAAAACTTCACTCCGCATCCGTGGGGCTGGAGGCTGCAGCAGCAGCAGCTGCAGCGGCGGCAGCAGCAGCGGTGGTAGTGGTGGTGGTGGCACCCTGGGTGGGGGTAGTGGCGCGCTCCTCCTTCACGGGTGGCTTGTAGACGTAGTCCTGAACATTGGGCAGACCCCGAACCACACAGGCGCTGAGGGCACTCCGGTACAGGCTCATGTCTGTGGCGTCGTACCTTGGCGACAGAACAAGTCACAGTTAATACAGTGAAAACATGATATATAGAGATATATATATATATATATATATATATATATATATATATATATATATATATATATATATATATATAGATAGATAGATAGATATAGATATATATGCACACACACACACACACACACACACACACATATATATATATATATATATATATTATATATATATATATATATATATATATATATATATATATATATAAAGAGAAAGAGAAAGAGAGAGTAGAGTGTTGACTGGTTTTGTGGGATTTGGTGGTTCAGAAGTAACGTGCCTGTATTTTTTGTGTCTTTTTTTCCGAACCTGGGCTAGAGCTCCCAGGTGAAAAGAAAGAAAGAAAGAAAAGAAAGAAAGAAAGAAGAAAGAAAGAAAGAAAGAAAGAAGAAAGAAAGAAAGAAAAGAAGAAAGAAAGAAAAAAGAAAAGAAAAGAAAAGAAAAATAACAGAATGAAAACATGACCAAAATAGAGAGAGAAAAAAGATATAAAGAACAAATTGTGGAGGCAGAAAACAGATTACAAAATCAGCCTGATGACGAAATGCTTACGGCTGGTGGGTGGTACAATCACTAGCTCTGATACTTACGCTGGGACTCTAATACAATCAAACCAAACAGCCTGAAGACCTGCCTCAAGAAAATCTCGATCAGCAAAAAAATCAAGTGACCAACACCATGAAGCCAGATGATGTTCAAAGACAACCAAGCTCTCTTTCTCTGTTATTAGCAATAGGGAGACAGAGTGTGGACATTATGACGTCATCACTACTCACCACTCATCAGCGTTGATGTCATAGCACTCCACGTTGAAGATGGTGGTGACGCCATTGAAACCGCCGATGGCAAACAGCATGTCGTCAATGATCTGTACACATATTTACTTTTCCTTCAAATCTCTCTCTCTCTCTCTCTCTCTCTCTCTCTCTCTCTCTCTCTCTCTCCTCTCTCTCTCTCTCTCTCTTTCTTTCTTTCTTTCTTTCTTTCTTAGTTCTGTGTGTGTGTGTGTGTGTGTGTGTGTGTGTGTGTGTGTGTGTGTGTGTGTGTGTGTGTGTGTGTGTGTGTTGTTGTTGTCTTGTTTGTTGTTTTTTGTTTTGTTTTGTTTTTCTGTTCTTGTTTCACACACACACACACCACACACACACACACACACACACACACACACACACACCCCACACACACACACACTCACTCACTCACTCACTCACTCACTCAATCACACATACATAATCAGATACGATAACTGAAAAGGCTTGGTGACAAAATTTCAAATTGCTTATTTGATGAAAAAAAAAAGGTGAAGGTAAACGTGCCCCATAACCAGTGTGGTCGTAGGAGAGCAAGGCACCAGAGACCTCAGCTTCTCCAAGGGCCAGCATATTGAGGGCGGCGCCCATCTCCTCTCCCTCGCTGCTTTACCTTCCCTGACCCTAAAGAGGGCAGGTACCCATTTACAACATTTGTCTTTGACCAGTACACTTACCTCAGTAGCAAAGTTGCTACGGGGGCTGTACATTTCCGGGATGGGGGTCCACTGCCGGGTCTGAGGGCAGTACCTCTCCCCCGTGTTCATGCGGGTGATGCCGTTGAAGCCGCCCAGGGCGTAGATGCAGCCGTGGTAGGCGATGACCCCGATCCCAGAGCGCCTGTTCCGCATGGGGTTGAGCAGGGTCCACTGCCGGGTCTCCGGGTCATACACCTCTGCCGAACTCAGACACTCCTGCCCGTTGAAGCCTCCGCAGATGTAGATCTTGCCTGGAAGCAAACATACACAGCTGGGTGAACTGGGGGACTGTACTAAAGCCGAGGCACGCGTAAGGTCACCCATCCACTTGGTAATCACACTCAAAGCTTTTTAACATTGGCTTGGAGAAAGCGAGAACTCTGACCACTGAGCTATCCCGTCCCCCGTTCCTCACGTCGAAAAATCCTCGGTTCCCCTATAGTCACGTTTTATTCAGACAGGAGCAGTGGAATAGGAACATGGTGGAAGTTTGAAGGGTGGAGAGATTAAATCAAATCAAATCAAATCAAAATTTTATTTCCAGATGGTACATTGAGTAAGCAATAAATTTGCTTTTTTTTATCAAGCCATCTATCTACCAAGAAAAAAGAGAGAGAGAGAGAGAGAGAGAGAGAGAGAGAGAGAGAGAGAGGAGAGAGAGAGAGAGAGAGAGAGAGAGAGAAGAATCTATATTTAGGGAATATAAGGGAGAAAGAAGAAAAGAGAATAAAGGGGTATTAGGGATGAGGGAAGAGTAAGGGGAAGATAAGACAAAATCTGAAGTGCGGAGAGACTGACCCTCCAGGGTGGTGGCGCTGGCGTCGCTCCTCTGGTGGTTCATGGGCTGCATCATGCTCCACTGGTTGGTCATGGGGTTGTAGCGCTCCACCGAGTTCTGCCTCACGTGGCCGTCAAACCCTCCCATGGCGTACAGGTAATCGTTCAGCATGGCCACCGACACGTAGCACCTGGGGGACATACATACAGAGGTGTGTTGTGATCAAAAACAAGAAGCAGTATGTCCGTAAACATTTGTACAAGAAAATGTGACCTCACTGAGACAGGTAGTGGTGGGTCTCTTCAGACCCGTTAAACTACACCACACTGCACATGACTAAACTACATCACACTACGACACATTACTAAAGTACATCACACCGCAACACATCACACCACATCAAGCGCACCCAATCACAGTGAATCCCATTACACCCCAACACGTAACTATACTTCATACTACATCACATAACACTGCACATGACACCACACAACACCACATGCTAGATAACAAAATAGCCCATCAAACACCACACTTCATCACATGACAGGACATATTAGGCGACATAACAACACACCACATTACAGCACCGCACATCACAGTACCACACTAGCGAACATTACATGTCACCTCTTGGCGTGCATGGGGGCGGCTTCAGACCAGGTTTTGAGGATGGGGTCAAAGACCCGGCAGTTGTTGAAGTACTCCACACCGTCAAAGCCGCCGATGACGTAGATCTTGTGATCCACAGACACCGTGCCGTGATAGGCCCGCGGTCCTGAAACAACAATACATCTTTCACAAAAGATTTCAAATAGACATGGGAATTTATAGGACAATGCTGTTTTGATGGAACTTGATAAAATACATGCAATATAACCTTTAAAATTGCAGTATACGAAGTTTTCCTTGGGAATCAAATTCTCGTGTTTCGGGGTGGGGGTTGTTTTGTTTTCTTTTTGGTTTTCAAATAAAGTTAGTGTTTGCAGTAAAATTGAGCTTGTCATCTAAAACTGTACTATACTTTTATTTCTTCACACGCTCAAATCCAGAGATGCATTTTGTGAGTTCAGTCACCTTTGATTTAACTTATAATCAGTTCAATATCAATATCTTTGCAAAAATTCTAAAAGCGTTTAATCACTTAAAAAATCAACACCATCTTAGTTTGACAAACCTTCAGCGAAAATATAATTAGAATAATTGACAACATGAGTTACAGTGGTGCCAAAGGAATAAAATCAAGGCAGATAGAATCATGCCTTGCGGTACACCAATAAAAGTTACACAGTATGGTAACTTCTTTCCTTCAAAACAAACATACTGCATTTTCTTTATTTAAAAATACATCACGCATTAAACCACTCAAGGTCTGGCAAACACTGCTCTGCAAATGTGTGGGGATGCCATTACATGAAGATATCTAGTGTCAAATGCCGATGAAAAATCAATCAATAGAATGCAAATGAAAAAAACAAATTTTGAGATATTTACTTGCTTGGTTCAAAAAGTGTCATATGAACATCCCTCCACCCCAACCTGCACCCCCCCCCCCCCCCCCCCCTCCAGCTCACCTCCATCAGGGGTGTCACAGACCACCCAGCGGTCAGCGCGGGTGTCGTAGGTCTCCACCATGTTGGTGGGGGAGCCGCCGCTCCAGCCGCCGATGACGAAGAGGATTTCGTAGGGGACGCGGGGCCTGGCGATGGGGTTGTTCATGTCCACCTCCTTCTTGTCGTCCATGTCCAGGTCGTACAGGAACTTCAGCGTCTCGATCACGATCGGCTTGGCGCTCTCGCTCTCCCGCACGTAAGGGTGAGACTTCACCTGTTGAGAAGGAAACCGCGGATTAAGGTCGCCAACATCCCCACCCTTAATTCACTCAGATGCACTTAAATGTATGGTGGTAAAGGTGCTTACATAACCGATGCGATCGTTGGGGAACAATATACCGGAGACTTCAGCTTCTCTAGGGGCCAGCCTATTGAGGGCGGCGCCCATCTCCTCTCACTCGCTGCTTTACCTTCCCTGACCACAAAAGAGGGCAGGTACCCATTGACAGCTGAGTCAACTGGGAAACTGTACTGAAGCCAAGGCGCGCATACGGTCACCCATCAAGTTAGTACCCACGCTCGATGCTGCTTAACCTTGGCTGGGGGAAAGCAAGTACTCTGACCACTAACCTACATTAAAGAAGGCAGATACTCATTGACAGCTGGGTAAAATGGGGGACTGTACTGGAGCCAAGGCGCACAAAATTAATGGTCACCCATCCACTTGGTAACCACGCTCAACACTGCTTAACTTTGCTTGGGGGAAAGCGAGTGCTCTGACCACTGGCTGAGTTATCCCACCCCTACTTGAAAGGTAAAGGAAATGGTGTTCCCATAGGTTATATGGTCGTAGGGGAGCGAGGCATCAGAGACCTCAGCTTCTCCAGGAGCTAGCATATTGAGGGCGATCCCGCCCTTACTTAGCTTACATCCATAACTGGACAAAGCTTTCGGCCAGGACCAAGAAAGAAGGGGGGGGGGGGGTAGTGTCGAGGGTTACCTTTTCCACGAAGAACTGGGTGGTGAGCAGTCCCAGGCGGATGGTCTTCAGCAGACGAGCCATGTAGCTCTTCCTCCTCTCGGGGTCGAAGTCGATCCAGCGACACACGGCCTCGAACACCAACTCCTCGTTACGCACGTTCAGGTGGTCAGACTCCAACACGTCACACACCTGACCGAGGAAACAAGACAGAAGGGGGTCAGGACGGTTAATTTAGAAACAGAAGGGGGTCCGGACGGTTAATTTAGACGTTCCCCTGCCTATCATGTAAAACCGTGTGGTTGTGGGTTCAATTCCCAGCCTTGCCCTTTCTTTTTCCTGGCCAGTCTGACTGGGAAATCTGAACTGAATGTCAAAGTCTTTAAGATGAGACTCTGAGCCAGTGTGCTTGCTGACCTGTGCACGTCAAAGAACCCGAAAGGGCGGGGAGTACCTCCTGACTGTCGCAGAAAAACTGGTAGATTCAGTTCTAAATTGTATTCCAGAATTTGAAATGTCGCAATGTGTAGCAGTGGTAGCAGCAGTAGTAGCAGTGATAGCAGTAGTAGCAACAACAGTAGCGGTAGCAGCGATAGTAGAAGCAACAGTAGCATAAGTAGTAGCAGCAGCAGCAGCAGCAATAACAGTAGCAAAAGCAGCAGCACAAGTGGCAAAAGCAGCAAGCAACAGTGGCAGAGCGCAGCAACAACAACAGTAACTGGTAGCAGCAGCACGTTATCAGCAGTAGCAAACATCAGCACCAACAGTATCAACAACAGTAGTAGCAGCAGCAGCAGTAGTAGCAACAGAAGCATCAACAGCAACAGCAATAACAGCAGCAACAACAGTAGTAGTAACAGTAGTAGCAACAGAAGCATCAACAACAACAGCAATAACAGCAGCAACAACAGTAGTAGTAGCAGTAGCAACCATCACCACCAGCAGCAGTTGTATTAGTAGTAGTGGTCGTCATAATCGTATTTATCATCACACGGGCACGCACGTACAACAAACTCACCTCTCTCTCTCTCTCTCTCTCTCTCTCTCTCTCTCTCTCTCTCTCTCTCTCTCTCTCTCTCTGTCAGTGTCAACAAAACCGTTTATATGTTTTTCATTTGGTAACCCAAAAACTTAATTAAAAAAAAGTTTGAAAAAAAAAACTCACCTCCTCCACGTCCAGCTGCAGATACTCGTTGCTGGAGTTGTAGACAGTCTGGAAGTTCTGCAGCAGGAACCGCTGTGCCGTCCTCTCCAGACCGTGACAGAAAAAAGCCTGTGCAAACCTGCCCCACACACACACCAATCAGCCCTGCCAGTCAAACAAGTACACTAGTGCACAGAAGTCGGAATGCGGCTACCTTATTTTTTTTTCCTGGTGGGACAAAAACAGTTTAACACAAAAATCTCACTATTTGGTGAGCTTCGGATCAGAGATGTAAAACTTACCCGAAGTCAGAATGTGGCTACCTTAATGGTGGGCCAAGACAGTATCATGCGGGAAAATCTTACCACTGTGTGAACCTCAGAGCTCTAGCTGAGGAACAAGAAAAGTAAAACCTAACTGAGCAATGGAGACGCTATAAACCCTTTGACTTCAATCCCATGGGTCCATGAAGTCGTGGGTTCGAATTTCGGCGGTGGCGTCTGGTAAATTAAGGGAGGGATTTTTACCATCTCCCTGGTCAAAACCTAACAGTGCCTTAACTCTCTCCGTGTATGTGTATACGCACAAGGTCAAATATGCACGTTAAAGATCCCATAATCTATGTCAGCAACCCAAATGTTATAGAAACACAAAAATACCCAGCATGCAATCTGATCTCTACAATGAAATGAGCTGCTATGAAGTCGGACTGTTTCGGTTGATGCCAGCATGCACACCTCCTGTAAAGTCACAAGCACAGGAGAAGACCAGGCTCTATGCACCCCACTGTAAGGGGAGAGAGGGGGGGGGGGGAGCAGGTACCCATTTACAGCTTGGTGAACTGGTAGGGCTGTACATAAACCGAGGTGCACAAACAGTCACCCATCCTAAGAGGTAACCACGCTCGCTGGTTCTGAACACTGGCTCGGGGAAAGCGAATGCTCTGACCACTGAGACATAGGGTGGGGGTACGTAATGAAGGATTAGGGTGGGGGTTGGATGCAGCAGTACTGAAGCAGTATTGAAGCAGTACTAAAGCAGTGTGGTGACTGACCTGTGGATGCCGATACAGTTGTCAGCGGACAGTTCCCGGCTGAGGAAATCACAACACGCCTTGATCAGTCCTATGACGTGGAACTGGTCAGCTGCCGGCAACAACTGCTCCACGTTGTCCACCGTCACCTGACAACACAGGTCATCTGATAACACTGTCACCTGACACAATATATTACATCACCTCATAAGACACCAAACAGCACACCACTGTTACCTAATGACACACCACTGCCACCTATCAACTCACTCACCTGACAACACATGGTAACATGAAGGGAAAGGGAACATACAGAGGGATGGGAAACATCCAGGGAGGGAGGAAAATTGAAACAAACTGAAGCCAACTGAAACAAAATGAAACAAGTTGAACCAAACCGAAATACACTGAAACAAGTAAAAAAAACAAAAAAAGCTGACGCAGAATGAAATCAACTGAAACTATCTGGAACAAACTGGGGAAATTTTTCAAACTGAAACAAACTTAAGAAAGCTAAGGTAATTTTTTTTTAATTCCAGCACGCTAAAGCAAGCTACAAAAAAGTTAATTTATTTTTCTTAATTTAAAAGGAGGAGGAGGAGAAGAAGAAGAAGAAGAAGAAGAAGAAGAAGAAGAAGAAGAAGAAGAAGAGAAAACTGAAGAAGAAAACTGAAGAAGAAAACTGAAGAAAACTTAAGTCAATTGAAGAAGAAAATTATAGCAAGCCAGAGCAAGCTGAAAACAAACTGAAGCCAAACAAAACGCGAGCTCGTACATACACACGCCGAACCAAGCTGAAACAAGCTATAGAAACAAACTGAAACAAACCGAAATAAACTGAACCAGGCTGAAGCCAAGTAAAGCAAGCTAATACACGCCAAACTGGGCTGAAACAAGCTAAAGAAACAAACTGAAACAAACTGAAACAAGCTGAAGCAAACTGAAATAAACCAAAACAAAAACGAAACAACTTGAAGAAAGCACACCAGCACAAGAGACCACAGATACGGGAGGCTGCCCAGCCCCCCCCCCCCCCCCCCCCCCCCCCCCACCCCCCACCCCCCCACCCCCCCTCTCTCTCTCTCTCTCTCTCTCTCTCTCTCTCTCTCTCTATCTTCTATCTATCTATCTATCTAACACAACACACACACACACCACCACCCGCGCGCGCACGCACGCACGCACGCCAACGCACACACACACACACACACACACACACACACACACACACACACACACACACACACACACACACACACACACACACACTGACTTTGGCCACCCTGGTGTAGGCATAGTCAATGATGAGCATCATGATCTGTGGGGACACCCCAGTCACCGTCACTTCCCGCTGGTTGGTTTCAAAGCCTGTGTTGGTGAACATGGCGTGGAAGTAAGGGCTGCAGGCCGACAGGATGTTCCGGTGGATGGGAACACGCAGTTCTCTACCTGATATATTATATATATATACACATACATACATACATACATACATACATACATACATACATACATACATACATACATACATACATACATACATACATACATACATACATACACTACATTACATACATATACATACATCACACACACAACACACACACAACACAACACACACACACACAACACAACACACACACATAAAACAACAACAACACAACACATATGTCAATCTATAATGACATCATTTTCCTGAGTCACATTCAAATACATCAGTTTGATTTCTTTATCAACCTAATACGACATCATGCTTCACAAAATCAAACTTAAAAATAACATCATTTTTTCTAAGTGTCAATCCATATACACATATCACCATTGCTTCTCCCAGCTATGCCATGGATGACGTTTAGTTGTTATCATGTATCCCCAGTCATCTTTAATGACATCAGCATGCTCTCCCAGTCTGGCTTGATGACGCTATCATATTTCCCCAAGCCATCATTAATGGCATCATGTGTCCCAAGTCAACCTTGATAACGTCATGTATACAAAGTCAATTCTAACAACATCCCCATGCTCTCCCAATCTGCCTTAATGACGTTACCAACGTTCCCCAAGTCATCCTTAATGACATCAGTATGTTTACCCAAGTCTACCTTAATGACATCAACATGTTTCCCCAAGCCATCCTTAATGACTTTACCAACATTTCCCCAAGCCACCATTAATGACTATCAACATTTCCCAAGCCACCATTAATGCCCTTTATCAACGTTTCCCCAAGCCACCATTATGACTTTATCATTACGTTTTCCCCAAGCCACCATTAATGACTTCATCAGCATTTTCCCCTAAGCCACCATAAACAACACCAGCACGTTTCCCCAATGTCATCATCATGTCTACCTTGATGACGGCGTCACAGAGCAGGCCGCTCTGGCGGAGGTCGGAGAGGACGCTGCAGGCGTGAGTGCTGAACTCCATCCTGACCGGGGTGCCCTCCATCATGGCCGGGTTCTCCTGCTGCATGGGCGCCTGCTGACCTGCCGCCAGCACAGGAGAGGGGTCCGTGGTCTCCATCATCGTCGCCACTTCCATCTTCTTTCAGCTGGGGAGTTGGGGTGGGGATGGTCAAAGAGACGAGGATGAGAGGTGTGGGTGGAAACGTTAGAGACTGAAGTAAGATTTTCAGTGCAAAGGATGTGTTAGTCTACTGACAGAGACTGAAGAAATTGTCAATGAAAGAGAAAACGTTCACATCAACCAAACTTGTCGAAGAATAAGCGCGGTATTTGAAAAAATATTTTTGATTCAGATCTGGGCTAACACACAAACGATTTAGTTTGCAGGGCTGCCAGTGCACACTGAAGAAGATTCATTTTGTGTACCTGACAGATATGGTGTAATAGGTGAAAGGAAGCTTCAGATGTCAAATGTGATGGAGACATTGGTGTTTATTCATAGATATAAAAGATGACAGGAAAAAGAACTCTAGCACTGTCATACAATCAGATACCCACCTTAGTAGAATCTAAATGACTGATTGTGCGAAAGAAGTGACAAACATCAAACAATCTGGCAGGATCAAGAATCACAAACCTTTGACACTATCTATCTACGATGAAAACAAAAACGACTAAAATATTCAAAACGCGGAGAATGACCAGATACAAAAAAAAAGAAAAAAGATTTTAAACAAAGCTAGGACAACACACACAACAGCTGTTGTTAATACTGGTCATACGATACAAAAACTGTCACAGATAAAATAGAAAAAATTGTTAGAGTACAAAGCTGCCAGACAAACTCACTCTAAACTGGCGCAGTCAGAAAGCAGTTACAACAAATATGGACCACACCACTGTGCAGTTTGACAAACCCGTGAGGGTAGCCTTCAGTATCAGCTCAAATTCGGTAGCTACAGACAAAAGCCTAAAGAGACAATATCAAAATATTGGTGATCTACAGAGGGAAAAAACACCAGCACACAGTTAGCAAGATCAAACAGATGAACTACAAGACCCGGAAGACTGGTCCACAGAATCTGACTCAATGGTCTGATGTTCCTCAAAGACGACAAACTGGTCCACAAGATCTGAAGCACTGGATGACAAAGTCAGACTGAGTGGTCCAAGATTAGAAAGATGAGGCCCCAAGATCTGACAGATGGGCCGCAAGATCTGACAGACTGATTCACAGGATCAAACAACAATCAGAAAGATAAGAGCTCAAGATCAGATGGACCAGTCTTCAAGAACTGATGGATGGTCCACAAGACTCGACAGAATTGTCTGCAAGATTCAACAGAATGGTCTGCAAGATCTAATGGATGGTCCACAAGACTTAACAGGATGGTCCGCAAGATCTGACGGATGGTCCACACAAGATTCAACAGAATGGTCCGCAAGATCTGATGGATGGTCCACAAGACTCGGCAAGATGGTCCGCAAGGTCTGACAGACAAGTAGCTTCAGGTCCTTCGCGTCGCCACTCCCTTCTCTTGTTTTCTGCTGCAACAACACAGAGAGTGAAGCGTGAGATAATGGCGGAATACCTGTAATATGATATACACAGAGTATTTGAAAAGTAACACCGAGTATTTCAAACGGTATAAACACACACACGCACGCACGCACGCACGCACGCACGCACGCACGCACGCACGCACGCACGCACGCACGCACACACAACACACACACACACAACACACATACATACATACATACATACATACATACATACATACATACATACATACATACATACATGCGTACGTACGTACGTACGTATGTACACGTACATAAGCACAACATATATCGTCATCTAAATGAAAAAGTGTGTGTGTGTGTGTGTGTGTGTGTGTGTGTGTGTGTGTGTGTGTGTGTGTGTGTGTGTGTGTGTGTGTGTAAAACACAGCATCAGCGGATTGACAAATACTGAACAACAACAGCATTGAGAACTACAGCGAACAACAGCAACCAAGAAAACAACACAAGTGGGCAGCAGCGGCAAATTTCAATAAAAGCAGCAGCAGCAATGACTTCACACACTGAAACAAGGGGTTGCAGAAAAAGTGGATGTGTCAGTCAGGCTGTTTTTGCCAACGTACACCTTTTTTTTCTTTTTTTTTTTTTTTGTGTTTTTTTTGTGTTTTGTTTGTTGGTGGTGGGGTTTTTTAACCAGTCAAAGTCTTTATATCCATTGCCCTCTAAGTAGTATAAACGCAAAATGCCTATTCAAAAAAATGCACGTTATACAATTTCATTTTCTGCCAATAGATCGGCATGTTAAAAACGGCAGAGGGTGACTTAGATCTACATCTAAACTGAAAATTCACCCTTGTCATAGCCTAGTTCAGAAGTTAACTCCAACACAATCTGCACCAACCACTGGCTGTGATTTGGTCTGGTTTTATTTTTCTTACACTTGTGTGCTGCTTTCTGCCTCCTTGATCCAATCTCCTGCCTTTTTTCCCCAAAAAGGACTTAAAACATAACAATCATCTCTCACACTGAAGTCGGATGTCTTCGGCCTGACTTGTCAAGCGTTGAACAGCCGCGTTACCCAGTTTCGCTATGAATATGACATACAACAATAAGTTAGCTGTATGAGCGATCTACGAGAAAGAGAAGTGTGCTACATTACTAACTAGCCCATACCTTATTCGAAAGGTCTTGGAGAGTCAGGGAGCTGGCTGGACGAACGACTGGACCTTGGACACTTGGCTCAAGGCGGCCACTCGCCTGAGGGCTCACATGGTCACCACTGAAAGGGTAGAGTAACCAGTGGGGGTGGCGGGCAACTGCAAGCGGTTGTCAAATCGTGGCAGGCCCTCGCCTCTCATCTCAAACTTATCGACCGACGTCATCGAAGGAAAATTAGAGGAAACTTGTGATAGGCATGACGTAATGTAGTGATAATTGACGTCATAGTCTCGTCCAGAATGGAGTTCTGTAAAATATGTGTCATCTTGATTCAGTTGTACAATGTGTAAGAGAAAAATCTGACACTCAAAGATAGATTTTTTCCCTTCAAATGTTTTTTTTTTCTGATGGGTGCCAGAAAATGAATTAGAAATCGTTAATACAAATAGCACAAAGATCAGTTTGATATAATGGTTTCAGCTGAGAGTAGCGACTTTGACGTACTGAACATTTGATATTTTTAAGGGAAGAATTCTCGAACGAGATTGGGTAGCAACAAGAGTTTCTGTCAAAGTGAAATTTTTGTTTGTAAATGGTACATTGAATTTTTTTTCTCTTTTTTACCATTTTACATTGAATGAGCAGTGTATTTACTTTTTTGTGCTCATCAAGCCATCCATCAAAAAAAAATTATAAAAGTGTGTGTCCTGAAGATATGCACAGTCTTGCGCAGGATTTATGTAAAGCTTATCATTAATATCAAATAAGAGATATCTTGTTGTCTTAATCTATAGTCCTGGTGACATGATTCGCTTTACAAATCAACTGCGCTCTGCTGTGGGGGGGTTGTTGTTTTGTAATGTTTGTTTTTTAAGTTGTCTTTTTATTTGTTTTGTTTGTGAGGGGGGGTTCATATGTGAGGGGTTTGGGTTTTTTGTTTGTTAGGTTTTTGTTTTTTTAATTTTGATTTACTAAAACACCAGAAATAGTCGGCTACCTCCTTCATGTAGGGCCAGCTGTCTTTTTGTGAATAAATCAACTTAATTTGAGTTCAAGTTCTCTCGCGCTTGCGAGTTCCTATCCTATAACCATGCAGTTCCCGACTTCCACAATAGAACAATATATATATATATATATATATATATATATATATATATATATATTATATATATATATATATATATATATATATATATATATATATATATATATTAACATCATTAATTACAAAACATTCCACATAAAATCATCCTTTCGTCTCCCATACGGAGCGTGCACAACGTACACGTGTATGGTTACCTTCACTCTTGCTTTACTTTTTACTGTCAAAGTGCGTATAACAATAATCTATTTGCCGCAATGATAAGACATCCTATGATAAAAGATAATGATGAATAATATTTTATGACAGAACAAGAAGTGAAAATAAATTATTCACAAAATCCTCTCTTTTTTTTTCTCATTGTAACCTAACGACACACTTCGTACAAAATGAGCGAGGCTTTTAAATTCCTCCCCCTGGTAAAGAACGCTGTTGCCTTCTTTGTGGCTACTAAAAATCATAAAGGTTTGCTTTACCATGGGAGTTAATTTCCACGCATGCGCAAGGCTTCTAAATTATCTCCCATGGTTAAAGAACACGGCTGCCTTCTTTAGTTCTACTAAAATTCATAAAGACCCGTTTCAGCAGGGGAGTTAATTTGAAAAACTTGCATGACAGTCATTCGTTAGCGAGTTCTGCCGTCAATAGTCTTGCTCAAATGACATCTTCCAAATTGCAAAAATGCCACCCAGGTGCTAAATACTCATATCTATTACTACATTGAAAAAAAGTGACAAAAATCCCCTGCTAAAAATGGATCCGGTGGTCTAGGAGGTAACGCGCCTTGCCTAGAAAGCGAAAAGTCCGGGTAGGAGTGTGCGGTGGTTCGATTCCGGTTTGGGCCCAAAACTTTTCCCCTATCCATTAGACCATGAGTGGTGGTCTGGGCGCTAGTCTTTTGGATGAGACGATAAACCGAGGCACCGTGTGTTACACGTCATTATTTAGCGCGCGTTAAAAAAACCCACGGCGACAAAAGGGTTGTCCCTGGCAAAATTCTGTAGAAAAAAAAGCCACTCTGATAGGGAAACAAATACAGTTGCAGACAGGAAAAAAAAAAATGGGTAGGCGCTGCACTTGTGGCGACACGCTCTCCCCGGGGAGAACAGCCCGAATTTCACGTAGAGAAATCTGCTGAGACATAAAGTGGTATTTAAAAAAAAGATAAATAAATAAGATTTAAACATTTACATGAATTGTATTGTCCTATTAGAAGGCCCACTTCAGTTTAGAATGGATGTCACTTAAAATCTCTCTACAGGCAGGCTGTGGGATATTTTTCACTCTCCCTCCCGCTCCCCCTTCCTTTCTTTTGTGTGTGTGTGTGTGTGTGTGTGTGTGTGTGTGTGTGTGTGTGTGTGTGTGTGTGTGTGTGTGTGTGTGTGTGTGTGTGTGTGTGTGTGTGTGTGTGATGGCTTTACAAACAGTCCTATCACCTTCCTTCACATTAAACATGTTTGATACAGGTTTGTTTTCCTTCCACTTGTATTTTTGATAATTATGAACAGAAAAACTTTTTTACGAACACCCCTACCCCCCTAACAACAACAACAAAAACAACAACAACAAAGAACAAAAAATCCTCACACACAGCTCACACAAACGCATATTTACAGGCGTGTTGTTTGATATGTTTCAAAAGTAAGACATTCTGAAACTTGTATGAATGAATGCATTCAGAATCTTGGCTGATGAGAGAAACCTGACCTGAAAACAAAAATCTTGTGTGGGTCAGGCAGGGTCAGTTATCGAAAATGCATAGATCTAATACATATATACCCATTCTACTACAGTAGAGGTGCATTTAGGTTTCAGTATTTTATCTAAGTTTGATACTAGACCAATAGCAATCCTTTCGATGGTATCTGACAGAATCACAAACAACGACAGTAAATTCTCGACTCTTTTTTTTCTTTTCTTCTTCTTTTTTTTTTTTTTTTTTTTTTGGGGGGGGGGGGGGGGGATTAATCTGCAAAGAGTAACGAAAAACTTTTTGCTATCGAAGTGTGGTCGAAACACCAGTCAAACGAAGGATACAAATCAAGCATGCTTCTTTTTTTAATTTCGGTGTGTATAATGTCTGAAGATTTCTTCTGTTTCATAGAAGTGGTGTTCTATTACACCAAGGCCTAACCCTGCAGGCTGCACCTAAAACGATTAGCAGACGACGTATCTGCTGACCGCTTGTGCTGAAACCAAGCGCTCTGATTGGCTAAAGAGTCGTCGCCCGATCTATCTTTATCTCGGCGATACAAACTTCGAACGACAACATGCGGCTACGATCATAAGCTTGCCGGCAGTTTTGTCGTACGTTTGGTATGATTTTGTTCAATATTTTCATAAATCCGATGCTGATGGATGAATTGCTGAAAGATTTGTGTACGATTTGTTTTGTTATACTGACGATGACATTTGCCTGTAATGTTCATGCAGTGTGTGTTGTGTTCTTCTGCAGATCAGCGTCTGTGTTACTGTTTTGCTGATAAACTGACGATTTATTTGTTGTTGCATGGGTCAGGTTAGCATAGCAAGTACCAGCAGAGTTTAGTTGTGTGTGTTTTGTTTGTCTGTTTGTTTTTGATCCTTTTCCTCATCTTTGTACACACGAAAAAAGCAAAACACAAACTACGGCAATGTCAAGGCCAGGGTCAAAGTTTGGGAGGGGGGTCATTGGAAGAGCTTGGAGTTGGCGTGCACTCGCGTTTGTGCGTGCAGGTGCACGTGCATGCACTGTGTGTGTGTGTGTGTGTGTGTGTGTGTGTGTGTGTGTGTGTGTGTGTGTGTGTGGGAGTGGGAGATAGATCTGTTTGCTTAGAGTGTGTGCCAATGCCATTGTACTAGGTGTGTGTGTGTGTGTGTGTGTGTGTGTGTGTGTGTGTGTGTGTGTGTGTGTGTGTGTGTGTGTGTGTGTGCTGCCCTGTCCTGTCCTGTCTTGTAGTGTCGTGTGTGTGTGTGTGTGTGTGTGTGTGTGTGTGTGTGTGTGTGTGTGTGTGTGTTGGACAAGAGTGGGAGATGGATGTATTTGTTTAGACAGAGTGTGTTTCCACTGCCAGTATGTGACAGCCTGTGTGTGTGTGTGGGGGGGGGGGGGGGGGGGCATAGAAATACAAAACTGAAGAGACAGCTAGAGAGGTTTGTTTATTTGTTTGTGTTTTTACATCTTTTTTTTTTTAAATTCTTTTATATCAAGGATAATGGAATAAGCACTCATATTCTTTTTTACATCCAAGTCCCCGTGTGTATGCAATTTTGTAAATCTTGTCATCTGTCAATGCTGGCCAAGTTAACAAAAAGTGACACAATTGCATCCTTGCAGAGCGCTGGCTGCATCATGGGGTACAGGTACCAGAACAGGATGCCGCGATGTCGTGGGGGGCCCTTCAGGACAGAGGCGGCCACTGACCTGAGCAGGTGGCGGCTGAGGTGTGAGGGGGGCCGGCAGGTGTGGACCTTTGTGGCTGACCAGGCACATGCCCCGCCACAGACACTGCTGGAGAAACACTCCCTTGGGCTGGACACTGTGAGTGTTGTTTGTGTGTGATGTGGTACAGTGCAGTGTGTTATTGTACAGTAGAGTATAGTGCAGTATAATGCAGTATAGTATGCACAGCGCACAAATCCAGCACAACTCAGTCAAAGGCCCAGTGCTAAAATTATATATTAGGGCATCCTTTTATTTTACAAATTTCAAGTGTGGTCAGTTTCTGCTATAACTAGCACCAGCTGGGATGGGATGGATAGCAGCTGAGAGCAGGTGAAAGTAGGGGAAACTGACAGCTGTGTACAATACAGTGCAATATAATACAGTACCATGGTGAAATTCATTCAAAAATTAATAGCAAGTGCTGTCAATGAATAAATTTATTTCTTTTATTTGTTGGTGTTCCTCAGCTAGAGCTTCAAGGTTCACCAATGGTGAGATTGAGCATATAATTTATGACTGTTTTTGCCCACCATGAATGTAGCCGCATTCCAACTTCAGGGATGTATGCTGGGTATGTTGGTGTTTCCATAACCCACCGAATGCTGACATGAATTACGGGATCTGTAATGTGTGTATCTGATTTTCTGCATGTGTATAAAAAAATATATATATTTATATAAAGAGAATTAAGCCTCAGGCTGGTCTGCTTTTGAAATTTAGCTGGGAGATCATAAAAATCCCAACCCTTGATTCACCAAACACTGCTGCAAAGATTTGAACCCAGGACATTCAGAATGATCTCTGTGTATGTTTCAGATGGCCGAGGCTCCCCCATTACCAACAGCCCAAACAGCAGAGGAGGCGGCAACCAATGGGATGAGGTTTTACAGCCAGCTGCAGGCAGAGGACGGGCACTGGGCCGGGGACTATGGCGGCCCCCTCTTCCTGATGCCTGGTGAGCTGTTGTAGTCATCGTGTGTGCAGTTTGTAAAATTTGTCATCTGCTCCCACCCCCACATGATGGCCTACTCTTTCGAAAAGCGGAACAGGATTTAACATGTGTGCAAGATGTGTGTGTGTGTGTGTGTGACTCACTCTGTGTGTGTGTGTGTGTGTGTGTGTGTGTGTGTGTGTGTGTGTGTGTGTGTGTGTGTGTGTGTGTGCAGGTTTGGTGATCGTGTGCTACATAACCAAGACAGCCTTCACGGAGGAACAGCGGCTGGAGATGATTCGCTACATACGCTCCGTGCAATGCCCTGATGGGGGATGGGGCCTGTGAGTTTTAAAGTTGCGTGTGTGTCTTCATTTTTAACATTTATCCACTAGAAAGTGATATTAGACAGGTGATGGGTAGGGGGAAGAAATGAGAAATTAATGTCAGTGTGTTTGTTT
The DNA here is from genome assembly GCA_030674155.1 of Stramonita haemastoma. Classification (NCBI taxonomy): domain Eukaryota; kingdom Metazoa; phylum Mollusca; class Gastropoda; order Neogastropoda; family Muricidae; genus Stramonita; species Stramonita haemastoma. The sequence goes on from CM060319.1 coordinate 72,740,275, forward strand.
GAACAAATGATATGAGGAAAAAAAGAAAAACTGATCTAACCATCACAAAGTCATGGAATTATACATACAAAAAAGCAAGCAGAGGAAAACAGATAAACTTGGTTAAAATAAATGCCAGAATGTTTTGTGTGTGTGTGTGTGTGTGTGTGTTTTGTGTTGTGTTGTGTTGTCATGGAAGGATTTTTTCATTATGTCCTCACATACACATCAAAATGACTTCATTTTGTTCTCACAGACACATGGATGAGATAGCCTAGTGGTCAGAACATTGCGCTCGCAATTTGACGACCCGGGTTCGATTCCCGTTTGAGGGGATTTTTCCCCTGGAGTTAACATCAGTGATGACTCCACTCCCCCCAAAAGTCATTCAGATATGACTATAAACTGAGGCCCCATGTGCAAACGCATGCATAACATCTTGTGCACACGTTAAATCCTGTTCCACTTTTTGTAAGAGTAGGCCATCATGTGCCTGTGGGAACAGATGACAAGAATTACAAAACTGCAATACACATGGGGAATGGATGTAATAAAGCACATAAATGCTTATTCCATTATCCTCGATATAAAAGAATAAATAAATCAATATATAAATAAATGGATATTAATTCTTTTTATTTTGTTAGCTCACATAGTCTATGAAAAGGACTTCATTCTATTGTGTTCTGACAGACATATCGAAGGTCCACCCACGGTGTTCGGCTGTGCCCTGAACTATGTGACCTTACGGCTGCTGGGGGTCAGTCCAGATGACCCTGACCTCGTCAAGGCCAGGAACCTGCTGCAGAAGCTGGGTAAACTTGCGTCTGTTGAAAAAAAATGATTTTTTCAACTTTGATGTGTTCAGACAAGAATGTGTGAACTAAAGAAGTGTAGGACTAAGGTAAAGACAGGTGCACCTGTACTGATCAGTACTGAAATTTTGACTTAAACCAACACCAAGAATGCAAGTATTTAGCAGTAAGGACATTAGTCCATAGAGCCTAAGGAATCTCAACTCAATTCAACTCAGCTGTCTCCATCATTGCCGTTGTTGGTAGGAGCTCCACGCTATGCTGTTGCTGTCTTTTCTCTGACTCGGCTGAGTTTTAAGAGAGTAAGGAAAACAAATAAGGCATGAAGATGTATGCGCCAGAGAAACACACATGACATAAATATTTCCAGAGATGGTAGAGTGCATGGTGGAAACAAACACACACACACACACACAGAGATGTTTTTAACATGTGCACAACATGTTCTGTGTGCATTTGCACATGGTGCTGCAGTTTATAGTCTCATTCAAAGGACTTTGACATTTAGTTCAAATTTCTCATCAAATTGGGAAGAAAGGGCAAGGCTAAGGCTAGGAATCGAACCCAGAACCTCACGGTTCACTTGTTAGACATGTGAACAAGCGTCTTGACTGTCCTGCCACCTTCTTTCCTTCCTTCTTTCTTTTTTTCATGAGCAGCGTAACTGTTGATTTCAGGGTCGGCCACAGCTATACCGTCCTGGGGCAAGTTCTGGCTGGCCGTGCTCAACGTCTACAGCTGGGAGGGCATGCACTCTCTCTTCCCCGAAATGTGGTGTGTACACTTTTCATGTGTTTGTCTCTCTCTTCCCTGCTGAAGTATGGTGTGTACACTTCTTCCTATGTTTGTTTCTCTCTTCCCAGAAATGATATGTAAATATTTCCCTTTAGCTGAAAGTGGGAGAAACTGACAGATGTGTGATAATGATTATTGTTGCTTGCTGCCATCATTATAACTTGTTTGTTGTTATTGTATGCTACCCAGGGTATTTCCCAGTGGCTTCCCTTCCACCCGTCCAAGCTGTGGTGTCACTGCCGCCAGGTTTATCTCCCCCTGGCCTACTGCTATGGCCGCCGCATCACCGCCGAGGAGAACGATCTGATCCGCTCTCTCAGACAGGTGAGTTATGTCAGTGAAAAATATATACCTGGAAGGAATAGCTTGGTTATAATAATAATAATACATGGAATTTGTATAGCGCTATATCTTGTAAAAACAAACCAAAGCGCTTGCATTCGACCAACACAACACACAATTAACAACAATTTACAGTTTTAACAAATTCGAATGTACACACACACACTCATGCACGCACGCACGCAAGCACGCAACACGCGCGCGGGCACACACACCTACAAACGTTATGCACTTTGGCAGGTGGATGTTGAAGGCAGGGACAGGTAAGAGATGGAAGCGGAAAGGAGAAAACTTAGGTTTGGAATAAGTGTGTCTTGAGGTTGGATTTAAAAGTGTCATAAGTAGGCTTTTGCCGGAGGGAGAGAGGAAGGTCGTTCCAGATCGATGGACCAGAAACAGAGAAAGAGCGGCGGCCAACGGTAGATAGGTTGAATCTGGGTATTCTTAAGGACAAAGTATCTGCCGACGAGCGGAGGGAGCGAGAAGGTGTGTACAAGTGAAGACATTCACAGAGGTAGGAGGGTGCAGTATTGTGGAGACATTTGTAACAGAGGGTATTGATCTTGTAGTTTACTCTGTGTGGTACAGGCAGCCAATGGAGAGATTTCAAGAGAGGGGTAATGTGCTCAGATTTTTTCTTTCTGAGGACAAGACGAGCAGCAGAGTTTTGTATACGTTGAAGGGAGTGGATGGATGATGCTGGCAGACCAGCCAAAAGAGAATTGCAATAGTCCAGACGTGAGAGAATAAGAGAAGTGACGAGTTTGGATGTTGCATCAGTGGACAGGTACTTTCGAATTGCGCTAATACGCCGTACACCGCCGTGGTTCACTCCTTCAGATTTAAAAAAGAAAAATTTTTGTTCCTCAGCTCTCCAAGGTGTACGAACGGTGAGATTTTTGCATATGCAATCATTTTTACCCACCATAAAGGTAGCTGTATTTTGACTTTTAGGATATTGTTTAAACATATTTGTGTTTTTTAATTTTTGTTATGTGTGTGTGTGTGTGCATGTGTGTGTTTTGTGTGTGTGTGGTTTTGTTTTGTTTTGTTTGTTGTTTTTTTTTAATTCTTTTATATTGAGGATAATGGAATAAGCAATCATCTGCTTTGTGTGTGTGTGTGTGTGTGTGTGTGTGTGTGTGTGTGTGTGTGTGTGTGTGTGTGTGTATGTGTGTCTGTGTGTGTGTGTGTGTGTGTGTGTGTGTGTGTGTACAGGAGCTGTACACAGAGGACTACAGCCGCATCCAGTGGTCAGCCATGAGGAACAATGTGTCCACTGCTGACCTGTACACCCTCACTCCACTCTGCTGGACATTGCCTTCGGTCAGTTCTGATGTCAGATTGTTTAGCCTTGCCATTTTTTTTCCATTTTTTTTCTTTCCACTCTGTGGCAAGAACTCCAAGGTTCACCAGTGGTGAGATTTTTTCTCCTTTTTTTTGCATTTGCACATGTTTTTGCCCACCATGAAGCTAGCTGCATTCTGACTTCAGGGATGTTTGTCTGAAAGTTGTCCGTGGCAATTGTTTTTTTAATTAAAAAGCCACTCTGATAAGAAACCAAACACATATACAGACAGGAAAAGAAAAAAATAATAATGGATGGACATGCTCTTGTGGTGACGCACGCAGAACATCTTGCGCACACGTTAAATCCTGTTCCGCTTTTCATAAGAGTAGGCCATCGTGTGCCGGTAGGAACAGATGACATTTACAAAACTGCATACACACGGGGGATGGATTTAAAAAAGCATATGATTGCTTATTCCATTATCATCGATATAAAAGAATAATAGTAATAATAATAAAAACGCGCTCTCCCTGGGAAGAGAAACCCGAATTTCATACAGAGAAATCTGCCATGACTTAAGAGTGGTATACAATACAATACAATACAGTACAATACAATACACAGTTGAGAGGTTTCAGTAATGTCAAACCAGCCAGAAGTGAGATAGCATCATCATTTTGCTGTGCTGTGTGTGTGTGTTTCAGGCATTCTGGATGTGTATGAGCGGTTCCACATCAGTGCCCTGAGGGAGGAGAGCGCTGAAGGAATGCTACCAACACATCTGTGCTGATGATGCCTTCACCAAGGGAATCAGCATCGGCCCGGTCAGTGTGCTCCTGCAGAGAGAGAGAGAGATAGACAGAGAGACAGAGACAGAGAGAGAGAGAGAGAGAGAGAGATGGGGGAGCGGTGTGATGTGTGTTTCTGTTTAACGGAAAGTAGTTGTTCACACCGGCATCACCATACTGTGATTGTGTATAACTGTGTTCTTGCAGACATATCTTACAGGTAAAGAGTGATGTCAACAAAAACAGCTGCATAACAGAAAGAAACCAGTGTGTGTGTGTGTGTGTGTGTGTGTGTGTGTGTGTGTGTGTGTGTGTGTGTGTGTGTGTGCATGTGTGTGAGTGAAACATTAGTTTGTATCTGTGTGTGTGTGTTGTGGATTTTTTTGTCTCAATGTTCTTATTTTGAGAATAATAAGAAAAGCATTAATGCACTTTTCTCCTTGATTTTGCCACACACATGGACTAAGAGTTGGTGGTGTGTGCTGTGTTGGTGTCCAGATCTCCAAGGTGATCCAGATGTTGGTCAGGTGGTGGGTGGACGGCCCTGACCACCCTGACTTCAGGATGCACCAGGACAGGGTGAAGGACTACCTCTGGTGAGGCATCACCTGCCTCTGTGTGTGTGTGAGGGTGGGGGAGCCAGGTGTGATTGGGTGTGGGTAGGGGTGTGGGTGGGTGGGTGGGTGGATTGGTGTGTGTGTGTGTATGTGTGTGTGCTTATGGTAGGCTGTGCATGTGTGCTTGTGTCAGTGTCAGTCTATGTATATGGGGGTGTGCACTGAACATGTGTGCTAATGTATGTGTGTGTGTGTGTGTGTGTGTGTGTGTGTGTGTGTGTGTGTGTTTTGACAGGCTTGGCTTGGATGGTATGAAGATGACGGTAAGTACACTATGCGCCTCTCACTCTGTCTGTCTGTCTCTGTCTGTCCATGTCTGTCAGTCTGTCTATATATCTGTCTACATCTGTCTTGGTCTGTCTGTCTGTCTGTCTGTCCAATCTTCTCTTTCTCGGATAAGATCAGTTTTGAGTTGAGCTGCCATTTTTTCACGTCAAGGGTCCTGGTTTTGATTGTGTACCATATCACTGTAAAAGAAAAAAAAAAGATTTACGAGTTGGACAATCATTAAGCCTGAAGAAGGTTTTAAATAAACCCAAAATTTGCTCTGCCAAAAGCTTGGGTCTTGTGTTCTTACACTGTTGCTCTTAGAAAAAAGATTCAATGTGGAAAAACATAAACTAATTGTTGCTTATGTTAGGTTTGAAAGACAGGAATTTTTCCTTTTTAATGAGCAATGATAATAATACACCATCAGACAGAAGTTGATTTACTGCCCAGTTATTAACTTTTTTTTTTTCCCAAACAGACACAAAAGCAAAACAATAAACAATAGCATTAAAAAAACCAGTGGGGCAAGGGATTTGAACAAGACTGATACAGAAACTTCAGTTATGCAGAACACATTCATATTGCAGAAATTCGGCTTGTTACAATTATGTATATGATGATTTATTCATGAATGTGTGTGTGTATGTGTGTGTGTGTGTGTGTTTGTGTGTGTGTGTGTGTGTGTGTGTGTGTGTGTGTGTGTGTGTGTGTGTGTGTGTGTGTGTGTGTGTGTGTGTCTCCACTCAAACTATTAGATATATCTACATGATGTGTGTACGAGTGTGTTTTCTCTCAGTTACATCTAAGACATGTATGTCCACAGGGCACCAACGGCTCACAGCTGTGGGATACAGCCTTCACAGTGACAGCTATGATGGAGGTAAAGAAACATAGATACATGTCTGTTGTGTGGTCATCTGTCTGTTGTGTGGTCATCTGTCTGTTGTGTGGTCATCTGTCTGTTGTGTGGTCATCTGTCTGTTGTGTGGTCATCTGTCTGTTGTGTGGTCATCTGTCTGTTGTGTGGTCATCTGTCTGTTGTGTGGTCATCTGTCTGTTGTGTGGTCATCTGTCTGTTGTGTGGTCATCTGTCTGTTGTGTGGTCATCTGTCTGTTGTGTGGTCATCTGTCTGTTGTGTGGTCATCTGTCTGTTGTGTGGTCATCTGTCTGTTGTGTGGTCATCTGTCTGTTGTGTGGTCATCTGTCTGTTGTGTGGTCATCTGTCTGCTGTGTGGTCATCTGTCTGTTGTGTGGTCATCTGTCTGTTGTGTGGTCATCTGTCTGCTGTGTGGTCATCTGTCTGTTGTGTGGTTATCTGTCTGCTGGGGTCTTCTGACAGGAAGACTTATGTTGTCACTCACATGTATCTGATATCAGTTGTCCTATTACTGTCATGATTATAAAGTGGAGCATCACCTATTAAGTTTCCCAGCACGTATATATATATGGGTTATTCTCAGAAACATGTGAGGTTTTTGTGACATAGACCTTGAAAAATAAATGTCCTTGGAAGTTTTTGCCTTCTTGTCATATATTAGAGGACTCTGTTGCAAAGTGCAATCTGTTGAAAAAAATATGAATCATTAATTGTTTTTTTTGTAATTGAGGCATAAAGGTTCTATTTTTAGCTGTGTTGCGGTTGTGACATGGAAACCAAAAGTAGCATTAAAACATCTTTTTACACAAAATATCAAACAAAAAACACTCGCAAATGCTTTTGTTTTTATCTATAAAACAAAACCATCAATTGGAAGAATGACAATCATCGACAAAGCATATGTTTTTGCTTTTTTGTAATGACACTAAGACATTTTGTACACCCAGATTTAAAGTTTTGTTTTTGTACAAATGATCACAGCAAGCATCCCCCAGATTATCCTGAACTTAAACCACAGAATGATATCCATTAAACTAAACAGTTTTCTTTACATAAGAATGGAAGCTGTTTAATATTAATGCCTTATAGAAGTAATATGTTTTGGTTGTGACATGGAAACTGTTTGGTTGTGACATGGAAACCACACCCTTCAAAAGCACAAAACCTGAAATTGGAGCAATGAAAACACAAATTAAAACCTAAAAACAACCTACTTGAATTGGGAACAATGCATTCTATTAACATTATTAGGCTATGATTATATACATTGATTTGTCATTTTAGAGTGATCTGTTATGGTTGTGACATGGAAACCGTTTGGTTGTGACATGGAAACCGTTTGGTTGTGACATGGAAACACCACCCCTCAAAACCCACAAATCACTAAAGTGAAGCAATTTAAACACAAATTGAAAAAAAAACACCATCTTAAATTAGAAACAATGCATTCTATTAACATTATTTATACTGATCTGTCATTTTAGAGTTAGATGTTTTTTGTTATGGCTGTAACATGGAAACTGTTTGGTTGTGACATGGAAACCACACCCTTCAAAACCACAAATCACCCAAGTGTAGCAATTTAAACACGAATGGAAAAATAAACACCATCTTAAATTAGAAACAATGCATTCTGTTAACATTATCTACATTGATTTATATAATTAAAGTGATTTATCAATCAATATTATTATTGATCAAATGCTGCGTTTGGTTGTGACATGAGAAAGCTGGGAGAAACCAAAGACTGGAACTCTAATTATAGCATCGCGATACTCCTTTGGCGGGAAAAAGTATGTGTCAGAGATATTTAAGGTCAAGATGAAGTACCTACTTGAAAATCTCGGTCAGTGAAAGAATGTGCCGGATTTTGCACCAGATTTACATCGTTTGGTTGTGACATGAAAAAAGGGAAACCATGTTGGTCATCTGGGGTTTCAAGCAATTTACGGGGATAGGAGCTCCAGCTGATCAAAAACAATGTTTCCTTTATACTGTTAACAGTTTAATTCATCCCTTGTGGCTATAATGTGTTGATAATAACATACAGTTCTTTCTGAGTAAATTGTTAAAATTGGGCCTACTTTGGGAAACCAAGCGTCACAACCGCAACAAACTTTTAATCTGCCCTCTATTTAATGTCCATGACAAAGAAAGTACAATTTTTCTTCTAGGGAACTTGAAACAACATCTGGGCATTACTTAAATACAAGTTGTGTTTCAAATTAGCAGTCTTTCAAGTCAGAAGAACAATCTGAATAAAGTATGCACCAAAATGTCACAAATCCGCCATGTTGGAATGAGCAATTTGGTGAAATAAATTCACAATATTTAAAAGCAAAAACACAAATGGTCATAAAAACATTTAAATTTTATTTTTTTTAATCAAACACATCCAGTAAATAGCATTCACCACAATTTTAAACTTAATTCAACCAAATGGCAGATGTGTTAAGTAGGTCACTATCATGCCTCACATGTTTCTGAGAATGACCCATATATGTATATATATATATATATATATATATGTATATATATATATATGTGTGTGTGTGTGTGTGTGTGTGTGTGTGTGTGTGTGTGTGTGTGTGTGTGTGTGTGTGTGTACAGGGAGGAGCAGAGAGGCAGAAGCAGCTTTGGCCATGTCTGAGGAAAGCCCAACAGTTTCTGAAGTTCACCCAGATCCCTGACAACCCCCCTAACTACTCCACCTTCTACAGGCAGAGGAACAAGGTAAGACCACACCTTTTGTTATTATTCTTTTATTTCGAGGATAATGAAATAAGCATCCATGTGCTTTTTTACATCCAGTCCCCGTGTGTATGCTGTTTTGTAAGTCTTGTGTGTTTGTGTTGGTTGACTGACTCAGGTCTGAAGGAAAAGGACAGGTAAGGACATAAACTTTTACATCTGGAAGATTCCAGACCATCCACATACTACTGTACCTTCACAGGAACAAGGCAGGACCACGCTTTGTGTTGATTCAGGTCTGATGAAAAGGGACAGGTAGGATGTGTGCTTTTATATCTGGAAGATTCCAGACCTGCCAGAATCCTGAATTCCTTATCACCCACCCCCACCCCCCAACATAGCTACACAAATGCACACATGTATCGGTATATTTTTGGGCTGACTGTGTATGCATATATTTGAAACTGGATGGGTGGGTGTTGGGGGGGGGGTGGGGGGGGGATGTATTGTGCTTGATGTATGTGTGGGTGGTTCTGTTTCTGTGTGTTTTTCTGTTTCTCTGTCTGTTTCTGTTTCTCTATGTGTGTCTGTTTATATTAATTATATGAATGTGTCTCTGTGTTCTCATATGTTGCTGTGCTGTGTGTGATGCAGGATGGATTCCCCTTCAGCACGCGTGACTGTGGGTGGATTGTGTCAGACTGCACGGCAGAGGGGCTGAAGGCTGTGCTGACCCTGCAGGACACCCCTGACCTCCTGACCCCTGACCTCCACATCCCTCCCCACAGGCTGTATGGCGCTGTCGATGTGGTAGGGGTCTCCTTCTTTCATTCTATACATGCAGGCAAACGCATGCACACACATGTACACGCACTCCCAAACAAACACACACGGTGGACAGGATTTTAAAAAAGAAAATTATACCACTTTATGTCACAGCAGATTTCTCTGCATGAAATTCAGGCTGCTCTCCCTGGGGAGAGTGCCTTGCCACAAGTGCAGCACCACCCAGTTTTTTTTTTATATACAGCACAGGCTTGTGGTTAGAGCATTGCACTCATGATCTGTTGACGTGGGTTCAAATCCCATTCAAGGGGATTTTTCCAGTGCCGACTCCACTTGCCCCAAAGTCCTTTGGATGAGACTGTAAACCAAGGTCCCATGTGTGAATACATGCAGAACATCTTGCACTCATGTTAAAACCCATTCCTCTTTTCAGAAGAGTAGGCCATTGTGTGCCAGTGAGAACAAATGACAAAACTGACAAAACTGCATGTACATGGAAACTGTGACAGTGTTTACTTGTTGGTTGGTTGGTTGGTTGTAGCTATGCTTGTAACCCCCCACTCGAATTGTTCATCTTTTTTAGGTAATAAAGTGTTCATAATTGTCTGTTGACTGTTGTGCCATGTTGACAGTTGCTGTGCCATGTTGACAGTTGCTGTGCCATGCTGACAGTTGCTTATGCCATGTTGACAGTTGCTATGCCATGCTGACAGTTCCTGTGCCATGTTGACAGTTGCTGGAGATGCAGTGTGGTGATGGGGGATGGGCCACCTATGAGGACAAACGAGGGGGATACCTGCTGGAGCTGCTGAACCCTTCAGAGGTCTTTGGTCAGTGTGGCTGTGTTCTAGTCCTCTATTGTATGTACCACTTTAAGTCACTGAGGTCTTTGGTCAGTGTGGCTGTGTTCTAGTCCTCTATTGTAGTACACCACTGTAAGTCACTGAGGTATGGCTGTGTTCTAGTCCTCTATTGTACACTACTTTAATTTAAGTCACTGAGGTCTTTGGTCTGTATGGGTGTGTTCTAGTCCTTTATTGTGTTTACCACTTTAAGTCATGGCAGATTTCTCTCTGAGGTCTTTGGTCAGTTCTGCTATCATATTGAAGACTCTTTGTAAATTGTTGCATGTGTATCAAGGATTTGAATGCAATTGCTTTGATTTGTTTTTCCACAAGTTATGGCATCAAATGGTGTCAGTCTGTATTGATATGAGTCTGTGTATGGTTGCAAAGATGATGATGATGATGATGATGATGATGATGATGATGATGATGATGATGATGATGATGATGTGATGGCAGTGATAGTGATGATGGTGGTGACGAAAATGATGATTGTGGTGGTGGTGATACTGATAATGATAATGATATTGATGATGACATCACCCATTTTCATAAAGTATGTGTGTTTGTGAAGATCATATTGACAACGTTATTGGTCATCATCACCATGGTAGTCAGAATGTTATATAAAGATTATGATGATCATCATCATGGTGGTAATAATAATGAAGAAGATAATGATGATGACATCACCCATTTTCCTTGTGTAAGAATGTGTCTGCGTATGTGTTTATAAAGATCACGTTCACAGTAATAATGATCATCATCACCATGGTAGAGATAACAATAAAGATAATGACGATGATGAGAGCAACCTCTTTCCCACAACAGGAGACATCATGATAGACTACACCTATGTGGAGTGCACCTCAGCCTGTATGCAGGCCCTGCACACCTTCAGCCTCAGGTACCCCCAGTACAGACACACCCACATCCACACTGCGCTCAGCAGGGCGCTGACCTTTGTCCGCTCCAAACAGAGGCCAGACGGGTCGTGGGAGGGGTCATGGGGCGTCTGCTTCACCTATGGTGTCTGGTTTGGTCTGGAGGCCTTCGCTCACTGCGGGAAGATCTATGTGGATGGCAAAGCAGATGATGAGGTATTCTCTGTCTGTCTTGTTTGTTTGTGTGTCTGTTTCTGTTAGTAAGTCTCTCTGGCTGCTGTTTGTCTGTTTATGTCTGTCTGTCTGTCTCTATCTCTGTCTGTCAGTCTGTCTGTTTGTCTGCTGTCTATCATCTTTCTGTCTACTATCTGTTGTCTATCTGTTTGTGTGTTTCTGTCTTGCCTTGCTGTCCAACTGTATGTATGAATGTATGTATGTATGTATGTATGTATGTATGTATGTATGTATGTATGTATGTATGTATGTATATATGTATATATGTATGTATGTCTATCTGTCAGTCTGTTTCTTTCAGACAGTCTGTCTCTGTGTCCTACTGGTGTGTTGTGGTTTGGGTCTGTTTGTTTTTGTTTTGTATTTTCATTCCACAGATAGAGCTCCAAGGTTCACCTGAAAACCATTGTGAGATTGAAAGTACACACTGGATGAGAAGTTTTGCTTGTATGACTTTTTCAATTACCACATAGGTAGCCTTACCAGACTTCGGAGGAAGATAAAGTAGATAAGAATGACAGTAATAATGTTACCATCTATTACCCATTATGTCATACCAACACCAACACCACTTCCATCACTACCCCTGGCATGCATGCCTTTGTGTTTCAGGTGAGGCGTGCCTGTGAGTTCCTGGTGTGTTCACCAGATGGCGGATGGGGGGTGGGGGGAGAACTTTGAGTCATGTGAGCAGCGTCACTACGTGCAGAGCGAAAGGTCACAGGTCATCCACACCAGCTGGGCCTTGCTGGCCCTCATGGCCCGTCAGGTCAGTGTTTACACCTGTCAGGTCAGTTGTTTACACCTGTCAGGTCAGTGTTTACAGGTCAGTGTTTGCACCTGTCAGGTCAGTGTTTACAGGTCAGTGTTTGCACCTGTCAGGTCAGTGTTTACACCTGTCGGGTCAGTGTTTACAGCCCTTTACACCTGTCAGGTCAGTGTTTGCACCGTCAGGTCAGTGTTTTACAGCCCTTTACACCTGTTAGGTCAGTGTTTACAGCCCTTTACACCTGTCAGGTCAGTGTTTACAGCCCTTTACACCTGTCAGGTCAGTGTTTACAGCCCTTTACACCTGTCAGGTCAGTGTGTACAGCAGTCAGGTCGGTGTTTACAGTCTTTTACAGCTGTCAGGTCAGTGTTTACAGCTATCAGGTCAGTGTTTACAGACCTTTACAGCTGTCAGATCAGTGTTTACAGCTGTCAGGTCAGTGTTTACAGCCCTTTGCAGCTCTCGGGTCAGTGTTTACAGCTGTCAGGTCAGTCTTTACAGCCCTTTACACCTGTCAGGTCAGTGTTTACAGCTGTCAAGTCAGTGTTTTAGAGTCCTTTACAGCTATCAGGTCAGTGTTTACAGCCTTTTACGCCTGCCAGAATAGTGTTTACAGCTGTCAGGTCAGTGTTTACAGCTGTCAGGTCAGTGTTTACAGCTGTCAACAGCTGTCAGGTCATTCCTTTTACAGTCTTTTAATGAAATGTCAAGGTCAGTCCTTTACAGTCTGTCAATTCTGTGTAGTCTCATACAGTCCTTTTGACATTCTTAGGTATCATGTATGTGATATTGTAAACTCAACTCAACTGTCTCCATCACCACTGCTGAGTTCTACCATCTCCTGTAGCTCTCCAAGACCACTAATCTCAGTGTAATGTGGCAGTGTACAATTTTGGTTGTCTGCCTCTTGCGCACATATATTGTTAAATTCCGTTCTGCTTCTCAGATGAGTAGGCCAGTGTGCCGGTAGGAACAGATGTCAGAATTTACAAAAAAGGGCATATACATTGGGACTGGATGTAAAAAAAAAAAAAAAAAAGCACCCAAGTGCTCATTCCATTATCCTCAAAATAAAAGGAATTTTTAAAATAAATGAAATAAAATAGAAAGTCTGCGCTTACCAATTTCAGCCAACATTTGTCTTTGCACTGAGAGATTGTTTAGGGGGGGTTGGGGGTTTTTTGTTTGTTTGTTGTTTTTTTGGCACAGTTATACAGCTAAATCGTCATGTCACAGGTACCCCGTGGTGTCAGTGCTGGAGAGAGGCGTGCGGCAGTTGATGGGGCGTCAGCAGCAGAATGGGGACTGGCCTCAGGAGAACATCAGCGGCGTCTTCAACAAGTCGTGCGCCATCAGCTACAGCAACTACCGCAACATCTTCCCCGTCTGGGCCCTCGGTCGCTTCGCCCGCCTCTACCCCCACAGTCCTCTCGCCTCCCCCTCCCCTGTCCAGGATAACAGTCATTAGGCCTAGCGAGATGTACTGAGTGTGTCTATTTGTTTGTTGTGTGTGACAGATTGTGTGAAGTATTCTCCTGGTTGTCTTTGCTGCTGCACTGCTGCAGGACAGTTCCAGACAGAGAGGGACAATGCAACCCAAGCACACACTAAGACACACACACACTACCACCACTCTTCCCTATGTACGAACAGCATGGGACACAGCTACAGAAGTAAAAAATGGTGTGGGTAACAAATGCAGTCCTGCCCACTACATGAGGCACTCTGAAAGAGGATCTGGCCTGACTGACCCCTATCACCCCAGTGGCCAAGAAGCTCTGTGGAGACTGGGAGGACCTGCAGTGTACAGCTGTTTTCGTCACAGAGACTGAGCTATCCAGCTGATGAATGCAAAAAACAAAACAAAAATGGTGTGGCTAGATATTATTGATCTTTCAGCGTTTCACTACAGCTGAGGATACATTGCTCAGAATACATTGCAGCCACACTGTGGTGAAAAAGGTGTAATAGTGGTTTTTAAAAGATAATTTAGACATGTTTTAATGATGTTTCATTGGGTGATTGCATCCTGTGATAATGAAAATCTATTGTAATATTTCATGTGGTAATTCTATCCTGTTATAATGGTTTTAATGGATAAATTAGACAATCATGTTGTAGTGACGTTTCATCAGCTGATTTTTTCCAGTGATAATGAAGACATATTGTAATATTTATTCCATGTGTTGATTTTATACTGTGATAACGGTTGAAGATAAAAATGAAGACATATTGTAATAATTAGTAATTTCATGTGGTAATTTCATCCTGTGATAAATGATTGAAGATTATAATAAAGACATAAATTATTTTAATATTTCATAATGTGAATTAATGAAGACAAGGAGGCAGAAGAAGACTCCAGACATTTAAACAGGGTTTGTACTATAGGCAATTCCTGTTTGCACTAATGTTGACATTGCACTGGCTTCTGACCTGTGTAAAATAAATGGAATGAGAACGATGCATGCTTTTGTGACAGGGGCTTTTTTTAATTACCTTTTTTGTTTTTTTCTGGATTGTTTGTGCTGCCCTATCTTCTGTGTTGTTCCTGTCCTGATGTTCCGGGAACTTCCCATGCTGTTCATTCCAGTTTCTCCACCCCAGCCATGCCTAGGCTGGTCATGTCGTATCTCAAGGATCAGAAGTCATAGAGCTCTACAGTTCACCAATGGGGAGATTTTGTGTATGCTGTATGTAACAGGTTTTGCTCCCCATGAAGGTAGCAGCAATCTGACTTCCCGGATGTATGCTGGATATGTTCGTGTTTCCATAACCCACTGAACGCTGACATGAATTATGGGATCCTCAACGTGCATATCTGATCTCCTGCATGTGTATTTACATGAAGGAATTAAGACACTGGGAGGTCTGCATTTGAAGCTGAACTGGGAGATCATAAAAAAAATCCCCTCCTTTAAATCACCAGACGCCGCCGAGATTCAAACCCACAACTTTATGGACTGAAGTCAAATGGTCTTAACCACTCGGCTATAGTGTCCATCATATGATAGTTATATGACAAACACAAAACTGCAGTGTTCACTTTGTAGTGGCCTTACATTTGATAGTTTAACCATCTTTTGATCTGCTGCCTGTTTGAATAGCCTGTTTACTAAGTCACATGCTTCGCTCAGGTTGTAGGCTATGTCTGTATATGTATCCTGTGTTTGCCTGTGCATGCATGTGCACGTATACCAACCAGAAAACATGCATGCAGGTGACTTCTTTTCCCAGACAAAAGTCATTCAAAAAAATTACAAAACCAACGATAAACATGTTCAGTCTTTTATTATCACGCACGCACACACACATGATAAACAAAACCAACAAAAACTGATGTAGCAAAAAGTCCAAGATTCAATGAAACATCCACACAAGTAACTTAAACAGCAGTGAGGATGATGACAACTGCCACAAACTCCCTCAGTCATGCGAAGAAGGAAGATGGTAAAAAAAAAAAACAACTGATGTTGACTCCAATACAACGATGACGGTCCAGTATGTAAAATGAAGAGAACGGTGCACACTAACAGCAGCGGAGGTTAGTCCATTCTGGTCTTCAGCTCTCTCTTGGTCACCTTGTCTTTCTCACTGCAACATAGACATCCACACCTGTTAACCATGTGGCCCTCTCTCTCTCTCTCTCTCTCTCTCTCTCTCTCTCTCTCTCTCTCCTGCCTTACACACTACATGGAAAATTTGTCTGTGTTTAGCCTTTAGGACAGCAACATCACTTACAAACTCTAGATATTTTTAAGAGGTAACATCCCTCTCTTAATTCATGACAAGCAAAAATCTGTTTTTTAAATGCTAAACTGAATTGTTTGCAAGGGGAAGGGGTACAATTTTTTTACAGGAAAATTCAAAAGATTTCAGGCAACAGACAAAACTGCACGATCTGCATGTATTTTACCATCTGTTTTAAAACCTTTACCTCTGAAATCCTCCCCCACCCACCCCCCAAACGTTACTTACATTACAAAACTCAAGATGTGGTGGTAAATGTTAACATTTCTCTTCTCAAAAAATAAATAAATAAAATAAAAATAAATAATAAATAATTACAAAAACATTTCTCTTCTCAATTCATTTTTTTAAACCCAAAAGAGCAGTCATAACACAAGGAAAGAGGCCTTGGTGTGTGACTCACATGATGTAGACCACAGCCCCCCAGCCAGACAGAGCGTCACGGTCAAAGGCGTTCATCAGGGCCTGGGAGATGGTTTCAAACAGGTCGTCTGGCTCCTGTCCACCACAATATGTACACCATTATTGACATTACATACACACACTCATTATTATTGATATGATCAGTAAAACATCAACAGTCAATATCAATCTACACACAGTCAACATTTACATCCTTTTCCTTCCAATGATCAAAAAAAAAAAAAAAAAAAAAAGCACACATACACACACAAAAGCAAAAAAATTACAGGGAGGGGAGGGTACTCTTTCAGGCAGCAACCTCCTCTTCAAGACTTTATTTTTTTAACAACAAAAAAATGGTGCTAGATTTTGCGTATGCAACTGTTTTTGCCCACCATGCGGGTAATGTGGATATAATAATGTGTTCTTTTCTTTAAGTAAAAACTGGTGTTGGCTGATCATCTCAGTATGGACAAACCAATACAACTCCCAATATCTACTGTTAACATCCCTTGTGACAACATCTCATTTCCTATGTCCGTTTTTAGTCTTAACTCACTCAGGACTGCCAGTTCTCTCCCTTGCTTTTCCCCACAGATGGCCCATTTGTAATGGTTAGTAAAAAAAAAATCAGAAAAAACACAAAACACACAGTAAGAAAATGAATTTTCTGAGTTTATTGATAACATGCTGGGTTAGAACATATTGAAAGATTGAACTCTCACTTTAATATTTGAGCTTTGATTAGCATGAAGAAAATACTCTGTATTTTGTACTTGGTGTGGCTACTCCTGTCTACTCTCTGCAACCATGGAATCACCCAACAATGCTCTGCATTCCACCTTGGATAGGCTCACAAAGCAATGTTAAGCTGTACTAGTCATAGTATTAATGCGCCACCACGTGAAAAATCTGCAAACTGCAAATCCACTATAGCCGACCGCAGTCCAAAACCGTTGCTTTACACTGATCCGCTCTAGCAGACAACCGTCCTCTGAGAGTTAAAGAGTTCACAGCTATATATATAACAAGGCAACTTACCAAGTCAGGTTCCCACAGTGACTCACACATGCCGTACATCTGTTCAGAGCATGTGCCACTGACAACGAAATCGTCAGTGACCATGGGGCAGCCAATCAGATCCATGGAGGCGATGAAAGGTTTGAAGGTCCTGGGTTCCAGTCCAGCGATGACGGGCTCCACAAAGTAGGGGCCGAATCTGCCACCACACCAATGACAGTTTTGATGAGATGATAATGATGAAATATCATATGACTGTGTCTTTATTGGTATGCTGTGTTTCTTTGTGTGCTTTTACCTGTGTTCATGTAGCTTCTATTGTTTTGTTACTGTCCTTTCCATATCCATTTCATTACTACTCTCCCCCAGTGCTGTGATCACGCCTATGGGTGTGGAGGTGTCCTTGTGCTTTATAAATCACAGTCATTCATATGTACAGTCACTTGTTCCACACTTTTCTACACAGCCAAACCTGTCAGTACATTAATATTTGTTTCCCTTGTTCCTCAGCCAGAGCTCCGAAATTCACCATTAGTGAGATTTTATATTTGCAACCATTTTCCCACCAACCATTTAAGTCATCACATTCCAACTTCAGGGTTACCTTAGTAATAGGTATAGCCAAAACATCCTCATTAAATAGTAAAGAAAATAATGAAAGCAATACAGCATTAGCACAATAAAATACACTGATTTAAAAAATGACAGAGCAACATGTACAAGACACAATCTACTTAGCCCCTACTGATGACAGACAGTATTAGCTTAGTCACAGAGCCAGACTAAGTGAGACACCCAGCTGGACAGGCAACCACCGAAACATCCCTATAACAGCCTTCTCCCATAAACCTCCAAGCCTGAAGGCTTTCAACATCTGTCCTGCAATGTTCACCATCACAGAAAAGTTCTGTTCCTTAGTTTCCCAAACATGAACAAGGACTAACTCAAAACAGCACATGATCTGTGAACAGGAGCCATCATCACACACAGGTGACTGTGGGCCTCCTGACATGATATAGAAGAATAAATAAATAAAATAAATAAATAAATATCTACGGCCTGCAGCCTGAGTGACTGACTGACCTGCGTTCGTACAGCAGGTTGGACACCATGCTCATGAAGGTCTGGGGTTTGATTTTCCGGTTCTCCCGCAGCTCGTACAGGTTCAGCCGGAACTTCAGCCTCTGGGCTCTGTCAGCAACACACACATAACGTATATATATATACACATGCGTACACACATAAATGCATGTATATAATATATAGATTATATACAATGCACCCAAGATACAACACACACACACACACACACACACAACACACACACACACACACAACAGAAGAGAAACAGATATACCAAGACTTCTGACATATGCTTGTTTCGATAACTTCAAGAATACAGTACCAAAGAAAAATTAAAAGCTTTACATAAGTCACAAATCTGATAATGATAAATCACAATTTGCTTTTATAATCAAGAAGAAGCAGTTCCACAGGTGCTAACTTTCTGGTTAAAATACTTATTTTGACCTACCAAGTCCAATGCTAAATAATTCACTGAGGCAGGTGTGTCTAGACAGGGCCTAAGAAAAGCTGTTTTATCTCTATACTGAAATAAAGACAAATGAACTGTTTAATATAACTGATGATATGAACCAGTGTGTTATAAAATAATAAATGTATACACACCATTTCAAGGCCATAATCAATACCATTTTAGAACAATCCTATTCAGTACAATGATAAACACAATTTCATAACAATGAGAGATAATCTTCAGGCTAATGAAAATATCTCAAGAGAAAATAAACACCAGTTTTGTTTTTTGGTCTTGGTATAACTTCTGTTTTTGTTAGATGCCCCCCCCCCCCCCCCCCCCCCAAAAAAAAAAAAACCCTCCTTTTACAATTTATCTTTCAAGATATTCAATAACAATGGCACCTTTCAAAAGTGGGGGGGGGGGGGGGGGGTTGCAAATTACAAAAAAATAATCAGTTTTCCCCTTTTTTTCAACTGTGCTAACTTTCTAACTTTTTTTATACTTTTTGCTGATTTACACTCAAGTTTATTTTCTTTTTTTTTTAATTCAATTTCATTGAGACATTTCCTAGGAAAAAAGTTTATCAGATATTGTCAATTGTAAATTAGACCTAGGAAGAGAACCTGTTGTGGATTTTTTTGTAAAACCAGGCCACATCAGAACAACAAAAACAACAATCAGTTGAATCACAGTATCAACTCACACAGTCTGCACATCAGTGGCCAGGCCGGCAGGCCGATGAAGAGGTGAGGACCCATCTCAAAAACTTTGTCAAAGTCCATGCTGACCGTCTGTGCCTGCACGCCAAACCGCCGGTCAGCAGCGATGGCCACACACTCCTTGCCCTTCATGGCCATGATGGCCGCCCCGTTGTAGGTCAATATACTCTGCACACATGATTAATCATTATGGCTCATTGTCTGTATACAACATACACTGTGATACAGTATACACACAGAAAACAGGACAAAGATAAAAATATCAATAACAATTAACATCCTCAGTTACTCTTGACATACCTCGTTTTCAGCTAAACTGAACATAATGAATTTGATTTTTAATAACAGTCAATACTCTATTCTGAAAACAACCATTTTCAGAGATTTGCTATGAATAGTATGGTATGAATCTATGATGTATTACCATTAATAATCATGAATGCTCAGCAACAAAAAGAATAATATTAATAAATAATAATAATAATAATACATGGAATTTGTATAGCGCTATCTCTTGTAAAAACAAATCAAAGCGAATACAGCATGATAATACTTTACATACCAGTTTTCATCAAAAACAAATGTAAAATAAAATAATACTGATCAATAAGCATTCATCACAAAGGCTGTCCTGTTTTAGCTTGCAGGTCATGAAGTATCTTCTATACGATTGCTACTGCTACTGTAGTGTGTGCTAGTCATAATTTTTTCTGATTTTCACAGAAGTTTAAAGTCTGAAAAAATGCACTGTGTACTTGTTTTGGGGATTGAGGCCACAGAGTAATACCAGGCAGTCACTCCCTCAGCACACATTCGGCTACACACTGACATATGACTATGGCCATGCACTGATCAAGATAATAAGCAGATTATAACTGAGAGATAGCTCAGATACTGATCAATGATTAGGGTCTGAGTATTACTATTACTAGTATTAGGGATCATCCAAGCAAACCAGAACACTTAACAGTATAAGAATACCCACAGTTTGCAATGTGTGTGTGTGTGTGTGTGTGTGTGTGTGTTGTGTGTGTGTGTGTGTGTGTGTGTGTGTGTGTGTGTCACTGTGTGATTGTGTGTGTGTGTGTGTTTTATTTATTTATTTATTCTTTTATATCGAGGATAACAGAATAAGCGATCATGTGCTTTTTTTCATCCAGTCCCCATGTGTATGCAGTTTTTGTAAATACTGTCAAGTGTCTATGTGTGTGTGTGTGTGTGAATGTGTGTGTGTGAGTGGACACTTGTGCATACATGTATTTATATTTAGGATAAAGTTATATGCATAGGTGCTGATTGATATCATAATATAATATATCATTTCAAGCTAATAGCTCACCAGTGTGTGTGTGTGTGTGTGTGTGTGTGTGTGTGTGTGTGTGTGTGTGTGGTGTAATGTGTGGTATACATGTGCGTCTTCTCTAAGCAAAATTAACTTTTCCCCAATGTTTCACATGGTAACTTGGTAAGCACTCTCGTCTGAGATGTTGGCAAGTACTAGAGTAGATATCATCATCATCATCATCATCATCATCGTCATCATCACAGTAGACCTATTCAATCCAGTGATTTCTCAAAACAGCCAAGCTGATTCCTGTACCATACCGATTTGAGACCCTAACCTGTCAAAAATAATTCATCGCTGGAACTAGTCTTCATCAAATGATCATGCGTCTAATTCAACCTGCTAGGAATCGAACAGACCCCAACGTGGCGAGCACTGTTCGTGGATGTGTTCTATACTATTTGCTATTCTCTCAAAATAGCACACTTACCATTTTAATGTTGATCTGTCTGCAAATTTATCGTCTGCTGTATGCAATGCGATACAAGCAGTACGCGTTCCTTGGTTCTTGCAAGTCACCCGGCCGGAAGTACTGATACTTATTTTCAACATAAAAGAGTTTGTGTAACAAGGGACGCAATTTGACATTACACTTTGGGAATGGAATGGCATCAATATGTTGGCGGCTTGTCTCGTGCTTTCCGCGTACCTGTCGGCCGAACTGCTGGACTTGAATTTGCCAAAATTTTTGTTTTAATTAGGCCTATTGTTTTGTGATGTTGGGTTTGATTTTGTGGGGTTTTTTTTTATTGCTTGCGTTTAACTTAAAAATATAATAAAAGATTGGATATGACTTCACTTTCCATTTTCTATCATGCATCTGAATTATAGTGTGTGTGGTGTGTGTGTGTGTGTGTGTGTTGGGGGGGGTGCGTGCGTGCTGGCACGCACGTGCGTACGTCCGTGCGTGCGTGCGCGCGCGCGCCCCGCGTGTGTGTGTGTGTGTGTGTGTGTGGTGGGTGTGTGTGGGTTTGGTGGGTGTGTGTGTCTTTGATTTTACGTCTGTAACTCTAAAGTGATGTGCGAGAGGGGCGCTGTGCGTGTATGTGTTTGTGTGTGTGTGTGGTTTATTTATCTATTTATTCTTTTTTTCTTATATATCGATTGGAAAGCACTTGTGCTTTTTTAGTCCAGTGTAAGATGCGTTTGAACCTCGCGCCCACCGCACACAAGACTTACGAAGCGGACTGGGTGTTGAGTGTGGCAAGATGTTTGATGCGTTTGCACAGCGGGGCACGTTTTGCTTCATCGAATGCGTGTGTGTTGTGTTGTGTGTGTGTGTGGTGCTGGTGTGCTGTGTGTGTGTGTGTTGTGTCTGATTTGGAAAGAATTCAAGTCATTGAAAAAGCGAACTTCAATCAATCAACAACAGCGAGACAACAACAACAACAACAACAACGCACATGGTGGGCAACTAACAAGAAGCGAGAATTCAAATTTGGACAGACCATTTTTTTCCTCACTCAGAAATTAGCCTCAAAGATGATGTTTTTGCTTGTTTGTTTTGTTTGTTGCTGTAGGTTTGCTTTTGTTTTGTTTTTAACTGATTTGGAAAAGTAGAATCATCACCCAGGCTATTAAATAAATGCGATTAATATTCAAGCATGTCTTTGATGCATAATTATATCCATGTATATGGAAAATGGGAGTCAATATTCCCATCTAAAAAGTGGATGATGCCTTAAAAACTGACAACTACAGAGATAGAAAGTTTTTGTTTTTTTAATTAGATGATAAATAAGAACTTGTTTCAGGGGGGCACACACACACACACACACACACACACACACACACAACACACACACACACACACACACACACACACACACACACACACACACAACACACACACACACACACACACACATGCAGGGCAGATGAAGACCAAGGTCAAAAAAAAAGTTAATTAAAAAGTTGGTCGTCAGCATATGTTGTTGACAGCCTCTGTGACTTCAACTCTTTTGAAGGTTTCTGATTTGTTTGTGGGTGGGGTTTTCGTTGTGTTTTGTTTTGATTTGTTATTTAGTTTTGTGTGTGGGTGGGTGTGGGGGGGGGGGGGGGGTCTTCATTTGTTGTTGTCGTTGTTTGGGGGGCGTCCTTTGTTTTGTTTTTATTCCTCGGCTAGAGCTGTGAGGTTTGGATTGGATTGTGTTGTATCGTAATGTTTATAGCTTTGTATTGCATTGCATTGTGTTGAATTGCATCGTATTGCGTCGGATACTACTTTTAGTCACAGCAGATTTGTCTGTATGAAAAATTAATTCGGGTAGTCCATTGATGAGATTATGCGAATACGGACCGTTTGCTCACCGTTATGGTAACAGCTTTTGACTTCGGGGATGACCTATGATGTTTAAGTTTGCCTTCTCGGCATTGGCAGGTAGGTCTATAACCACTGGGGGCGGGATGGCCGAGTGGATAGTGCATCAGGCTTATGAGCTGAAAGTCACTGAGAGTACAGGTTCGAACCTTTGTTGAGGCGCCTGTTCAAGGGGATGTTTTTCCCACTGAAGACAACTAACATTGGTAGTGACTCCATGGTATATCCTTTTTTTTCTTCTTTTTTTTTTGCTGCCTCATCTTCTGCAAGTCCCCGTCCTGCTGTTCCCACGCCGCTCATTTCAATCCCCCCGTCTCAGCCATACCCAGATTCGTTGTGTCGCATCCTCAGAGTCGGGAGTCCACAGGGAGCCCATCAATATCAGACCGCTGTACGGCCATCAGCCAGATGGGCCCTGCACTTCTGCTGGGTCACTTTGGTGGTGTTCAGTGGTGCCTTTTCTGGACTCCATAGTAGGCTATACCTAGGGCTTAACGTCCTCCTGGGTCACTCCATGTAGGACATTTGCTCCTTATATGCTGATAATTTATTAGTGACTCTGTTCCAATGAAAATCTGTTTATGAGACAATAAACGAAGGTTCCATGTGCGGACACTCGCAGATCATCCCGTAGGCCTACACCTAAAAAATACAAACATTCCCAGATGCTCTCTGCTTATTAGTGACGGTTGGTTGATGGTACAGTTTCTCCAGCTCTGCTGGGATTCTAATACAACTGCTTCCTGAAAAAGTAAAGGGCCCTGCCAGGTTCAACTTGCCCCTGACACACTGCCTGAAGAACTCATTGCATTGCCACAACACTCCTTAAGGAGTTACGGGAGAAGTCAGTCATGTGATTCCATTAACACACTTCTTCTTTTTCGCAAGTCTTCTTCTTCCTCTTCGCAATTCTTCCTCTTCTTCTTCTTCTTCATTGAACGCTCAGACAGCAACGATTGTTGCCTGTCATAATGAGTAAAAATGCGTTGTGTTGCCCTTCAGCGCCTGACAAGGCAGGCCTAACGTATCTCACTTCGGTCTGGGGGAGAATTGCTATCTTTGAAGTCTTTCTGAGGGGAAGGCAGGAGAATGGACCAAGAAAGCACAAAACAGTGTAGGAGGAGGTGACAGGAAGAAAAGAAGCATGGCAAAAACGATTAATTATAGAGGGACAGAAAAGAGGGAATTCCTACCACAGAACTTTCCCGTTGTTGTGATTGAATTTACGGAGCAGAATTTCCACAAAGGGGGATGCTATTTACACTGTCAGACCACTGACATCACCACCAGCGGGCGGAGTGGGAAGGGGGTTGTTAACATACAAATTTATCAAACAAAAACAATAACACACACACACACACACACACACACACACACCACACACACACACACACACACACACACACCACACACACACACACACACACTAAAGGGCTGTGTGATCCTTCTTGATAAACTTCACAAACCTGACAAGCATCCCTCATAGAAAAACGCTGCTCTTTGTTCAGCACCGATGGATCTGATGAGCTGACACAATACAATATGGCCCCAACGTATGTATGCATAATGTATAATCACAGGCCTGATTATGACTTCATAATGACACAGCTGTTTTCTGTTCAGCATCATTGCAGATAGGCTATATATTTTGCCGATATGATGTGGCCCCGAGCTTGGTACACTAGCTGAATTTATTATAACACACCGCTGCTTTACGTTAGATGGTTTGATGTTAAAATAACAAATACAGGCGTGCACATCTGTGTGTGTGTGTGTGCGCGCGCGTTGTGTGTGTTGTGTGTGTGTGTGTGTGTGTGTGTGTGTGTGTGTGTGTGTGTGTGTGTGTGTGTGTGTGTGTGTGTGTGTGTGTGTGTGTGATCGGGGAGGGGGGGTGGAGAGATGGTTTTATCGTAGAGGCTTTTGTCATTGCAAACAGTAATGAGTGCCTGGTCTATTATTATTAGTGTGTGTGTGTGTGTGTGTGTGTGTGTGTGTGGTGTGTGTGTGTGTGTGTGTGTGTGTGTGTGTTGTGTGTGTAAGAATGGACAGGGTGAAGAAAAGAGGTGGTTGATGCAGTGGTGAGATGCTGTAACGGGATGAGCATCTTTATTCCTCTGTATTTTATCCCATTTTCTTTTGGGCCATATTCTCTTTCTTCTTTTCGATATGTTTCTTTTCTTTTTGTTCAGATGGATTGATGAAAAAAATGCAAATTCGTTGCTTATTCAATGTACAATCTGGAGATCAAACTGCGACTTTGACTTTGACTTATGTTCTGCGTCATGATGAATGTTTGCTGGTAGGCTACAGTATAGCCCTCAAACTTTATGTATGAATTACTTACTTAATCCTCCTCGCTCCGGGTGGAGCAAAAGGCGCCAACAAGTCTCCTCCAGCCATCTCTGTCTTGGGCAAGCCAGCCAATCTCATTCCATGTTTTGCCCATTATTTTCATTTCTTCTTCTATAATGTATGAATACTTGGGGAAAATCTGAAGCAACTTCTCTCCCGGGTTGATTAGTATTGCTCACTTCGTGTGCAATGTGATTAAGCAACCCAGTATGTTTGGCGAGGTTGTGATTTTTTAAATTATCATCATGATCGTAATAATATTGATGATGATAACGACGTTGGTAATAATAATAATAATAATAATGATAATAATAATAATAATAATAATAATAATGGTGATGATGATCATCATCATCATCCCACTTGTAGCCTATAGCCGGTCTGGTCTTTTATGAAAAGTGGATGATGTAAGCACGGTCTTCTTCATGCGTTTTGTACATGGGGTCTTGGTTTATATCTTTCTTCTGAAAACTTTCGGAGGAGTCGAGGCTATGCCAGGTGGGCTTTTTTTCTTTTTTGTATTGTTTTTGTTTTGCTCTATTGATGGTTTTTCCCTCGGCTTGAGCTCCGGGTTCACCAATGGAAGACCTTTGCGTATAGACGACAGTTTGTGCCCAGCGTTAAGGTAGCTGCATCCAACTTCGGGGTTGGTGTCTAAACACGATGTCTCTGTGAATGTGCTTATTTTTTTTAATTATATTTTTTATTATTATTCTTATCGGCACGAATGGCATCCTCTTTCATAAAGGCAGAACAGGTTTTATGTATGCCCAAGATGTTTTGAATACATTGATACACAGCGTTTTGGTTTTAGGCTAGTACGATCCGAAAGAATTTGAGGGGAGTGGTTCAGTGTTGATGTAAGTTAACTCCAGGGGAAATCCCCTTGAAGGGGCGCTCATCTCCGTGGTGGCCTTGATCCTGGTGTCAAATGAGGCACAAAGCTCTAACCACTAGGCTATCCCGCCCCCTTTGTCAGTTTAAAACTAGAGGGGAAAATTTCTCAGACAGACAAGTCAGCAGAAACACAAACCTGTGACCCCCAGAACTATCACATTACGTGCACAACGCTCTAACCACAAGCTATCCTCCCGCCCACCCACCCACCCAAAAATAAACACATCCGTCAGTAAATGGATTTGAGGAGAAGAAGAAAAAAAAAACAGTGTGTGTGTGTGTAACAGGCTGGAGGATATTGCCCTGGCTGTGCAAATATCCTGGGTGTCGTCGAGTCACTGACATCTAGGCCTATATATTGCTTCATACACACAGACAGACACACAGATGGGCGCGCGCGTACGCACACACAGTCACACACTTATACGGGTAACCAGGTGGTAACCAGTTCTACCCCGTGTAGGCCTAAAGTTGACCTAGGGAGGGCCTACTTCATGTGTGAGCCTACTCTACTCTCGGATCGGTGGCCTAAATATACGCAGCCACCCAGAAAGCGGAAGGTCCGGGTTCAACAGTGTGTACTGGTTCAATCCTCGTTAGTGCCTGAAACTTTTCCCCCATCCACTACATCGTGAGTGGTAGTGGTCTGGGTGGTAGTCTTTCGGATGAGACGGTGAACCGGGTCCACTGTGACACACATATTTAGTGCACTTAAAATAACCCACGGCAACTAGAGGGTTGTCTCTGGCAGAATTCTTAGAAAAAAAGCCACTCTGATAAGGAGAACAAATACACACGCAAACAGGAAAAGGAAAAATAAGGTGGCGCTGTTCTTGTGATGACGTGCTCTCCCCGGGGAGAAATCTACCGTGACTTAAAGTGGTATACAGTACAATTATCTTCGGAGGGATGGGCTACCCCAGGTTCAAATTACCCTTGAGACACTGGCTGAAAAATCCGTGTGCAACGTTCAAACATCTCCTAGAGTATTGATTGTGTCAGGGTATCCTGAACACGTAAGGTGACATATATTCTTTTCACCTTGACTACATCCTATTAGGCTGATCTGCAGTACTGACGACATCGATGTATACTGAAGACATGTGGTGCCTGGCTTTTGTATAGCTTGGTTATAACGATGACATATTGATCTGTGCATGTAGGCTACACGCCCTGGGAGAGGAGGGCGTGGGGGTTTGAATTGTGGCCAGAAAAACTGGAACTGGTCTGATCTGCGTTCTTCTGTGTTGGATGGCAGTTTGCATTTGCAAAGAGGAGGGTTATGAACAACCTCTTAAAGGTTGTCACAGGGAGAGAGAGGAGAGAGGAGGAGAGAGAGAGAGAGAGGAGAGAGAGAGAGAGAGAGAGAGAGAGAGAGAGAGAGGAGAGAGAGAGAGAGAGAGTGTATGTGTGTGTTACCAACACAAGGAAAAAAAACCCCACGCATTCACACACACAGAAGACTGTCACACATACACACACAAACTCCATCCATTCAGCATTTCTTCTTTCCATGGCAATTCAGGTCAGCTTCATTGACATCACTTCTTTTTGCTTATGTTTTAGTCTGAATGGGATGGTGATGCAAAACAAAGACTCTCTCATAGACAGAGCTCTACTGAGAGGTGTCATCAGCTAATCTGTGATTCACACTGTTCAGGTCTACCAGTGGCAGGATACATGGCTGACAGAAAATTTGTCAGGCAAACCATATCACATTTTGCGAGTAATTACGTGCGAGTAATTACATGAGGATGGGATAGCTCAGTGGTCACAGCACTCGCTTCCCCCCAGCCAATGTTAAGCAGTGGTTACCAAATGGATGGGTGACCATATGCCCGCCTTGGTTTCAGTACAGTCCCCCAGTTCACTCAGCTGTAAATGGGTACCTGCCCTTTTAGAGTCAGGGAAGGTAAAGCATCGAAGAAGAGGAGATGGACGCCATCCTCAATATGCTGGCCCCTAGAGAAGCTGAGGTCTACGATGCCTCCTCCCCTATCCCATACAGGTTATGGGACACCTTTACCTTTAATCACATGTCACCACCATACTGACTTTCCATGGAAAGAAGAAAGGCCAGTTTTCACATTTTTGAAATCACCCTCAGACCATAGTTACCTGAAGAGATAGTTTATTTTTGCCGTCATGTTAACCATGACGCTATACAATCAATGCTCCCCCCCCCCCCCCCATACACTGCAGTTCAGTGGTATCACTGCCTCACTTGTTCAATATACTATAGCTCTATGATAACTCTTTTAACAGCACACAACTCACCACCAAAGCATACCATCTACTTGTTCAATTCAACAGCACATACCTCACCAGAACATCCATCTACTCCGCACAGTTTAACAGCACATGTATTAAAGCAACACAGCATCTACTCTTTTCAGCATCACAAATTCTTAAAAAGATCCATGCCATCCATTCCATTCAACAACACACACATCTCAACAGTCCATGCTATTAACTCTGTTTGAATTTATCTGATGCTATCTATTACAAAGTTTTCAAGCAGATCTTCATGTATGCCGTTTCACAATAATAGACACACCCTTCATATATATCTTTAATATAAGTGTGTGTGTGTGTGTGTGTGTGTGTGTGTGTGTGTGTGTGTGTGTGTGTGTGTGTGTGTGTGTGTGTGTGTGTGTGTGTGTGTGTGTGTGCATGTGTGTGTGTATGTCCGTGTTTGTACAGCTGTTACCATATATCCTCCCTCCCCCAAATTCCTTACCCCCTCTTTCTCTCTGTGCATTGTTGCAAAATTTATGTGTGTGGAGAATTTTACTTATTCAATAAACCATACATTACATATTCAATTATTCATTCCATCAACCAGTCCATTTTTTCTTCACTCGCACTGAATAGATCAATTATTTTCAAGTTGCCACGAAGCACACTCTTTTACTCAACCCCTGTGTAAAATGTTCTCATTATGACACAAAGCACGTGTTATGTATATTTTCACCCACATTTCAACACAAACCACTCATTGTTTCACTCACTCCAATGTGTAAAATGTCCTCATTTTGACACAGACATGTAGGCCTATAATTTTTCACTCACATTTTGACACAAACCACTGTTTCACTCATTTCAATGTGTAAAATGTCCTCATTTTGACACAAAGCACACATAATTTCACTCATTTTCATGTGTAAAATGTTCTCATTTTGACACAAAGCACACACATAATTTCACTCATTTTCATGTGTAAAATGTTCTCATTTTTACACGTAATATTTCACTCACTCTCATGTGTAAAATGTCCTCATTTTGACACGTAATATTTCACTCACTTTCATGTGTAAAACGTCTTTCATTTTGACACAAAAGCATACACACACACACATAATACAGTTTCACTCCAATCTAGTAATGCACACAGATCTACACTGTTCCCATTTAAACACCAAAAATTGCACACACACACACACACACACACACACACACACACACACACACACACACACACACCACACACACACACCATTTTTTCATTAATCTGCAGCACAGCACTATGTATACAATAGATCTACACAGCACTAGCGCTTCATTCCCACCCTGAATTATTCATTCATTTTTATTTTAAATCTTTCTCCTGCACTTCTCCCTGTTTCTCAGGATACTCACCGAGACAGCACTGCATAGAACACTACCTACGTCTTTTGTTGAAGAAAAAAAAAAAATTACAAGACCAACCAAAAAACAATGCCGTCATGTAAAATGTTCTCATTTTGACACAACTGCTCACAGGTTTTCAAATGCACACAACACTGAGAAGAAAGTCGTTACAACTTTTGTTGTTGTCGAAAAAAGGCAATCACCGTTGTTGCCATGGCGATGATGACCTCTCTGACCTCACATCCCATGTCATGTAAATGTCCTCGCTTTGACATGACATTAACACACCTGTTGACCTGTTATTCTGACTCTAAAACCACACACCTGTCGTCATGTAAATGTCCTCATTTTGACATGACACTAACACCTGTCATCCTGCTACTTTGACTTTAACACACCTGTCGTCATGTAAATGTCCTCACTTTGACATGACACTCTAAAACACGTGCCATCCTGCTACTCTGACACTAAACCACACACCTGGCGTCATGTAAATGTCCTCGCTTTGACATGACCACACTCATATGAACCACACACCTGTCCCCCACAACCCACGTCCAGTCTCTCTTTCTCCAGTAGAACAGGTTAAGTCAGGCCAGTCTGTGGGTCAGACCAGGAGAAGGGAGAGTAGACAGGTGGCTCGCAGTTGTATGTATACAGAGGAGAGACGATGATGCTACTCCACACGGTCAGAAAAAAGAAAAAAAAAAAATCTCACCATGGCTGTCAGGGGAACTGTCCTGTAACTGAGTAACCCACAAAAAAAACCACCTTCCCCCAAAACCCAGAAGAAAAAAATCGGAACGCAACACAACAACACGTTTGATCACAGACGTCAGCTCTGATGGGGCAGTGACAAGTAAGCGTCCTTCGCCTCGACTTGTTCGCTGGCATAATAAACTGTAACGAAGAACGAATGAATGAAGACTGTCGGGGGGGGGGGGGGGGGGGGGGAGTGTGGAAGGTTGATGGGGGGGAGGGAGGAAAGAGCAAGTAACTGTCCTCATGTTCACTTGCTCACAACAGTATGAATTTGTTTTTTTAGATGAAGAAGAGTGTTGGGGGGGAAAAAACAACAACAAAAAAAGAAATCACAAAGCAATAACAACAAGTAACTGTCTTCATGTTGACTTGTTTATCAGCACGATGTGAGTGAAGAAGAAGACTGCTGCAGACAAGTAACTGTCCTTATGTTCACTTGCTCACAACAGTATTCATTCGTGTTTGGATGAAAAAGAAAGATGTCGGGGAAAAAATAGTAACAACAACAACAGCAGCCCAAAACAAGTAACCGTCCTCGTGTTGACTCGTTTATTAGCTTGATGTGAAAGAGAAGAAGATGACAGTTGGAGACAAGTAACTGTCCTCATGTTCACTTGCTCACAACAGTAATGATTTGTTTTGGGATGAAAAAGAAGAATGCTGGAAAAAAGAAAACAAACAAACAAAACAACCCTTCAACAGAACAGTAGCGCAAACAAGTAACTGTCTCATGTTCACTTGCTCACAACAGTAATAATTTGTTTTGGGTGAAAAAAGAAGGATGTTGAGAAAAAAAAAAAAACCCAACCCAACCTCACAAAACATACAACACATACACAAACAAGTAACCGTCTCCGTTGACTTTGTTTCACAAAACTAGAAATTGCTGGAAACAAAATGCCATGTACGACAAAGAGAAGAAAAAGGACCAAAAAAAAAAAAATCAACAAGTAACTGTCCTCACGTTGACTTGTTCCCTATCACAATCATGTACACAGAGGAGGAAAGGAGACAAAATCTGACCCAGATTGTAGAGTGTTAAAAGTGCCCCAAACCAGCCAGTGTACCCACGTTGTTGAGAGCTGGTTACCCAGTGTAGTCAGCATACCCTCAGTATCATAGACTAGACTGAACTAAAAAAAAAAAAAAGTAATCTGCCTTCTTTTTCTGCACCAAAACAATGAATACATTAAAAATAAACTAATAATGTAATCAACTTAAAATAATCAAACACATGTAAAAATAAACAAAATAACACAAAAACATAATGGCAACACAAATAACTGTCCTCACAATGATTTGTCTACCAGCAGTTCTGAAAGAAACGTTGGGATAATGCGTGGTCGGAAAGGGAGGGGGAGGATGGAAATCCTGAACTAAGACATGATGACAACAAGTAACGAACGACTGTGGTGTTGACTTGAAAGCCATACGGTTAGATCTTGACACTGTGACAGACGTGGCGTCACTGTCGTGTAACTGTTAGCCCTGTGGCGTGACTGGAACCAGCACAGAGTGGTTGCCATGCCAACAATAATCTTCTTATCTGATAATGCTGCTACTGAACAGTAGGGAAGGCATAGTCATGCATACATACATACACAAGCTTGTTGGAAAATACCACTGATACACGATAGAAAAACTACTACAGGAAAAAAAAAATCAACCCCGAAAACCAAAGGAAGCAAATTGACAGATCTATGACTGATTAAAGCATACAAACAAACACTAGCCCAGTTTCTCTTTTGTAAAATAAAATAAACAAGAATAAGTTTTAAGATAAACACAAAGGAAAGAAAAAAGAAGAAGAAGAAGAAGAAGAAGAGAGCAGGAAGGAGGAGGAAGGAGAGCGGAGAAAAAGAGAAAAAAGAGTAAAAAAGAAAAAGAAGATAAACAAAAAGAAGAACCCAAAGCAACAAAGAAGGAAAATAAAAAACTGACTATATGTATGTAAGCAATACACAGTTCTGAGTCTACGGAATGTCAGGAAGAGAGAATCCATGGAGAAAAAAGCCCAGACACACGCAACAGGGGGAAAAAAAAAGAGAAAGAAATGCGAAGAATGTAGGAGAGCTCTCAAAGAGACAGGCAGCAGTAACACAGGGAAAAATCCACACCATTCCAAAAGTTCTGCATTCTGGTTATGAATAACAGCTACAGGTCTGCATGGTATACACATTGCAAATGAAAGACATACAATTCAAAATGAAGAAGAATGAAAAAAAAAAAGCACAAATGCACACACAAAGTGATTACACGAAACTAGCTTACAGAAAACACAAAAAAGGGGTACAAACAGAAAAAAAAGAGAAGAAATTAAAAAATAAATTGAAACAGCCACACACCAAACAGTTTACATAAAAACCCTGACATTATATAATATATAGATAAGTTACTCCGTATAACAATGAGAGAATAGTTGAGGGTATAAGTTACTCAGTCAGTGTACATTTCACCAACAGAGTGGAATATAATAAAGCTCTATAAAACACCCCCTCCCCCCCCCAAACAAACAGAGTTGCACCTGTTGCCAAAGCCCATTACAAAAAAAGGTCAAGCTCATTGCGTAAACTGTTTACAATTTAATATCCATTACCAACCCTCGGCTATATTCAAACCTACACAAAAAATGAAAATAATGTTGTTGTTAAATTAAAATAAGGTCCTCATTTTATAACTGATGATTTTTTAATATAGTCAACACCAGAGCCTCAATTATAGTACCCCCCTATCCTAACAAAAAATTATTTAAAAAAATTAAAATAAAATAAAGGCCTACTATCTTTAATGGTGACTTATAAATATTGTCAAACTCAGAGCATTAATTCATTCAAACCAATAATAGATTTAAAAGGGTGAACAAAGAAAAACCTTGCATCACTGACCACTGAACCCAAATGTAAAGCCTCTTTTTTTTTTAAACAAGCAGAAAAGACCAAATGACAGAGACATACATGTTCACCTGTTTTCATTCCTGATACAAAGAATAAGCCACCACCATGAAATATACATGCACAAGACTGAAGTGACACCACACACACAGAGAAGTAGATTTATGCTTCAGAAATCAAGAGACAAGAGACAGAACTAAAAAGGGGAAAATAACAAAAAAATCTACAAAAATCAGAAGACATGAGACAGACTACAGACTGAGAAAAAAAAATCACAGAGAGAGAGAGAGAGAGAGAGAGAGAGAGAGAAGAGAGAGAGAGAGAGAGAGAGAGAGAGAGAGAGAGAACAACGGTGAGAAAAAAATAAATGACCTGTCTGATACAGGCCTGTGATGATGACAAAGTGGGTGACAGACACACCACCCACCAATGTTAACATAAAACTTTTTTCCCCCACAAGTCTGGTGGTAATTCTCTCCAGCTGTCATCTGACTGTTTCGACGGATGCCATAGCTGAATGGTTAAGACCATGTGACTTCAATCCCATGATGATGTGGGTTCGAATCTTGGCAGCGTCCAGTGAATTAAGGGTGGGGATTTTAATGATCCAGGTCAACTTTAAGTGTAGACCTGTCAGTGCCATAATTCCCATCATGTATTATATACACATGTAGAAGATCAATATATGAGAAGATCAAGTAATCTATGTCAGCTTTCTGTAGGTTACGGAAACATGAGAATATTCAGCAAACATCCCCGAAGTCAGAATGCAGCTACCAGTACTTTCATGGTGGGCAAAAATGGTCGAATACACAAAATCTGGTGAACTTGGAGCTGTAGCCAAGAAATGCAAAAACAAAAGAACAAAACAAACAAAAATCTGATCAATGACAAACATTATATTTACCTATCTAGTTCACAGTCCAATACTGATTTTGATGAATCATTAACAACTCCAGTCCCTCCCCTGTGGTTTCCAATTTATGACAGTGTCAGCCCATTTCAGCACTGTGGCTGTCCACTATTCATCATGCCTGTGTGACAGATAATATCTGTCATAGTTGTGTTGTGTGTGTGTGTGTGTGTGGTGTGTGTGTGTGTGTGTGTGTGTGTGTGTGTGTGTGTTGATGTAGATTTGATTTGATTTGATTTATTCTTTTATATCGAGGATAATGGGATAAGCACTCTTGTGCTTTTTACATCCAGTCACCGTGTGTATGCATTTTGTAAATGTCATCTGTTCCACCGTGTGTGTGGTGTTGTGTGTGTGTGTGTGTATGTGTGTGTGTGGGGTGTGTGTGTGTTGTGTGTTGTGTGTGTGTGTGTGTGTGTGTGTGTGTGTGTGTGTGTGTGTGTGTGTGTGTGTGATGTGTCTGTGAGTGGGACTGTGTTACAGTGTGGTGTGTGTGTGTGTGTGTGTGTGTGTGTGTGTGTGTGTG
Organism: Stramonita haemastoma; assembly: GCA_030674155.1. Classification (NCBI taxonomy): domain Eukaryota; kingdom Metazoa; phylum Mollusca; class Gastropoda; order Neogastropoda; family Muricidae; genus Stramonita; species Stramonita haemastoma. The sequence continues at coordinate 72,775,326 of CM060319.1, forward strand.
TGGTGTGTTACAGTGTGTGTGTGTGTGTGTGTGTGTGTGTGTGTGTGTGTGTGTGTGTGTGTGTGTGTGTGTGACTTTAATAATAGGGGTACAGGTCAAGGGCTCAATAAAATGCCTACACAGACTTTTCTATTTTCCCCCTTCCCCCCAAAATATGGCCACTTCAAAAGTGGTCCAAATGCTAGTCTTTTCTATGAGATGATCAACTACAGTTCTGTGTGCAGCATGCATTTAGCACATGTAAAAGAACTCATGACAACAAGAAATTTATCCCTGACAAAATTCTGTAGAAGGAAACCACTTTCTGTGAGAGAAAAAAAGACCAAAGAAAAACAATTTGAGGTGGCACTTGTACTGTGGTAACGTCACTCTCCCTTGAGAAATGCAGACCAAATTCTAATGAGAAATCGCCTGTGACTGTAAATGCCATACCATGCGATACACATCAAATATAATACAATAAGGTACAATACCATACATAACAAAATTTCAGATGCATCAAAATCTACATGGCAAACAGCAGAGCAACACTACATTTTCCTAACCCTCATACCTCTTTCTATTTCTGGCCAAAATTTCTTTTTTTTTTCTAAAACAAACAAACAAACAAACAAAAAACTGCACAAAAATAATCAATCAATAAATAATGAAGTAGTACAAAAATATTTCCAAAATCTCAATCACCAAATAAAAATATCAAACTATCCAAAAGAAAAAAAAAGAACAGATACAAAACAAACAATAAAATCCACCCCAAAAACTATTAAAAAAAAAAAAAAAAAAAAAAAATTCCCACCCTGCTTGACCAATGGCTTGGTAAGAAATCTGTTCAACTTCGAGAGGATAACCTTCTAATCTCAACTTCTCTTTGCTTGGGTCAGAACAGAAAACTCAGAAACACTGCAATCACAGCCGTAGGGGGTAGAGGGTGTTGGGGGGGGAGAGTAGAGGTCAGCTGCACGCAGTCTCCATGTCCATTGGTGTCACTGGTGATGGAAGCCATCTTGCTTGCCCCAGAAATCAAAGGCAGGGGCAGAAAAAAGAAATCCGCTGAGTTTTTATACAGTTACTGCATTGCCTCCCCTGGTCTCCCTTGCCGACGTCAGGAATACGGGAGAGCGAGTTACTCCGTCCTTCAACAGAAAACAGCAACATCAACATCACTGATCATGACGTGACCCCCACATGTCTAGATTACACACTACACAACACAACAGCCAGTCACCATCACTGATCCCATGATAACCTCTGCACTAACAGCCAATCATCATCCCTGACCCCCCGATAACCTTCCAACAGCCAATCATTATCATTGACCCCCCCTGATGACCTTTACTCTATCGAAAATCATTTCACACCATTTTGAAACGTGGCTGTTTCGGCAGTCAAATATCTCAATACTATACTGAAAACCATCAAAACTTCAAGTTTAGGCCTTCCACCGATCTTTAATGTAATACCAAAAAAAAAAAAATTCCTGCCATTTCCTGATCACAGTCACTACTATCAACTCCATCACGGAGTGATTTCAGTCAGCCAGAGACAACCAGCAGCAATTGTACATTGTTTTCATGAACTCTTTTCAGTTATTCTTTTTTTTTTTTCTTACTTTCTAAAACACCGTTATAAATCTTCTGATGCTTTCATACCATCTAAAAATTTGTTTCTTTCTTAAAGGCCCAATAGTACTTAGTCTTCTCTTTGTACTAGTAGTAGTGGTACGAGTAGTGGTGGTAGTAGTAGTACTTGTGGTGGAAGAGGTACCAAACATTTTTTTTTAAAAGAGGTAGCAAGCTAATACAGTACTGTAGTAGTAGTAGTACTAGTAGTAGTAGTGTGTAGTAGAGTATAGAAGTAGTAGTAAGTAGTAGTGATAGAAGTAGTAGTAGTACCAGTTGTACAGTAGCGGTAGTAATAAATAACAAACTAAAATGCAACAACACACTTGCAAACCTACAACTAGGAACATTCTCAACAACAGAAGGCCATATTTTGCAAATTACATATTTGCTGCAGTCATCAGCATTCTTACCTCTTTAAACTGAGCACACACACACAACACACAGACAGTAAGAGACATACACACAAACACACACACACACATACACACAAACACACACACACTTCAATGTACCATCTGGAAATAACAGTTTGACTTGACTTCACACACACACACACACACACACACACACACACACACACACACACACACACACACACACACACACACACACACACAGAGTCCCTTACTTTTTATCAAAACAACACAGATGTTCAAGACATTCATGATTCAAGCTTCTCTCTCAGTTATTCTTCTGGACTATGAGAAAACAGAAAAGAACATGAATCACGAAAGTGGCATTACTTTGCATTTTTATACTGGCACAAATCAACGTTGCATTCATGATTCTTTTACTAGCAAATTTAACTTTGTGTTATTGTTTTCCAATCCCAGTTCCATACTCTGCAAAATCTGAACAACAACCACCACCACTAAGAGTAAGATGCACACAAAAATAACTATCACTTGAAGGAAATAGCTTTCAAACAAAATTAAAATGTTTGCTTAATTTCTTTTTTGCTTAGTTTGTACGTAAGTTCCATTACCATAACTGTTCTACAATCCAAAACTCAATAAACTAGTTTATAATCCAAAACCAAAAAAAAAAGAAAATATTTTTGTTTGAAAAAAAAAATCACAAAAAGTACTCACGTTCTGCACTTTTGACTGTTGACGAAAAAGACAGTATATATATAAATTCAGAAATTTTTTCATATCTAATTTTTTTCCAAATTATCATCATTTTGCATGCTCATAAGTGTTAAAAAAAAGTCTAAATGTCATAAACATGATCCATCAACTTGATCAAGTCATATAATGATACATACGTATACAGCAAAAATGGTCTTACTCGTACACATGCATACTTTACAGATCTGTATTGCAATAGACAAACAGATTATACTTATAGATAGATCTATGTTCTGTGTGTACCACTTTTTAATTTTATAACAGCTCTTCAAAATCAATCATTATAAGCTGCAAGAACCTAGCTGATATTAATTTTTGGAATATTCATCTTTGTTAACAAATTGCCTTTAAAAAAAAAAGAGACCCATGCGTTGGTTTCTAACCTTTTTTCGACAAAATATTACTATTTTAACAAAATCCATTAAGTTTTTAAAAAAAGTTTCTAAAAAATGTTTTTAATAAAATGGTAAAACAGTGCACTGCAACAGAGGCCTAAAAAACATGAAAAGACAAAAAAGTTTAAAAAGAAAGGTTTTATAACACTACACTGTTATATATATTATATATATATATATATATAAATATATATATAATATATATATATATATATTATTTATATATATTATAGTATATATAACTTCAGCAATGAGCATTCCACTCTTTTTAAACACCACTGAGCATAAGAACTTGTGTGTGTGTGTGTGTGTGTGTGTGTGTGTGTGTGTGTGTGTGTGTGTGTGTGTGTGTGTGTGTGTGTGTGTGTGTGTGTATGCACAGATGTGCTTGTTATGTAGAAAGTCACAGAACAGTTTTTCCCCATACAGGTTCAACAGACCTGCAAGGATTGACACCTGGGATAATTTTCTTCACATACTTACTGATAATCAGCCTACACCAAGGGAAAGAGGTCTCTCTCGTGTTGAGTAATTATAGATCTCCACTAAAGAATCACTCAGTAGCATTAACATGATAAAGGCTTCAGATCAGATGGGGCTGACAGCTGGTGAAATCGATCACTAGCCAAGTTTCTTGAGAGGTTGTCTGTTACAGCTCTATATTATCGTAGTCAGATTATCATTCATATTCATGCCTTCATTATTCATTTCCTTCACTGTCTCAAAACCTGGAATAATAATAATAATAATAATAACAGATGGAATTACATAGTGAGCACTATATCTTGTAAAAACAAATCAAAGCGCTTGCATTCAACCTTTTCTACACATACAACCAATACTGACAAAGAGTTTGAAGGGAAGTTTAATTTCTGTGGGTTTTATTTCATGAACCAGACGTTTGCAAACAGTTTTGAGAGCACTGAATCCTGCTTTCCGACTTAAAGAAACAGGGATACATCTACTTCTGTTTGGAGCTGACGTGACAAGTCCAAGGGACAAAAAAAATCAATCATGGCATGTTGCCAATAAAATTTAGCACCCCCCCCCCCCGAAAACTTTATTTATCTTCCCTTTCCCCCCACTATGGCGCCATCTGGATGGCAACCACAGAGGAAAAATGGCAGCTGTGCAGTCACAAAATGACAAAAAAGAAAATAACGCTGATCAAAAAGAAGCCAATAAACACTGCCTACACACTAACACTAAAAATGTATAATTGATGGATAAATTTAGCACCCCACCAAATGACATTGCTTCACTGGCTTCAATTCATTAAAAACATAGTTCTAAGCTCTATAATTTCAGATCAGAGTGCAGTATATTTTATACTCTTTATTTATTTTCAACGTTCTAGCTGGTGATGAGAGAAAGCCCTAAACATGAGCTTAACACAGGTCACAACAAACATTTATAGCATGAATTCACAACAGGCAGGCAGGCCACAAAAAATCATTTACATTGAAACTAGTAAAAATAACACAGATGGGATACATATTACATGATCTATTAAAATGTAGGGCACACACAAAAAATTATTAATATCAAGCATCTAGCAGTATCTGCATTATATGATTACCAACAAACACACATCACTGGATCTGCTGCCATGGTGCAGTGGTTAACACATCGAGTTTCTGGCTGAAAGGTCACAGGTTCAAAACCCATGCGAGTCATGTATTCACAGGAGGTTTTTTTGACTCGGGCTGGCCCTGATCAGAGTGGTAGAAATCAACTTCTATGTGCAAAGCATCCCATCATGACCGCTGCAACTAAGTTAACTCAACAAAAGATTTCCTCAAATGACAAGAGAGCCCAATTCTCAACAAACCCTAGCCACAGCACACACACACACTCATGCACTCACGCATGCATGCACGCGCGCACACACACACACACACATACACACATACAAAACGTATACATCTTTCACTGTATGCTGCCACCACAACCAGACGACAGCCTCACCTGAAGGAGGAAGCCGCGTGGACGTTGACGCCATTCACATTCCCCACCTGCGCGGCCGACAGGTAGCCGTCGTCAGGGTGACGACCCCGGTGGGTCATGACGAACTTGAAGAACTCATAGACGGACCAGGAGATAGCGGTGGAAGGCATCTGGTACAAGACGCGTGCCTGCACCCCGCGGAAAAAGCCCTGCATGCCGCGGAACTGGTAAATCGTCCTGAGGGCAGCCGCCATGCCGTTGATGTAGGTCAGGTTGGTGCGCGCGCACGTCTCCTGCGTGTTAAGCAGCGTCTTGCACACGTCCAGCGGCATGGTCAGCGACGCCGCCACCGCCCCCGCCACCGGCCCCCCGAGCAGACGTGGGAGTAGGGGCTGTAGGCGCGGTCGTGGTTGAGCAGGTCCTGCATGATCTCGTAGGTGACGAACTGCAGGCTCTGGAAGGGCACGTTCATCAGCAGCTGCGTGCAGTAGCTGCGGTAAAACGCCCACACCCCTTCCTTGCGCAGCACGCAGCTCATGCACTGCAGGCAAGTCCGGTGGCTGCTGCCATACACCTGCATGCGCTGCTTCACCACTGATGTACAGCCACCACCAACACAGCAAGGACACAGCCACCAACACACACATATGGAGCCGGTGTGTATTGGAGGCATGCACACACAGCAGACCCGTGACATGTTTAGATGGACCCCAGTCCACATGTGGACAGGAGCAATGCAGGTCACAGCGGCAGCAGTAGAAGTGTATGCAGGACAGACAGACAACAGCCAGAAGATGGAGGGGATGGAGCAAGGAGGCAGAACACAGGGTAGCAGTAACCATCACCATCATCATCATGATAATCATCATCCAGAGCAGCAGATAACCAGATCATGTCACAGCAGTGCAGAGATAATGGGAAGATGGGAGATGACCATTTTTCACCACAGGGGTACAGCATTCATGAAGATAACACAACATTCACCATGTCATGTCCACCAAGGGTCATGTTGGCACCACACATCATGAAACAGACATAAGACACATATGAAATAGATGTCATGCTATGCCACTACAAGCATCCTAAAACACAGAGAGAGACAGAGAGGGGAGATATATATATATATATATAAGAGAGAGAGAGAGAGAGAGAGAGAGAGAGAGAGAGAGAGAGAGAGAGAGATAGAGAGAAGAGAAGAGAGACAGAAGACAGAAGAGAGAGAGAGAGAAGACAAGAGAGAGATGAGAAGAGAGAGAGAGAGAGAGAGAGAGAGAGAGAGAGAGAGAGAGAGAGAGAGAGAGAGAGAGAGAGAGAGAGAGAGAGAGAGAGACAGAGAGAAGAGAGAGAGAATGGGACAAAAAGACAGAAAGAAAGAGAACAAATGGAAGCAAGCAAGGCAAACATGAGCCTGGGTGGACATGATTTACCCAGCCAATGACATCACAACACAGAGAAAAGACACTGAACCTCAAACAACAAACATAATGTTCAACATAATGACTACAACTTCTTGAACTTAACAAAGCGTATTACCTTCTGCTGAGGTATGACTATATTCAACACCACTTCTTTTCAGTCAAGAACTTAGCAATCATTGTTGTCTATCAAATTGTGAAAATGCATTGCACTGCCAGCACCTAACAAGCAGACCTTGCAGATCCAACTTAGCATGGGAGAGAATTGTCAATTAAGTCTTTCTGGAAAAAAAGGCAGGAGAATGGACCAAGAAAGCAGAAAACAGACACGGAAAGATGATACAACAAAAAAAGCAACAAGGCAGAAACAAAGAGAGGGATAGAAAAGACAGAATTTTCTGACATAGAATTTCCAGAAGGTGGGGATGCTATTGATAATGACAGCGCCCCAGGCATCCCCATGGGTAGAGACACCATTTACAGTGCTGCTCCCATGCCACCCTCCTGAACTCTGGGGTGGAATACATAACCTACATAATACTGGCTAAGTACTGCACTCCATGTGATGGTTACTGGGGGTGACAATGTTTCCTTACCGTCAGCAGGATTCATGACAGCATCGTGCAGCAGTGTGGCTGCACACCCTGCTAAACCTGTAACACAGCACACACAGAAACACACACATGCACACACGCATGCAAACACACACACTGCGCGCGCACACACACACACACACACACACATACACACACAGAGGCATGATACATTAATTTTTCATGACTGCAGAGTACATGTATGACAAAGAGAACACAGAGGTAAACAAGAGTCAAGAGCCTCCCACTTAGAAGAGGACAATTTGGCAGATGATCTATTTATTCAACACAAATCCTACATTTCTTCATTAATTCCCTCTCTCTTTACCTCTCCTGACAACAACTTTACAAGCTTGACTGACCAGTAACCTCTCCCTATCTCACTTACCGAGTTCAACAAGCCAAGTTACCAACGCCCATAACACAATCCCATTATACCATTTATTCAAACCTTTAAGACCCCTTCAACCGATTTTCTTTCAATAAATTATGAGATTTTCAGAAATGAGCATGTCTTCCCCCCCCCCCCCCCCTCCACAATTAACAAAAACATTCCCTCAGTAAGAATATGTCTGTTAAAGTTAAAGTTAAAGTCTGTCCCGAGCCATAAGGCTCATCAGGCCGGTGCTTATCCCGGTTTCTGTGGCGTTAAGCGACTGAGAGTCATAGACTCCCCCCTGGATAGGACGCCAGTCTATCGCAGGGTTAACCCCCAACACAAGGTTGGTACCACCTTTTACACCTGGGTGGGTGAGAAAATAGCCGTAAAGTGCCTTTTCCAAGGGCACAACGCCATAGCGGAATAGCTGGGATCGAACCCGCAACCTTTAGATTACGAGTACAACGCCCTAACCACTAGGCCACAGCGGCGGCTAAGAATATGTCTGTGTACAGGATCAATTCCCACCATTCTAAACTACCCAGAGGTCACAAGTGCATGATTTACAAATTACAGGATCAATGCCCACCCTCACACAACATCATCATTTCACCATTGGTCAAGGAGTTGCGCTGATGTGCTGTCCTCCATTAGGCTTCAGTCAGAACATCATCAATATGATATATAAAAACTTAATCGAGCTTTCTTATGTCTTTTCAGGATAATGATTCATGCAAAAGTGCCAGCCAGGATTGTAAAATTTGCTCTTCATGGGATGACTTCAAGCACAAACACCACCACTACTGCCACAACCTTCACCTCCATCCATACAAGACAAGGTTCCATATAATCTCAATATATCAAGTCAGATGTGTAAGGTGACAGCGCTAGTCTAGTGTCTCCCACTCTGACCCAGCTTCAAACAGAATGTGGCAATACCATCTCCACCACCACCAAAACATCATCAATAATAAACAACATTCCCTACCGTTAACTTCACCATCCTGTCTAGTGTCTACGAGGTCACCATCATGCCAGATGTGCAGCTGACTGACTACCCTGCTGTCTCCCTTCAGCTTCAAACAGAATTGAGCAATATCACCTCTACACAAAAGGAAAGGGGGCGATAAACATAGCACTCTTGACTGAGCGATGTTGGATTTGTGTGAAGTGGTTTCCTTGCTGTGCCCCCCCCCCCCCCTTCCCCCTCTCTCCCGGCCATGTCTTCACCAATATACATATAACAATAAACAACAACAATAACAAAATCTCTCTCTCACCATTGGCCAGGTGGTTTCCCTGCTGCCCCCCACTCAGCCATTTCTTCACCAATACATAACAACCAAAAATAATAACATCTCAATACACAACAATAACAACAACAACAACAACACCATCTCTCAGTCTCTCTCTCACCATTGGCCAGGTGGTTTCCCTGCTGCCCCCCACTCAGGCGTTTCTTCACCTCCTCGTAGCAGGCAAAGTACATGGCGTGGGCGGGCCCTGCCCCCGTCACCATGGCGCTGAAGCCCCGCATGGTGTTGCGCAGGCCCTCGAAACGCACGATCTTGTTGGCCGCGTCCCCCAGGCTGCGGTAGTCTGCCTTAGGGTCCGGCACCAGGGCCTGCATGCGAGTCTGAAACAAAGGGTGTAGAACTTAGAAATGTTATGCTATAAATTTCTATGTCATACTTCTTCTTTGTCAAACACTTAGACATGAGACAGCAACACCATGTGGGGTGAAGAGCTTAGAAATGTTATGACCACTATATTTTTCTACGTCATTCTTCTTCTTTGTCAAACACTCAGACAGCAATTATTGTTGTTATCTGTCATGTGTGCGAAAATGTGTTGCACTGCTGTTATGAAGAATGTCAACAATGACAGATGTTTGGGATTGGCTTCATTCACCCTGTTCGAACTCCCCAGCAGTCTGGGAGCTATGCCTTTACAATCTGGGAGCCTCATCTGTCATCCTTTTGATCATTGGACACAGTAACTTACTAACTAGTATAAATTTATTATACATCATATACTATACTCTATAGGCGGTGTGTGTGACATGATCCTGGACTGCTAGAGAAGGCATTTCTCTCTGGTACCTTAGAACAGAAGGAGGGGCAGCCTGGTCAGTAATGTCAGCATTGTCCTCATGATCCAACCGTAACGGAGCCTAAGTTCAGGTGTTTATCTGAGGTGATTTTTTGCTGGTTTATACTAACAATACATTACTTAAATTAAAAATTAAAAAAAAGACCCTACTCCACTTAAAGTCCTTTGGGCCAGATCACAAACTGATGTCCCATCCATGCATGGAACTCTACAACTTGTGCATGTGTACATTAACACCTCCACCCCCCCCCCCCCCCCCCCCCCCAATCCCCTTTTCATGGAAGAGAAAGCCAGTTACAACCATGGATGATAACTGATGAATAATAAATGAGCATAACCAGCACACACTCTGCTATCTGGACAGTGACGGGCTCTATGACTTGGAGAATTTTACAGGAGAAGGGATTTGCTAGGATTTACACAAAGTAGTTTTCCATCATGCAGTGACCTTCACTGATCACTGCCACATGCCACTAAAGCTCTATCAGGCCACATGCACAGAGCCTGTGGTGACAGTCTGGAAGTAAAGCTGCTGGTAATCATACTTAGAAGGAAGAAAAGGCAAGGGAGCATACATGTGTGCCTGACCTGATTTCGTGATGGAATGCAAAATCTAGGGCAATTTGTGTTCAGAGAATCTGAATGCAAGAAGGTTAAAACACAGAGAATGAAATGGAGCAAGGCAGTTTATCTAGTCTGAAAAGAAAGGGATGATGTACAGAGATTGATCAATATCTTGTGAAAAGCCACTACACAGGCTTTTGAGAACAGCAGGATTGTGCTGATAATGAACAGGTGATAGGACATCAAACAGGTTTAGTGTACCAGGCTTCCTGTTTTTGTGTTTGTAATGACACAGATGAGAGCCCACCACCATTTCATTTTCACAGCGTGGGGAGGGAAGGGAGGACAGGTCTGCCATTATCGCCACAACCTGACACCTATACTGTAGTACAGCACAATACAGGCAGACGCCGATATAGATCAGGATGCTGTGTATTGTACATTTTGCTGAATCACAGGACAGAGGAGGAGAGAGAGAGAGGAGAGAGAGAGAGAGAGAGAGAGAGAGAGAGAGAGAGAGAGAGAGAGAGAGAGAGAGAGAGAGAGAGAGAGAGAGAGAGAGAGAGAGAGAGAGAGAGAGAAAGAGAGAGAGAACACACACACACACACACACAGTCACACACAGAGAGTCACACACAGAGTCACACACAGAGTCACACACACACACACACACACACACACACACACACACACACACACACACACACACACACACACACACACAGAGAAAGTGAGACAGAGAGAGACTAAGAGAGAGACGGAGGCACATACTGACAGAGACTGACAGACAGAGAAACACAGACCAAGAGAAACACAGTCAGAGGCACTAGCAGACATGACATGCAAAAACTGTAGCAGAGAGGGAGAAAAAGACAGTTCTAAACAGACAGGCAGACAGACAGAGAGAGAAGAGAAACTTAAAGGGAAAGAGAGTAAAGCACCAACTGCGTGACTTCACGCTCCATCAGTTTACATCCTCCTTCCTCATCGGCTTCCTCCACTCCTCTACCTGTCCTGTGAAGTGTATTTCAGAGCTCTATAGAATTACATACCACGAACTGGTTTCCATCCTGTCACACTAAGACTAAGCTCCAACGACAATCTTACCTTACCACCATCACCACCTCTATGCTTTTTACCTTAGGGACACAACACAGACTATTCATGATGTTATAGGACTTCAATGATCTTTAACAGTTAACACTTAAAGTATGCCTGTCTCTCAAAAGTGAGACATGATAAAATCAGGTCAAAGATATCATTAATGCTCAATAACTAAATAAGGAATAATCATTTATCCTACTCCTAGACCTGTACATTCACATGGCTCATTTCTCACAGTACACATTCAATGATTCCTGAAGAAAATATGATGCATCATGATGATGATGGTGTGCTTGTGTGTCAAATTTGAATGCAGATCTATCTATCTTACCTATGGTACTTCTACAACTACTACAGTACTAGGGAAAATTTAGTTTTTACAGTGATTACACATGGGGCCTATAAAATATACTACTTTCTGCAACAGATTTAAACCTGTCTACTTTCAATTTAAGGTGACAGTGTAAGCTGAGTGTTTGTGCAGAGTATTGTAAACTGGAAATGCTTCTCTGATGATCAAAAAACTCATCAACATAACTCATAAGCAGTTGTAACCATTTGCTGACATTTTCATGACCCAAAACTAACCTTTGCAAACCAAGCCCTCTGTATTCAGATGGTAATTCACGGAATAACTGAGGTCCCAACAGGTGTAAAATGAATTTTTTTAAAAACACACACTAAAAAAACAACCAACATTTGAACAAAATATTTCATTGCATGTTAGTTGTTACATACTTTACAGAGAAAATGACTTGTAAACTTAAACTTGTCTAGCTAGAGATGTGTCTTTTCCTCATTATTGCATCATCTTGTTGTAATGTGGATCGGTGGTCTAGGTGGTCACGCGCCTTGCCTAGAAAGCAAAAAGTCCGGGTCGGAGTGTGCGGGGTTCGTACCCCGTTTGGACCCAAAACTTTTTCCCCATCCATTAGACCCTGAGTGGTGGTCTGGGCGCTAGTCTTTCGGATGAGACGTTAAACCGAGGTCCCGTGTGTTACACATCACTATTTAGCGCACGTAAAAGAACCCACGGCAACAAGGGGGTTGTCCCTGGCAAAATTCTGTAGAAAGAAGCCACTCTGATAGGGAAACAAATACACTTGCATGCAGGAAAAAGAAAAAAAAATGGGTAGGCGCTGCACATGTGGCGACGCGCTCTCCCCGGGGAGAACAGCCCGAATTTCACGCAGAGAAATCTGCGTGACATAAAGTGGTACAAAATACAAAAAAAAAATAATAAATAATATGTCAATATCATGAATATGATCCTTTCAAGTTTAGCATTTATAAATTAAAACAGTGTGCTTTTATCATAACTTTGCTGACTGGATTTTATATCACTGTGCTGTAGTGTAGATCACTGTATGTGGTTCATCACCATATGTATGCATACTTATTATGTGTAGGGGTGGGGGTGGGGGTGTCATTATTAGTGTTGTGTTGCTGAGCTATTTCTGGAGGGGAGTGTCTTCTACTATAGATAATATCATATGATGGGCATAAGATTGTGTTCGTGAACGAACGAATGGGGAGAAGAAAGGAGATCTATCTATAGCCAAGATGGGGCAATAAATAATTTTTTTTAAATAAAGTGATACTGCCTCCATTTCTTTGCATTATACTGTATTTTTCAATCTGTTTTGTTCTTGCTTTTCTTTTCTTTTTTTTCAGTTCATTTTTTCCCCTCTCAGATAGCATGAGAAAAAAAGCAACCAAAAACAAACAATGAAAGCAAGTTATTGTCTGAATTCATACCATATGCCTGATATGGAAATAAAAATTGACATTTGACTTGAGTTGAGGCTTGAGTGTGTCAGTAACATGGCGCGCATGAGTCTGCATTTACACACACATGTGTATACACACATACACACACACACACAAACACACAAACACACACACACACACACACACACACACACACACACACACACACACACACACACACACACAGCATGATAAGAAAAAAAAAAAACAACCACCAGAAGCAAGTTGCTGTTTACTCATGCCATCTGGAAGTAATATTGACATTTTACTTGCGATGAGTTGAGTCCTAAGCCTGACAAATGGAATGGCACTACACACACACACACAACACACACACACACACACACACACACACACACACACACACACACACACACACATGTACACACACACACACACATGTATAATATGTACACACTCACACTAAACACAGGGGGAGAAAAGTTGCGAGGACAGGGGGGTGGCTTGAAAAAAAAGCAAATCTTAAATTATTCAATGTACCATCTAGAAATAAAAATTTGACTTGACTTTGACTCTCACATGTATACACAGTAACACACACACACACACACACACACACACACACACACACACACACACACACACACACACACACCATGTTGTACACACATACACACCCACCCACACACACACCCACACACACACACAGAGTGACACACACGTTGTACACACACGCCCAACCATCCACCATCACACAACAAAATATATAATACAGGACAAAATTCAAGCAAGTGACAACCTGCTACTCAGAAAAAAGCTACAATACAAAATCAAAAGTTCCACAACTGGTACCAGGGCACCCTAAACCAGCCTAGCCTGAACCAATAATGACTCAGCAAAGGTGCCTAGGCACTACAGTACAGCACAGTAGAGTGGAGTCGATTGAGTACATTAGAGTGTGCCTTGCACTGGTACAGCAGTGACTCAGCACACTAGGCAGTGCTGTTAGTAGTAACACTGGTAGTATTATACAGGTAGTGAAAACTGTTCCATATCATAATTTACCATCACAGCAGATTTAGAATGTTCTAATTGTTCAATGCTAGGGTGTCACTTTTTGTCAGTCAGGCTGCTGGTCCTTCATGAGGAGAATGGCTGAATCTGAGTGAATACTATTACTAGTATTAGTATTAATTACTAAGCCACGGGGCAGCTGTCATCTTCTTATTGGAATTCCTTTTCCCTCTTTTTTCACTGGTGTATCCTATTGCATGAGGGCTGAATGAAAAAACAAGTATCTGTTAATGAACCTATTAGTATTACCCTGTCCCTCGTGAAATAAAATTGGGTAAATTTGAGTTTGTGTTTGTTTTTCAGAAAAGACAAGCAGACAGACATTAAGACAACCACAATTCAAGTTATTGTCTAGTGGATGGGAAAAAGTCTGGCTTTCATGAAAGCATTCACTGCTTCATAGACAGTAAAACACTTAATAAATTTGTTTTAAAATTGATGTCATGTCCCAGAAAAAATTGAGAGTAAATAACTTAAATTCATTGCTTATTCTGGAAATAAAACTTTGACTTTGACCTTCACACACACACACACTAACACACACACACACACACACACACACACACACACACACACACACACACACACACACACACACACACACCACTCAACTCTAGTGCTTCACATACACTACAGTAACTAGTATATATATTACAGTACACCCAAATCATGGGAAACCGTAAAATTTACAGCACACCTGTCACTTGGCTATGGCGATGGAGACACTCAGACAGTTGAGTTGAGCTGGTAACATCAGTAAGCCAGCCATCAAAATCATAATTTAAATGATATTTCACATTACTGAGTGGACTCGTATTATAATCCACATCTTACTCTTAGCAGGGGGACGGGATAGCATAATGGTCAGAACATTGCGCTTGCAATTTGATGGTCACCCGAGTTCGACTTCTGTTCGAAGGGATTTTTCCCTGGAGTCAACATCAGTGCTGACTCCACTCTCCCCAAAAGTCTTTCGGATGAGACTGTAAACCGAGGCCCCATGTGCAAATGCACACAGAACATCTTGCTCACACGTTAAATCCTGTTCAGCTTTTCGTAAGAGTAGGCCATTGTGTGCCGCTGGGAACAGATGACAATCTTTACAAAAGTCAAAACTGCATACACACAGGGACTGCATAAAAAAAGCACATGAGTGCTTATTCCATTATCCTTGATATAAAAATGATAAATAAATAAAGAGCAGTAATTCATTGAACAGTGGAAAACTTCACCATAGCCTTTTCATTCCATTTCTTTCACTATATGGTTTAACACTAATATGCTTATGTGTATTTAATTTAATCTGCCTAGACATAGAATAAAAAAGAAATTTATACAACTGATTGATTCAGCAATCGGTGGCCACTATTGGTTGTTAATGTTATATTGGCTGATATTATAAATTTATGTATGCCATACCGCCCAATATGTAAAATGTGATGACTCATCATGATCGTCTGCTTTTCTGTGCAAACACTGATACTGGATTTATTATTTTATAACTAAGCCTTTACCCAAAGTTTACCATTCAGAAAATTCAAGAACTGTTTGAGGGGTTTTCAAAGAGCTTCCTTCCAAAGCCGAGTATTCAAACTATGCTGTTTGTACCTAATTTGACACATCTATTAGTGATCTGTGAATACTCAGAATAGAGCTACATATTTAACATTATTTTTTAATGACATTGACAGCCACAACTGACATGGCAGACAAGATAATAAGAATTTGTCTGATTCCCAAAGTATCGCTTACTTAGTAACTACTCCAGGCAAGCATGTTGCATGATATGTTCTCTACTACAGCAGTGATTTAGCCTTTTAAGTTAACAAGCATGTAATTGTAAAGTAACAATATTTCTACTCCCATTCATACTGTAAGCAGAGACCCAAAAATACTGATTTAAGAATAAGGAAGACTCAGTAGTCAGTAGCTCAGATGCATGAATCTTTCATGAAAAAAACGTGACATTGATACTGACCAGGCAATGGCATGATTTATTGTTCATTAGCCCCCAAATCAAAGCCATTAAGAACTGATTAACTTATTAAGACATGGGGTAAGGACAAAATGTTCATTTCTAGAGACAGTTTTTCTAAGACACAAGAAGGTGGCCCACCGCAGTGGAGCTCCACAAAGTCTGAAAAGTTTGTTAGGACCAGCAGGGTTAAGTGCTGCAGACTTTGCTGTTAACATAGCATTAAAGGTTTAACATACTCAGCAAATGCAGAAGAACAAGAAAAAGAACAAAAATTAGAAGCTACAGTTTAATGGTCTTCCTATAACTTAAATTAATATCTAAAACTCTTATGATTAATCATTGTTTCTCGCTACAAAAAACAATCTAAAGCTTCCCAATGGTGTAAAATAAATAAATAAATTTTATATTAAATCCTGATTTTAAAAAAAATTCCACACTATCACAAGTATCAGCGAATCACTTGTTTTACTTAATTTAAGTCTTAAATTCTAAAGTCATGTACATTGTTCATTAAGGCATTTTCCTAGTAGAGATAGTTTAAAAAATAAACTGTTTCAGTGTTTGTCTCATTACCTAAGATGTCCATCCCCCATGACATAATTAAATGCCTTTAGTCTGAATTGTCAGCAACAATTTTTCAGTGAAAGTGAAACAGTTTAAAATCTGTCATTACTGACAGAATTAATCAAACTTCAAATCAAATCAAAATGACTGCATTAAAATAACCATCATTTTATCTACACACTAAGATAGAGAGACAAATGTTCAATATCTCTAGGTCTGTCTCTTTTACCATAGAAATAGAAGAATTTAACCTCTAATGCTCTATCTGTCTCAGTGTCTGTCTCTGTCTCTCTCCTGTGCTCGAGACTTAGCAGGAGGTCTGCCCACTGGCCTCAGCCAAAATATTCTCATTCTGATTTCAGAGCAAGATCTTAGAAATTTCATTGTACTGGTTGCATGCTGTGTCAAGTGTGTTAATGTTTTCATAATCCATGGAACGGGATCTTAAATTTATGGGCATGGATCCTCTGCATACATGTGTATGCCTGGTATGTCATGAACATTTATTTTTCTCTTATTTTAATATTTTATTTTATATCACTTTATGTCACAGCAGATTTCTCTGCGTGAAATTCAGGGTGCTCTCCCCAGGGAGAGCGCGTCACCACAAGCGCAGCGCCTACCCTTTTCAAAAAACATATTTTAAATAAATTATATACAACCCTGAGCCGCCCTGGAGACTCCAACTTCCTGATTTTTCCTCAGGGATGGTGTCTAAACACGACACCTGTGTGCATGCTCGTTTTAAAAATAATAATTTTGTCATCCGCACCTACCAGCACACAATGGCCTGCTGCTCTTTTGAAAGGTGAAACGGGGTTTTAACGTGTGCACAAGATGTTCTGCGTGCTTTTGCACACGGGGCCTCGGTTTATAGTCTCATCCAAATGACTTTCACATTCAGTTCGATTATTTGGTCAAACTGGGAAGTAAGGGCGAGACTGGGAATCGAACCCAGTACCTCACGGTTTACTTTTTGGCAGGCAGACGTCTTAACCATCCTGCCACCTTCTTTCTCAAGCCTTCATAAGCCGATAAGGGAATCAAGGCACTGGGAAGTCTGCACTAAGTTCACCTTGAACATCATACCCCCACCCCCACCCCCACCTTTGATTCACCAGATAGTGAGATATCGATGCCGAGATTCATCAATTTATGGACCCAGGAATTAAAGGCAAACAGTCTTAACCATTCAGCTACAGCTTTCATCACACATCAGATAGCAAGATAAACACAACAAATACAGAGTTCTACAGACACTGAGACAAAAACATAGCTCTAAAACCACAGACAAGGACATATAAAATGAATTATTATTCAGTTTTACAATACAAGTGCTTCAAATACTGCGGTCAACAGCACACACCACACACACACACACACACACACACACACACACACACACACACACACACACACACACAAGGGATGGGATAGCCTAGTGGTCAGAACAGAACACTGCACTCGCAATTTGACGACCTGAGTTGATTCCTAGTCGAGGAGATTTTCCCCCTGGAGTTCACATCAGTGCTGACTCCACTCTCCCCAAAAGTCTTTCGAATGAGACTGTAAACTGAGGTCCCGTGTGCGAATGCATGCAGAACATCTTGCGCACATGTTAAATCCTGTTCCGCTTTTCGTAAGATTAGGCCATTGTGTGTCACTGGGAACAGATGTGAGATGACAATATTTACAAAACTGCATTATTCTATTATCCTCAATATAAAATAATAAAATAAAAATAAGAAATAAACACACACACACACACACACACACACACACACACACACACAGTAACACACACACCATAATTCTCAGGTAATGATGTATACAATGTATAAAAAAAAAAAGTAGGCTAAAGGCCGCATGGTTCACTTCTACGTCAATAGAACCATCATTCATAGCAGTAGTTTAATTGACGTTGGCTTTCTTTAGTTTTTAAGGTTCCATTCACTGATTCAGCAAAGTTGAAACAATCGATAGCCCACTAGCCCAAGTTAAAAACATTGAAAGTTTTCAGTCACGCTCACCGATTTACTTTTAGCCAAACTAATTGAACCACTTGATGGGCTTAACGTAGGCTACATGTAACATTGTGCAGCGATCACTATCCAGCAATGAGCTGCCTTTTTATTACATCCATAAGTTTGGGCCTTAATTTGGAGATATATTGCAGACATGAACTGGATCAGTACTTTGTCGAGTAGGTACACGTGCACGTCCGGAAGAACCTACCTTTATGCAATCCAAGGGGTACATCACACTGTGCTCCATTATTCCGGCAGCTGCTCCCGCTAACATGTGGGTTGTCATCGTGCTGGAAGGCGGGAGAGCTTCATAAGGATTATCGTCCTCCATTCTATATGTAAACAATTACAAACACGGTATCAAAACACGTCAAAACTGTGTAAGTTCACCACTCTATATTTCAACCTCGTGCACTCCTTTCACGGGGACACGACCACAACCGCCATGTTGGGGCGAATACTGTGTTCAGACCAATCAGATTTGTCTGACATGGACGAGTCTATTTTCTTTTGGTGGGGATTTCCTTTTCGCCCGGTATTGGCCAACATCAGCCTATAAGCTTACCGTACGTAGGTCGCGATCTTATATCTTTAAATTACATCTTATTGCCTATCCATAGCATTAAAACCAGCATACAACACACCAGTGTTTAAGCAACGATTCAAAATATTTCCAATGCAATACAAGCCAGTAAGTCGTAAAATGTCTGCAAACATTGTATATCTCCTTATTTCTCCGTTGTCTTCTAGGCTACCGTTCCTCAACCTCAAATTCACAAGGTCGGAGTCACCTGCCACAGGAAAAATAAATGCTACACTGATGTGATAATCATTACCATCTTTCTGCTGACTATTTGGCAATATTCCATTTCTATAATCCCTAAAATTATGACATAACATAGTTTTGCGCTTTAAAAAGTATTTTTTAATTAGCAGGGGATTTTTCGGAAAGCCACTCTGTTTGATGTTTGATCTATATATGGAGTGCGGCCTCAATAACCTTACGACGCAATCAGGTAAGCCACAGAGGGCAGTATGTCCTAGACAGGATACGGAAAAAGACGTAGGCCTACATGCTTTTATGCAGACTCAGTCTATTATGACGTCAGTAAAGTCAGAATAGAACAACCTCGCATGCAGCTCTAGCCTAAAATGCTCGAACACTTAGGGAAGCCGGTTTAGTATTCGGGAGTTTGTTCTAATATCTCCGTACACTACAAGAGACTTGGTACCAAACTTCGCTTGCAGCATGGGGTAGCCTACGACTGAGGAAAATGATAAGGGGGAGGAAGGGGGGGGGGGGGGGGGGGGGGCTTTATTTGTTATTTAAAAAAAAAAAAGTCGGTCTTAGATCAACCATAAGATTTACAAGAAGCTGGACAGTACACGATCTATTGCTTCAACCTGTCACCATCTGGAACCGTCTCGTTCAAGAGGATTTTCACTCTGGAGTTAACAGAGCCGATTTCACACCACACACACACACACACACACACACACACCACACACACACACACACACACACCATCCCCACCCCCCAAAAAGTCCTTTGGGTGAGACTATAAACCGAGGTCCCGTAATCCAACGCACGCAAAACATCTTGTCCACACGTTAAAACCCATTCCGCTTTTCGGAGGAGTGGGCCATTGTGTGCCGGTGGGCAGGATGACAAAAATTGACAAAACTGCATACACAGGGGGACTAGGTATAAAAAAAAAAGCACATGAGTGCTTGTTCCATTATCCTCGAAATAAAAGAATACATGTTGAATTAATAAAAGCTTTGCAGCATTGACACAAGCTAATTAAGTCCACAACCATGAGGAAAAGCAAAAACTTGTTGGGCGTTTCCCAGTTTAACATCCTGAGGGTCACTCAGAATATATAAGCCCTCATGCCTTTAGCGCCTGGGCGTTATCACAGTTTTTGATTAAACCATTGATGCAGGCAGGGGGCAACAATAAAGTGAGAGGCTGTATGACCAGTGGCTTTCCCACTCATGGAATTTCACTTTAGAGCTTAGTCTTTAGTGATCGACTATGACTCTCTGACTAGGAGGCTTGACCTGCACAGTCCTTATGTGCTGCAGCCCATGGGGCTAGTTGGCCTTTGGAGAACATCTCCAACGTTTACTGTCCTTATGCCCTTTTGGCCGAGAGAGAGTGGGGATGCATTGTGTTGTGGGCAAGGCATCTTCACTATAATCAAATTTCTGCCCAGTTTCCGAAACAGCAGCTGCCTCCTCTGCTGTTTTGTAGGTCATCATTGAACAGGACTGACATACAAACATAATTCTAGGCACTCTGTCTCAGTCATTACACCCAGACATCACCAGACATCACCAGACATCACCATGGGACCATAGGTGGCCCTGGGTGAGAAGTGTGGGTATACATACGTTAGGGCTTTTTTCAAGTCGTTTGCCCCATAGGCAGCCACACTCCACCTCCAGAGGAAAAATTTTTTGACTAAAAATAAGAAAAGCATAGGGGAGGATGGGGAGTTCACTCCACATGTTATTTTGGGTATAGTTAATCACACTATTCACCCGACAGGTAATCAAAAAGAACTTTTGACACAATTAGTAAAGTAAGCAACTTTAAAATGTTGCTAAAGATTAAAATAATCTGGAAAAAAACCTGGCCCCATTGCTCTGGGATAAAACAAAAGGTGTTTCTTAGTTGGTCGATTAACTAGTTATTCAGTGAGTTAGGGTGAACTTCACAGACAAAAGATATGCTATCTCGCGCGTGCACATGTGTGT
>CM060319.1:72799223-72846723 GCA_030674155.1 Stramonita haemastoma
TATCCAGAGCCATCCCACCAGTTTCAATGAGCACCCCTGCATAAGTTTTAACAAATTTATACATTGTTTTGTAAACCAGTTTCCCTCAACAGCATTAATCATGTAATGTGTGTCTGTGAACCAGATAAACTTTCAGTGATGTGTTAAATTCTTTAGGAGAGCATTTAGTTCTGACTGAAGGCATTTGTAAAGTGTTGATGAAACTTTTTTAGTGATATTTACTGACCTGTACTCTGAATATTAACTCACATACTGACTTAGTAAGCTGCTATGCATGTTACTGTTAGTTTGCTCCCTTGTCTTTCTTCACAGATGGCCTATTTCATTTGTATGGGTTGGTTAGAAGAAAAAAAAAACTGTAAAAAAAAAGAACAGGTAAACGGTAAAGGTGTTCCCATAACCCATGTTGTCAGAAGGGAGTGAGATGTCATTGTCAGAGACCTCAGCTTCTCTTGACTGTAGGCCAACATCTTAAGGGTGGCACCCATCTACTCTCTCTCGCTGCTTTACCTTCCCTGTCTCTAAAGAGGGCAGGTACCCAATTACTGCTGGGTGAACTGTGGTGAACTTGGTGCATGAACAACACCGGTCACCCATCAAATAGGTAACCATGCTCAATGGGGTTTTACTTTATCTTGGAGAGAGTGAGTGCTCTGACCTTTCTGTCTTTCTTAGTTTCTATCTGGCCTTTCACTGAGCTATCCCATTTCCATATCCAGATACTGTCAATATTAAAGTTAACTTTGCCTTGTTCTGTAGTTCAGAACTAGAAGTCGCCAACAACTGTTCTGAATATTGATGAAAGTGTTTTAAAAATAAAAATCTTGGATTTTGCTGCCTGACAACTTGATGACTAATGATGATGATATAACAATGCTGATGATGCTGATAGTGATGATAATATAGTGAGATATGCCATATGGTAATGATAACGGAGGTAACAACGATGACGATAAAAGCATGGGTGCCGGCACTGCAGGTCGGGCATGCTGACCCAGGGGGTGGAACGCATCATCGAACAGGTGGTCAACCCCAAGATCTTCCAGGTGATCAAGCCCAAGATTGACGAGGCGGTGTGTGACTACTGGGGCTGAACATGAAGGAGTGGAAGGAGAACAACGCCCGCCGCAAGACGGAGCTGCTGCAGCAGCAACAGGCGGTGCAGCAAGCCGTGCAGCAGGCCAAGATTCAGGCCGCCATCAACGAGATCCAGCAGAAACAGCTGGAGAAGCAGAAACTGGCCGAGTTGCAACAGCAGCAACAGCAGCTAGCAGAACTGCAGCAGCAACAGCAGCAGTTGGCGGAACTGCAGCAGCAGCAGCAACGGTTGGCCGAGTTGCAGCAACATCAGCAGCAACTGATGGAGATGCAGCAGCAGCAGGCTTTAGCCAGTGCCTCGGCCACTGCACTGACTGGTGAGGGAAACTTGCTTGATCCTGGCTCTGCTCTCTGTCTACTGTACGTTTCTAACCACTTAGTAAGGTGGTAAAGGTAAAGAAGTTCCCATAACCTATGTGATCGTTGGGGAGAGAGATGTCAGAGACCTCAGCTTCTCTAGGGGTCAGGGTAATTGCTTGCGGGTGGTGCCCATCTTCTCTCCCTCCCTGCTTTACCTTCCCTGACCCTAAAGAGGGCAGGTACCCATTTACGGCTCAGTGAACTGGGGGACTGTACTGAAGCCAAGGCATGCAAATGGTCACCCATCTATTCAGTAACTATGCTCAATTTGATCAATGCTACTTAACCTGAGCTAGGGGAAAGCAAGTGGTCTGACCACTGAGCTATCCTATCTCTGGCCACTTAGTGCTTTTATTAAAAAAGTAGTTAATCATGATGAGGAATTTAGCCACTTTGGGCTTTTCACTGAGTAAAGCAGATTACTGGATGTATCATGTTGAAGAAGATGGTCACTCAGTTCTGTCATTGAGTAAAAGCAGAGTGCATCATTGTATTGCATTGTTTACCACTTTTAATCAGGGCAGATTTGTCTGCATTAAATTCAGGCTGCTCTCTCAGAGAGAGAGTGCGCTGCCACAACAGCAGCACCCCCTCTTTTTTGTTTTCTGTTTGCTAGTGTATTTGTTTCCTTTCAAGAGTAAGATTATTTTCTACTGAGTTTTGCCAGGGACAAATGTTTTGTTGCTGTGGGTTCTTTTACCTCATTTTATTGTCTCATCCAAAAGACTAGCACTCAGTCAAGTGGATAAGGAAATGGTTCATTTTCAATTTATGTGAATCGAACTTGCAAATTCTCTCTTTTAAGATGGATGAGTTATCTCTATATCATTGATACATGATGCAGAAAGTGCACTGCATTGTACAACTTAACATCTGGTTGTTTGATACAAGACATTAGAGGGTACAACTTTGTGCTGGCTATTTGATACAGTGCAGAGGAATATGCATTCTTGTATAGTGATGCAGAAGGTACATTGCATGATTCAGTTACGCAAGTCTTCACACAAAAATAAGCAGGCTGAAAGTCCTAACTCCACCTATATTCTAAGGGAAGTAATATTAAGAAATCTTGGACATGTTCCAGTGGTAATTGTCATAGTGAAAACCACAAAAACTATTCTCATTGATGCTGGTCTGTTCAGTTTGATTCAAATCAAATACTTTATTATTTAACAAGCAGAGAAATTTGTGTTCTGCGTGTTGATTAAACAGATTATATTTAACCTAAATTCTCAAATTACATGACTTCATTTTGCATATGCATGTGCGTGTGTGTGTGTGTGTGTGTGTGTGTGTGTGTGTGTGTGTGTGTGTGTGTGTGTGTGTGTGCGTGCGTGCTTGTGTGTGCGTGGTTGCATGTGTGTGTGCGTGTGTGATCTCAGGCATGATCCCAGGAGGAAACTTCAACATCCCTCCACCCAGCATGTTCAAATCGGCAGCGTCAGAGAGCGGGTGGCAGCAGTCAGGGGGCAGCAACTCCTTCTTCCCCCCCTCCCAGTTCGGCAGTCCCTTCCTGAACCAGCAGGGTTTCCCCCCTACATGCAGGGATGGGCCGCCGCCTCCCCCTCCCCCCTCGACCTCTTCCAGCAACAGTCCACCCCCCAACCCCCCCTCCCCACTGCCCCTCAACCTCCGACCTTTCCCTCCATGACCTCCACCCCCACACCTCCGGCCCCGCCCCCCCCGGGGGTCAAGCCCCCTCCCCCTTCCTCCGCGCCCCCTCCCCCGGGGGTGGGAAAGTCGCTGAGCGACATCATCACCCCCGTCCCCCCTCCTGCC
The DNA here is from genome assembly GCA_030674155.1 of Stramonita haemastoma. Taxonomy (NCBI): domain Eukaryota; kingdom Metazoa; phylum Mollusca; class Gastropoda; order Neogastropoda; family Muricidae; genus Stramonita; species Stramonita haemastoma. The sequence goes on from CM060319.1 coordinate 72,802,461, forward strand.
TCCATGGTGGACATCTCCAAACCCCCGCCAGGCATGGGAGGGGTGGGGGGTGCTGGCGGCAACAACAGTGGCGGTGGTGGTGGTGGTGGTGTTGGTGTGAGTGGTGGGAGCATGTCACCCGACCCACCACCCCCCGGGACAGAAATGGCCTTGTCCAGCATTGCAGCGACCACAGCCGCTCTGGCGAAGCTCGACCCGGTTTCCGCAGTAGTGCATTCCTTCGTTCTGTCCCCGCGACTGCTGGCGGAAGCCATGATCGAGGCTCCGCACTCCAAGATGTCCAAGCGAGAGGCACGGCGTCTGGCCCGCCTGCAAGAGGAAGACCAGCAACGCCGCCTGGACATCTTCCGGGCAGAGTCTTCCTCCTCCTCCACCGCCATCGCCAGAAACCTGTTCCCCCCCCAGGAGCAGCAGAAGAAGCAGCAGCAACAACAGGTGGAGCCTGAACTGGAACATGTTGCGGATGGGAAGGGAGAGGGGGGGGAGAAGAGCAAGGGGAGAGAGGAGAAGGGGATGATGGATGGGGAGCGGAAGGGGAAGGGGGAGAAGGAGGGAGAGGGGGAGGGGGAGAAGAGGGAGGGGGAGAGGCGCCCGTACAAGTTTGCCTGGGACAAGGAGGATGAGGAGCTGAGTGATGTGACCATCAGCTCTGTGCACACCAGCGACCTCTCTTCCTTCAGTGACGCCAATGTCTCCGATGGGGACTTGTCTGATAAGGAGGAAGGTGAGTTGTGTGTGTGAGAGTGTGTGGGTGTGGTTGTGTGTTGGGGGGGGTGCGTGTGTGTGTGATGCTAGAAAATTTATCTGAATGTTTGAAAAAAAAAAGTCTGTCAGAAAATGGAGACTTTGGTGGTGGAGAGAGAGAGAGGGAAAAAGAGAGACACAGTGAGAGACACAGAGGGGAGAGAGAGAGAGAGAGAGAGAGAGAGAGAGAGAGAGAGAGAGAGAGAGAGAGAGAGAGAGATTCAATTTTATTTTCAGAAAGTGAAGGAATAAGCATGAAAATTGCTTTTTTTTAAATCCAGCCTTCTATATAAGTACAAATAAGTAAAAGCAAACTAATAACAATTAAAAAAAACACTTAAGCATAAATATGTGTGTAACAATCAGTTATGGAACTTAATACTTCATAACTGTGGGGAGAGAGAGGGGGGGGAGAGAGAGAGGGTCAGAGAGACAGGGTCAGAGAGACAGGGTCAGAGAGACAGGGTCAGAGAGACAGAGAGGCAGGCAGGCAGGCAGGCAGGCAGGCAGGCAGGCAGGCAGGCAGGCAGGCAGGCAGGCAGGCAGGCAGGCAGGTTGCTGACCGATGTGTGTGTATCCTCAGGACTGGCTCCCAGCAAGGACCTGGAGGACGTTTCCAGCAACACTGACCCTGACATTGGCTCTGACCTCTCTGACCTGGAGACTTCAGACAAACAGCCGTCCAGACCACCCACACCGCCACAGAACACCGCCCAGAGCCAGACACCGGCCACCAAGGCACGTAAACTGCTGGCCTTGACCTACAACCTGAGTGACAGTGATGATGAGGAGAGCCGCGAAGAGAGAAAAGCTCGCCTGGTGAGTAGAGTGCATAGCGTCAGCTCTGTTTTTGTTTCATTGATTATATGTCTGTTAACTTACTGAATTAGTAATGTTTGTTTGGCTTGATTTTTTGTTGTTGTTGGGTTGTTGTTTTTTGCCCCCAGTCTCTGTGCAGTTTTAGTGTACATACAGAAACTTGTGTCTGTCAGGCCTATAGTGGCATATTTTCCCCTCAGTCTCTAGTGGACATCAGTGCGTGGCAATGTTGTCTGGCCAAAAACACATACACATTTACCCCCAGTCTGTGTGACAGTTGTAGACAGTAAGCCTCACTATGTGGCTGTGTTACCAGGCCAAAACACGTGTATTATTTACCCCCAGTCTGTCTTAGTACAGTAGTGCACAGAAGCATCAACAAGTGGCTGTGGTGCTGGCGCCAGTCTGTCTTAGTACAGTCATGGACAGTAAGCCTCAAGGTGTGTGGCTGTGTTTTCAGGCCAGTACAGTAGTGCACAGAATCCTTAAGGTGTGTGGCTGTGTTGCTAGCCCCAGTCTTTCTTAGCACAGTCATGGACAGAAGCCTCAAGGTGTCTGTGTTTTCATGCCTAGTTTGTCATTAGTACAGTTATGGACAGAAGCCTCAGGTGTCTGTGTTTTCATGCCTAGTTTGTCATTAGTACAGTCATGGACAGAATCCTCAAGGTGTGTGGCTGTGTTTTCAGGCCAGTACAGTAGTGCACAGAATCCTCAACATGTGGCTGTGTGTCTGTGTGTTTTCATGCCTAGTCTGGCTTTAGTACAATCATGCACAAAAGCCTCAACATGTGTGTTCTGTGTGTTTTTCAGGCCAAGGAGAAGGAGGAGCGCTACCTGAAGCGCCAGGCCCGCAGAGCAGAGCTGGAGCAGAAGAGGAAGGAGAGGGAGGAGGAGAAGGCACGGCAGCGACAGGAGCAGCAAACCACAGCACAGACGGCAGAGACAGAAGAGACAGCAGAGGCCGTGACGGAGGAGACCCCTCCTGCTGCTGCTGCCACTGAGGTCACCACTGAGGTCACCACTGAGGTCACCACTGAGGTCACCACTGATGTCACTGCAGAGGGAGAGCAGCCAGGTAAACAGTAGGGGTGGGGGCATGAGATGATGCAGGGTAAACTTGAGGTGGAACAGTGGGAAGGAGCAGAGGAAGGTCAGGGTGTGAGGTAACGAGAGATCACATTGGAAGTTGAGCAGGAATGATGAGATTCGTATGAGACTATAAACTGAGATCCCATGTGTGAATGCATGCAGAATGTCTTGTGCATATGTTCAGCTTTTCAAAAGAGTAGGCTTTTGTTTGCTGATGTGAACAAATGACAAAAGTGACAAAACCGCATTCACACGGAGACAGGATGTAAAAAAGCACCACAGCTGTCAGTTTCCCCCACTTCCAGCTGCTCTCAGTTACTATTCATTCCATCCCATCCCAGCCCAGCTGGTGCTAATCATAGCAGGAACTGACCACACTTAGACTTTGTAAAAGGAAGTGGCGCGCTAAATGTAGCACTCTTGACTGACTGATGTTGGATTTGTGCACTGTGTCACATGAATGCTTATTCCATTGCCCTCGTGATAAAAGAAAAATTTTTGAAAATAGGATCAGTCCTTATCCAGTATCTCAGAGTAATGTGTGTGTGTTGAAGTAAGTGTGAAATGGAATAAGAACAATTTTTGCTCTAGTGTCATTTAAAAAAAAAGGGAAAAAAAGCATGTTTTCAACAATTCAAGTAAATGCTCTTCTAACTTGATCTTGTACTATAACCTCAGCACGTGATACTGTTTTGTGACATTTGTCCTGACTGACCTTAATAACACAGAACAATGTATGTCACGTTACAGTTGAAGACGCCCCACCTGTGGAGACAGCAACTGCAGAGGAAGCCCCTGACCAACCCCAGCCCCCGACAGCGCCCTCTGGATCAGCCATTGCCACGTCCTCACAGGACGAAGGAGGGACGTCCACCCCCAAAGGGGGGACCACTGCGCAGAGGAAACGTCGCACCAAAGCGCAGATGAAAGAAGAGCTGATGCAGCAGAAGGTGGGCAGGAGTCTGTCTGTCTGTCTGTCTGTCTGTCTGACTGTATGACTGTATATCTGTTGGTATGTCTCTGTCTGTATGACTGTCTGTCTGTCTGTCTGTCTGTTTGTCTCAGTCACATCTTTCCTGTCTGTCTGTCTGTCTGTCTGTCTGTCTGTCTGTCTGTCTGTCTGTCTGTCTGTCTGTCTGTCTGTCTGTCTGTCTGTCTGTCTGTCTGTTTGTATGTCAGTGCTGTTTTCTATGCCGTGACTCTGTGTGTATGTATATGTGTGTGTGTCTGTGTGTCGTTATGTGTGTCTCTGTGTGTCTGTGTGTAACTCTGTGCGTGGTATGTAACACAGGTGGAGCAGAGGAGAGCGATGCGAAGTCGCAGACAGCGCACACTGAATCGCCGCTACCTGTCGGAGGAGTTCACCTCCATCTTCACGGAGAACCGCCACCTGGCCCCCCACCTGGGCTTCAGCGACCCCCACACCCAGCAGCAGCCACAGCGTGTGGAGCAGCGGGTGGAGGTGGACAGGACGGTGCAGATGGACGATGGTGACCTCTTCATCCAGGACATGGAGGTGCAGGAGGAGTGCGTCATCGAGACAGAGACCATCCCCCTCCCCACACACCCCCCAGACCCCTCCTCCACCGTGGAAATCTCCTCGGAAGACCTCATGCAGAAGCCTGGAGAGTCCGGGGGCCGGAGGAGAAGCAGCAGGGTGAGCTCCCCTTACAGTGACATCTCGGATGAGTCTCATTCCACCAGGTCGTCGTCATCATCGTCGTCTTCGTCGTCATCGGCCTCTTCCAGTTCCTCGGGCCGGAGAAGCCTTTCTAGACGACGCAGACGACGACGCTCCAGTGACAGCAGCGACTCTGATGTGGCCGTGCTGAAGACACGCAGAAGACGAGGGACGTGGGGCGATGAGGACGATGTGAAGGCACGACGATCCAGGTGAGTTAGCTGTGTGGGCTTTGTAATGTAGGTCATAATTTTAATGGATAGTGATGTAGATCATTATCAGGGCAAGACAATAGTGTATTCAGTACATTTGAGTTTTTTATTTTATTTTATTTATTTTGTTATTTTGAGGATAATGGAATATCAAGCACTAATGTGCTTTTTTACATCCAGTCCCCATATGTATGTAGTTTTGTCAATCTTGTCATCTGTTCCCACCGGCACACAATGGCCTACTCTTACAAAAAGGGGAACAGGATTTAACATGTGTGCAAGATGTTCTGCATTCGTTCGCACACAGGGCCTTGGTTTATAGTCTCATCCAAAGGACTTGTGGGGAGAGTGGAGTCGGCACTGATGTTAACTCCAGGAGATGGTGAAGAGTTGGTTACCTGCTCTTGATTTCCTCCATTGCTGTTTGCTGAATAACTCACACATATGTACACATACACACACACACACACACACACACACACACACACACACACACACACACACACACACACACACACACAAACACACACAACACACACACACACACCACACACACACACACACACACACACACACACACACACACACACACATACTTACACACACACACACACACACACACACACACAACACACACACACACACACACACACACACACACACACACACACACACACACACACACACACACACAACAACACTCCACACACTCACACACTAATAATATACTTCATGTTCATGTTATGCAGACGTCCCCACAGACCGTCAGAAGTGTCAGAGAGTCGGTCACGCGCCAGTCAGCACTATAACCCTGATGACCTCTACAAACCTCGCACCAGCCATCGCCGACCTCTGACCCCTCCCAGCATGCACACACGACGCGACAGAGAGAGGTAAAACTGTTTGCCTAAGTTTCATGTCTGTGGGTTTTGTTTGCTCTAGATTTTTGTTTCATCAGTGTGGATTGTAGTTTGTATGTTGAGGTGTAATTGCTAGGTATCACACATGCAAGCTCTCTTTTGGCAGTTTTTTTCATGGTTTTCTTGCCAGAATTTGCCTTTAAGGGGGACCGCGGCATAGGTTTTCACCCAAAAAAAAAAAAAAAAGACTTTTGGGATTATGGTTGCATTTGGTCAAGTAATGTGTCAACTTTGCTTTTCAATCACTCATTTTGTTTGTTTTGACCGATTTCATTGCAAATAAAATCATTTTCTGAGGTAGGGGTGGGTGAATTTAGAGCAATTGTGGCTCAAAAACGCGAAGTTTGCATCAGTTTGAAGATCGTCGCGCTTGCCGACCAGTTTCGCTACCCCCCTTGTTTGGTATCAATGTGAAGGTCATTCACTGACGTACTTTCTGACATCACCTCTCAATGGATAATTTCACTCACGGAAACACACGAAGAGCAAATCCGAAGGAACCCGAGAGGCATTTTCTACAGGCATACGGTTGAGTCGAAGTCTCTGATTGGCTTGTGGCCGTAAAAAAATAGCTGATTGGTTCTAAGAGTCATGTGACTTTTATCCAAGATGGCGGATGTTTACATCTCGAGTCTGTTCGATGCACGTATTCGACCTGTTTTCAGCCAAATTTTTTAACTGAAAGTCTCAAAAATGCCAAAATATGCCGAAAACAAGTGTTGGACTACCAATGCCTTTGGTAGAAAGAATGAAAAACGGAAGAAACGGAAAATAGACTGACAATCGCTGGCTGGAGTGGTGACCTAGTTTTGCTGTGCCATGCACATCAACTCGCGATGTTGCCGATAACCACTCGTTTACTTCATTGATGTGAAAATTGAAGTTTTTCTCCGAAAAAACGTGTATCAGTGGCTGACAGCGACACTAGTTTTGATATAGACTCGATGCGCAAAAAAAATAAACCGATCCGCGGGGCCGCAGCTTCTCAAACGACAGAACATCATCAGTGATGTGTCACCCTTGGAAAGTTGGGTGACAACATAAAGGTGCACAAAGTGAAATTATAGCTACATTTTCCATCGATTTATTACTATTTTGGGAATATAGCAGGGCACTTTTTTCCCCAATAAGTTATGTGTTGTTGGTACTTAGCAGGAATACAGTAGTGCCTGAATTTCTGGTTTGCAGTCTCTGACAAGGCTATTCAGTATACACTCACTTTTTTCCCATATTCTCAGTTTTATTTTTTATTTAGTTGTTTGTGTTTTCAGAGGCAGTTTTAAGTTTAATGATAATTCACAAAAGAATTGTTTTTACTGAGTTTGACACAGTGAATGGTGTTAGAAAAGAAAAACCTTCACCCATAATTTTCTTCTCTGCCCCCCCCCCTCCCTTTTAAAATTTTTTTTTTTTTACTTTCTCCTGTATTTTCCACAATCACACAGTTGTTTTGCATTCTGTTTTGCATCCTCACACATCTTAGTTATCACATTATCAACAATATATTCAAAGCTGAGATGAAGAAGACAGTCAGCCTGCAGTCTGGAGGCGAGATACTTTTCCAGCAATATTGTGCTTGCTGGACTGGATTTTGTGGCAGTGAACAATGCAGAAGTGTTTGTAGATAAATCAGACATTCTCAGAGTGAAAACAGCCACTAGAAAATCATCTGATAGGGCCAAAGAGAAGATGAAAAAAAAAAAGAAAGTGTAATGCATGCGGAACATGAACATAGCCAGGCAGGCAAAGAGGGGGGTGTATGCCCCAGGAGCCTCCTGAAAAATTTATTCTATGAGAAAAGCTGTTTCTAATCACTCAGTAGTGTTGGTCTATTGTTATTTTACCATGCATAATTTTTTGGTAATGTTTAAACATGATTTTGATTGATTAAATTGTTAACTAAATCTTTACGGGCATTTTTCTCAAAACGTGGTTTTTCGGCCGCAACTGTTATTTGGCCCACCTGTAACTTCTAACCTAATGAAAATAATCCACTGAAATTTGGTATGCTGGTGTAAAAATGTGTGCTGAGTGCAATGAGACAGTTTGAACTCTGTAGCTATTATAGTTTTTCAATACCATGAAATAAAAAATGTAAAAACTGGAGCAAAATTTTTTTGGCATTTTTGAAAAAAAAAGAAATATATATTTTATGAACTAAACTATATTTTTTTGTGATCATTGCACACAGTGATGTCAAATCAAACAGGAAAAATGATAAACTTCATCATGCATTGCATATTTTGAAAGCAGCAGATGGGCCAAACACTGACCCCTATTTTTTTGGAAAAATTATCACATTATCATATCTGTTGGACTTACATACTTCAAACTTTGCACAGATAGCTTTATTAATGCACTTAGTATGTGTACCAAATTTCATGCAGATATCTTTAGTAGTTTCTGAGAAACAAAGATTTGCTAAAAGTGACGCAGTGGTCCACCTTAATTTTTATAGTAAATCTGAAAAAAAATCTCTGGAAAAGCTTGTTTGCACTATTGACAAACTTACATTGCTGTATTCTGTACAGCCCTTCTTTCAGTGCATAATGTCCTGTGCCTTGCCATATAGCAGATAGTAAAGCAACGTTGTTTGATTTATTTTTAGAGGAGAAGAATCGACCATTTCACAGTCAGTCTGTGTTCTGCAGAAGTCCCCAAGTTCTGCCATTTTCTGCCAAAAGAAATTCTAAATCTGTTGTGAAAAAAATGCACTGGGCCTGACTTGTCAGGTACAGTGGGGAAAATTAGGGGACGGGATAGCACAGTGGTCAGAGCACTCACTTCCCTCAAGGTAAAGTTAAGCGGGGTGACCAAGTAGATGGGTGACCACTTGCACACCTTGGCTTCAGTACAGTCCCCCAGTCCACCCAGCTGTCAGCGGGTACCTACCCTCTTTAGGGTCAGGGAAGGTAAAGCAGCGAGGAAGAGGAGATGGGCATCGCCCTCAACATGCTGACCCCTAGAGAAGCTGAGGTCTCTGATGCCTCACTTCCCTAGGACCACATAGGTTATGGGACACCTTTACCTTTTACCTTTTTTTACAATGCATTTTGGCTCATATGACAGACAAGAGTTGCTGTTTGAGCAGCCAATGAAGAAAAAGAAAATAAATCAACAAAAATACAACTGAGGAAGGACACTGTTGATGCATAGCAGATATCTCTCACTCATGAGTTGAGTTTCACTGACATCAGTGATGGTCTTTCCTTTCCTTTCTTGTTGAACTGTGCTGTTTTTCTAAGTCTGTGAGGTCTAGTGTTGGACAAGGTGTGTTGGACATCTGTTGATTAAACTTTGGACAGAATAAAAGTAACCTGATGATCATTATAAGTTGGATGGAATGAACCTAACCTGTTGATGATGTTGGATGTAAGTTTGGTGGAATGAAAGTAAACTGTGAAGCCTCATGAAGCCGTAATGCTCAATATATGTGTATTTGTAAGCACCATAGTCACATCATGATGATATGCACACATGCTTTGTTGGTTGTGTTGTCACAATCATGATGATATGCACACATGGCTTGTGTTGGTTGTGTTGTCACAATCATGATGATATGGCACACATGGCTTTGTGTTGGTTGTGTTGTCACAATCATGATGATTGGACACATGGCTTTGTGTTGGTGTGTTCACAATCATGATGATATGGCACACATGGCTTTGTGTTGGTTGTGTTGCCACAATCATGATGACATGGCACACATGGCTTTGTGTTGGTTGTGTTGCCACAATCATGATGACATGGCACACATGGCTTTGTGTGGTTGTGTTGCCACAATCATGATGACATGGCATGTGTAGCATGTTGCGTTGGCATGTTTCTGTCTGTGCTGTGCAGAGGCCAGTCCTTCAGCTCAGACTCCAGACCTTACCACCGCGCCAGGACCTCAGAGGGACACCCCTCAGACAGACCCCTCCCCCACCACGACCCCCCCTCCTCCGCCCGCCCCACCACCCCCACCCACTCCCACAAAGCGCCCTCTTCTGGCCGTTCCGAGAGCTCGGAACCTCGCCCCATCTCCCCTAGCGTCATGGCTGACCTTGAACTTGAGCCGGTATCCCCTGACGACGATTCCCTGAACGACATGGACGACGAGAGGAAGAGGAGGAGGTGGAAGAGGTCAAGGACGCGAGAAGAAAGAGGAGAGCGCTTCTTCCGTCAAGGGAGACAAACCCGGCAGTCCCGACGTCGGGGAGGAGAAGGGTGAGGGGCAGGAGAAGGAGGAAGGGGAGGAGGAGGAGAGAGGAGAGGAGGAGGGAGGAGGAGGACGACGTCGCAAGCAGCGCATCCCCATCGAGCTGGTGGACTTTGGAGAGGCCGCACGCCACACACGCGCCACAGGGGGGCCTCTGGGAACCAGCTCCTCGCCCCTAGCAGTGTTGCCCCCCCTGTCTCCTGGGGCAACCGCTGGCAGGAGGGGGGGAAGGGGTATGGGGGGCCCGCCCCCACCCACCACACCCCTCCTACCCCTCCTCTCACCACCCTCCCCCTCCTCTTCCTTCCTCACACACCACCCCCCTCCCATCCCGCCTCCTGTGCCTTCCCATGTACCTCAGAGGTGAGTTTTCATATGTGGTTGCTAGAATGTTGTGAGTGATGTTGTGTGGTGTGACTGTTGCCTTCATTGTCACTATGTCGGTTCCTCTGAAGTCGGAGTATGGCTGCTTATATGGCGAGATATTTGAAAACATTCATACATGCAGACTTTTCATTCAGTGTGCAATTTCAATCTCACAGTGATTTCCATGAGGGCTGAGTGAGTCAGAGTGCACATGCTGGGTGACAGACCCCCAGAGTGTTAAGCTGGGAAATGCACAACTATGTTAGTCACTCTCAACGTGTGTTCATACAGAACACTCTTGTTGTGTACAGGTTTACCATTTTTGTACTTTTACAAACTGTGCTTGTGTACAGACTTTACTACCTGTGATTTTTTTTATAGTTTTGTTGGTGCAAGTCTGGCACATGCCTATTTTGACAGAGATTTCTTGTGTGTCCCTGTGTAGTATCTGTTTATTTTTTGTAATTTTACATTCTATCCATGTTGTGTGTACATGTTTAGAAGTTGTGTATTATTTTGCATAGTGTACATGTTGTGCGTATGTATTTCGCAGTAGTTTCTTTTTATAGTGTTGTTGTTGTGTTTATGTTTATTACTTGTATATTTTTACAGACAGTTTTTGTTATGAGTAGGCCTACAAGATTGACACCTGTATTTTAACTTTTTTCTTTTGGTCATGTGCACATATTTGGCATTTATTCTGAACGTCTGTATCTTGACATTTTTTGGGGTCTTGTATATGTAAAGTTTACGTACAAGTTCTGGTCTTGTATGTGTGCATGTATTCTTACACTTGTATTTTGAGTTTTTTGGGTGGTCTTGTGTGCATGTTACACATGTATTTCTTACAGACTATTTTTTTAGTGGTGAGTTAAGATTCAGCACCCACATATTCTACATACATCTCTGCCCTGTGTGCAGGTATGGTGCCTATGATCGCAGCAAGATGCGGTGGGTGGCCCCCCACCTGAGGACCCCCAGATCTCCAGGTGCGGCTTACGAGAGCGGCTCTGACGCTGGTGGAACCAAGTGGCCCCCTGCGGCTTCCCAGGGGTCAGGGGGGAAGAGGCAAAGACCTCCCCCCCTCCTCCCCCCTCCACCGTGGAGCAGCCCCCCTCCTCACCTGCCCAGGGGGAGGGGGAGGATGAGGGGTCGTCCCCGGAGCCTGACTCCCCCTCCATGCCGCAGCGGCCGCTGTACTCCCCCATCAACGACAGCAGCAGTTCCGTCATGTCCGCCAGCCCCCTGCCTCCCCTCCTCCTACTCCCCCCTCCTCCCCCTCCTCCTCCTCTTCCTCCTCCCCCTCCTCTCTCCCCCCCCCCAGAGGCAAGAAGAGAGGACGCTCTAACTCCTCATCGTCTGCATCGTCATCTTCCTCCTCCTCCTCTTCCGTCAAACTGCCAACTGCCAAACCCAAACCGGCCAAGCGGAAGAAGGAGGGAGAGTTATCGGAGGGGGAGGTCTCCAGCGAATCCAGCGCTCATTCAGACCAGGAGCGCTACCGCTACGAAAACCTGCCCAAGTCCGTCCGGAAATACCAGGTCCCCTCCAAGAAAGACGCCTCTCCCCACGCCCTACAGGCAAGCGACATCAGCTCCGATGAGTCTGACCACTCCGAGGGGGGAAGACTCACTCCTCGGTTAGCCAGACTTCCAGAGGCAAGCCGGTGTCGCCTCCCCTGTCCAGTCTCGCAGAAAACGGGGGCGGTCGTCTTCGCCCGAGCAGCGCAAGAAGAAGAGACGACGTGTCACCCGCTCCCGACATCGCCACTCCAGTGCTGGATCCAAGCGCCGATCCCAGCGCTCGTCTTCTCCAGAGGAGCGGAGAGGGGGGAGAAAGAGACCGCCCAAGAGACAGGGGTCTTCATCGTCGTCTTCGTCATCGTCGTTGTTGTCTCAGGACGCGAGGTTTTCTCCGGCCCGGTCTCCCTCTCCGCCCCCTCTGGGTCCTGCCGGGTCCATGTCCCCCATCTCCGCCAACTCTCTCTCCGACAGTCTGCCCGAGGAAGGGGAGGCCATCACGCCTCCCCGGGAAATGGCGGAACCTTACCACCAGGGGGAGGAGACAGCGGTGGCGGTCCCTGGCGGCGAGGAAACGTCCTCCCAGACCCCGCCCCCCAGAGACCCCTACTCCCCCCTGCCTGAGGGAGACTCCATGTCTCCGCTGCCTGTGAGGGGGGTGGAGGAACTGACCGCACCACCCCCTATCCCCACCCAAGCCTCCTACCCTCCCCTACCCCCACCTGCGGAAGGTGTAGCTGGCTTACGTCCGTTGCCCAGCGGGGGAGACTTGTTGTCGATGCCCAGAGAGTCTCTGCCCCCCCTGCCCCTGGACCTCATGTCCTCCCCCCTCCACGCCCCCTCCCCCCCTCTTCCCCCCTCCTCCCTGCCCCCCACAGAAACGGCCGCCCCCCCTCCCCCTGTCCCTCCGCCCGTGGAGCAACCCCCCCTGCCTGAGGAACCTGGTGTGCCTTCTCCCCCTCTGCCTCCTGGCGTTTCCCCGCCACCTCTTCCATTGCCTGAAGAGTCTGGTGTTGTGGCACCTTCTTTACCTGAAGAGTCTGGTGTAGTAGCACCTCCTTTACCTGAAGAGTCTGGTGTTGTTGCACCTCCTTTACCTGAAGGGTCCAGTGTTGCACCTCCTTTACCTGAAGAGTCCAGTGTAGCACCTCCTTTACCTGAAGAGTCCAGAGTAGCACCTCCTTTACCTTCTGAGGAGTCCAGTGTAGCACCTCCTTTACCTGAGGAGTCGAGTGTAACACCTCCGCCTCTTCCATCTCCAGGAGAGTCTGGTGTACTTCCACCTTTACCACCACCTGAAGAATCAGGTGTGCCACCACCACCACCACCTCCTTTACCCGAGGAGTCTGGTGTACCATTACCACCACCATCACCACCTGAAGAATGTAGTGTTCCATCACCACCACCATCACCCCCAGAAGAATCAGGTATACCACCACCACCACCACCACCCCAGAAGACTGTGGTGTTCCACCACCACCACCACCCCCAGAAGAATGTGGTGTGCCTTCACCACCACCACCACCACCACCAGCAGAGGAGTCTGATGCACCAGTATTGCCTTCACCGTCTGTGGAAAATCCCGGCACAGTGCCCCCCTCAGTGCAGTCTGAGGCCTCACCCTCACCCTCACCCTCACTGCCCCTGTCCTGTGTGTCAGCATCCCAGCCAGGAGCAGCAACAGAGGCAGAAACCCCAGTTTTGAAGAAACCCAGAGAAAGCTGATGGATCTTGTGCACAGTCCTCACCTCCATCAGAGCTGTTGTCCTCAGCAGGTGAAGGGATGACTGATACAGTCCTGGAACATGCCAAGGTTGGAGAGGCAGCTGGAGTGACTGATGTTACTGATACGGCATCCTCATCATTGACGTCAGCTCAGCATGTTGGTGCAGAAACACCTAGTCATCCAGAGGCAGACACAAGACAGGAGGAGAGCATGGAGGTGGATGATGCACCCACATCATTGTCATTACCATCATTATCATCGCAGTCATCTTCAATAGTTCAAGAAACGGGTGGTTTACCTACCGACCGTGAGAAGTTGACATCAGATGATCCAGCAACACAGAGCACAGAGTCTGCAAGGTCTACACAGCAGACAGAGCCAGAATGTGTTGTGAGTGAAGATGTGGACAGGCAGGACAGAGGGGAAGGGGAGAACCTAGCTGACTCTCAGGCACAGTGTGGGAGCACAGAGGGTGGAGAGAAGGGGTCCTCTCACCTGCCAGCTGCTGCCAGCTCTGGTTTGCAGAGTCCCTCAGGGAAGCAAGCGGAGAGGGATGTGTGCAGTGCAGATACAGACTCGGGAACGTTGCCTGTCACAGGCAGTGGTGAACAAGGGGCAGGGTCTCCATACCCCCCACCTCCAGTCCTGAATGTTGAACAGTCGCCCATCTCCAGAACTTCTGACAAAGCAGATCCATCTTCAAGGACACCTCCCTGCTTATCCTCCCCTCCCCCTCCCGTTCTTTCTTCCCCTGCACCCCCCTCATTATCTTCCCTTGCAACGGAGGGAGGTCACTGGAGGAGAGGTCAGAGAAGGGCCAGCAGTCTCAGGGTCCTGCCCCCATGACCTCGTCTCCCCCCATCCCTCCTTCCCACACCCGGGTGACCAGCTGCCCCGTGGTTCCCCAGACGGCAGACAGAGAGCACAGCACACCAGAGATCCTCAGGGACAGCGGTGTCACCTCCAGTGTCCTCTGCCCAGGCGTGGACAGCACACGGGTGCCCAACCCCTCCCTGCTCTGCAGACACTGCCCCAGAAACCAGTGCAGCAGACCCCCAGTCCACTGACTCTCACCTAGAAACTAGTGACACAGCTCCAGAAACGAGTGTGACAGACCCCCACTACAGTGACACAGCACCAGAAACAAGTGTGACAGACCTCCCCTCTACAGACACTGCCTCTGTCCCTGGCTGCTCCTCAGAGCTGCTGGAAGCAGACCTGCCCCGATCTCCCTCCTCCGTCAAGTCCTCAGACTCGGGCAAACCCCCGAGGTCACCGTCCTCTGTGACGTCCACGGATTCGGGCGGCAAGGTGTCCCGGAGAGGCCGGCCCCGGCAGTCCTCCAAACCCGCTACCTCTGCCCCCGCCCAGGCCCCCAGTCGCCGAGAGACGCGGGCCACCTCAGCCAACGGGTCGCAGGCGTCACAGAAGATGGTGACCGACGGCGGTTACAGAGCAACGCACCTCAGCCCTCTGCCTCTGCCCCCGCCAGAGAAACGCGGCGTACGCAGGCTTCAGCGTCGTCAGCTGTGCGAGAGACTCGCAGTCGGCGAGAAAAGAGCCCCCCTGCCAAGCGAGCCAGACGGTGAAGTGTGAAGAACGGTGCTTATGTGGAATGCATGATGTGGACGTGACAGAGTGGGGATTGTTACCTGTGGTGTGGATGTTACAGTGGGGATTGTTACCTGTGGTGTGCATGTTTTACTGGATGCTGTGAAGACTGTTGCCTTTAGGACGAAGATGTTATGCCGGTTTCTGAGAGTGAGTGGATGAAGATTGCTACATGTGGAATGATGTGATGACAGTAGTTGGTGTCAAAACTGTTACCTGTGGGAAGAATAGGTTGTTCACAAACTAGTTCATATGCTTGATGACTGCAGGGATGTTCCAATATGTCTTCTGCAGCAGTTGTAGCCTTGTGCACCAGGACTAACAATGATATGGATTGTGACAGATGTTGTTCATGAACCAAGAGTAACAGGGGTGTGGATTTGAGTGGATGATCATATGGGTTGTAGTGGATGATGTTCATATGGGTCGTAGTGGATGTGTTCATAAACCAAGAGTTACAATTTAACAGTGATGTGGATGGAATGTAACGGATGATGTTCATGAACCAAGAGTAACAGTTGTGTGAACTGTATTTTGTATAAATTATTTTTTGTATACCACTTTGTAAACATGGCAAATTTCTCTGCATAAAATTCAGGCCACTCTCCCCTGGGAGAGCTTGTCGCCACAACTTACAAGCAGCACTATGCATATTTATTTTTCAGTCTACATACATGTGTATAAATCTAATTCCCTATCACTGTATTAGAGCAGTTTTTTTCTCAAGAATTTCGCCAGGCACAATTCTCGTGTTGCCATGGGTTCTTTTACCTGAATTGAATGCATGTTGCGCATAGCACCTCAGTTTATCTTCTCTTCAGAAAGACTAGCAGTCAGACCATCACTCGGGTCTAGTGGATGGGGGACAGGTCTGGGCTCAAGAGAGGGATTGAACCCGCTCTTCTCACTTTCTTCTTGGCAAGTGTGTTACCACTAGACCACTGATCCACTGAGTGGATGTCATGTAGAAAAACTGGCTCTGATTTCTTTGGGTAAATTCGTTGTTTTTATTATGTATACAACTGCATTGGCTCCCTACATAGACTAGTGTAGAGGCAACAGTGACATGGTAGCTGTGTAGTATTGAGATGCTAGGTGGAGCAGAGCTTTCTTGGGTTGTGTTACTTCCTTATTATTATAGTACTAAGAAAAGGTGGATTTTATTCAGGTGCTTTATCTATAGTATGCCTGACTTGTTGAGAAAGAAGGGTGACATTTTGCATGAAGGTAGACTTCTTCTCTACCTGTGGGCAGTTAAATATCAGGATCTGTATGTGTTTTTGGTCATTCATTCCAGATGAAAAGAGGGCACAGCTTTCCTACAATAGGTGAGGTAATTTTGGATGTGAGATATCATAATGATGTATTGGTCTGTCCTCTGAAATGGAAGTAGTTTACTTTGTGAACTTGAAATTGGATCCGGTGTATGTCACCTCACAATGCTATACTACAGCGTGATGTCTTCTGTTTCTGTTCACTGACATCATCATGCCTCTTCGTGCCACATCTCCCAAAACACCACATGTACTTTCCCTGTTCCCTCTTACTACTACCACTACCCCCGTCACCCCCCCTCCCTCCCGAAAAAAAATCAAAACCAAAGCAAAACAAAAAACCTCAATGGAAAACAAAATCTATGATGATATTTATTTTTATTATTTATTTATTCTTTTATATCGAGGATAACAGAATAAGCAATCATGTGCTTTTTTTCATCCGGTCCCCATGTGTATGCAGTTTTTGTAAATATTGTCATCTGTTCCCACCGACACACGATGGCCTACTCTTACGAAAAGTGGAACAGGATTTAACGTGTGCGCAAGATGTTCTGCGTGCGTTCGCACACGGGGCCTCGGTTTAAAGTCTCATCCGAAGGACTTTTGTGGAGAGTGGAGTCGGCACTGATGTTAACTCCAGGAGAAAAATTTCCTCGACTGGACTCGAACCCAGGTTGTCAAATTGCCAGCGCAATGTTCTGACCACTAGGCTATCCATATTTCAGAAATCCAGTTCTGTAGTGTAAGACTGTTTTTACTTTTAACAAAAAAAAAGAAAAAGAAAAAAAGACTGTTTTAACTGGACTGTACTCCTCGCTTTCTTTATTCATGAATATTTATTCAACTGTACCAAGGCTCCTATGTAATATAATATAATATCCCAGTGTCAATAAGGTTCTAAGACGAGATGCAATCATTTGCAACGTAACCTATGTTACTAATGTGATTTTGTCAGTTCTCCCAGGATGGCCTTCATATATATAATGCTGAAATCAGGGAAAAACCTGACGTGTACGCTGGTGTGGTACAAGTCTCAGTTTCCCACACAGCCGACAGCGGAGTCAGTCAGCCCAGGATCAGAGCTGTACAAATCCAGTCCCTGGAAATTTCACACAGGACCAGTACCTCTGATGGGGATGGAACCTCAACCCCACAGGCTACTGTACTGACTAACCACAGGGCTCCTGTGGTTGGGTTTTATCCATTATTTTTATTTGTTACCCTTTCCTATAGTGACATATGATATCTTGCATTCTATTAAAAGTATTATATATACTTATACTCTTATACTTTACAGGCAAAGGCCTTTGCTGTTTTAGTGCTAAGAAGCATTATGAAGATTGGCAAAAGATGTGAAGTGTGCCGTGTGTTTTCTGATGAAAGCTGTTGTTAAATGTAGAGGACAAAATGGTGTGAAAGGTGCCGTGTGCTGCTGTGAATGTCAAATTTTATGACATAAACTTGTACTGTAAATCATAAAGTCGTGCTAAAAGCCATTGTGAAGTTGTCACTTCCGACAATAAAGTGACAAAAATTGCATGGTGTTGTTGTGAGTCTTTTTTATTATGATATTTTGATTGTTGGGAGTGATGTGAAAATGTGAGAGTGAAGTGATATTTTATTGATAAAGTGTGCTGTGTGTTGAACCATGGTGAGGTGCCACAGTCAAGAGTAAAACATGATGGGCGCTATAGGGATAGCTGAGTGGTTAAGACCATTCAACTTCAGTTCCATTGGCGGCATCAGGTGAATTAAGGATGGGGATTTTTACAATCCCATGTCAACTTAAGTGCAGACCTGCCAGTGCCTTAAGCCCCTTTGTGTATACACATGCAGAAGATCACATTTGCAAACTGAAGATCCCATAATTCATGTCAGTGTTCAGTGGGTTACGGAAACAAACATACCCAGCACACATCCCTGAAGTTGGAATGCAGCTACCTCATGGAGGCCAAAAATGGTCACACTCACGAAATATTACCATTGGTGAAGCTTGGATTCCTACGTATATAATACAAAACCATGAAGTTCCATAAAAGAAGAAATTAAGAAACACACACACACACACACAACACACACACAACACACACACACACACACACACAACTCTCCTCTCTTCTCTCTCTCTCTCTCTCTCTCTCTCTCTCTCTCTCTCTCTCTCTCTCTCTCTGAAGGAAACAAAGGCCTTCACACAGAAACACAAAAGGAAGCAGTAGGAAAATGAATATTTATTTTCTCAATAATAATAATAACTGTAGTAATAATAATAATAACAGTAATGGTGATGAGGGTTTTTTTGCACAACACTTGCTGGTGGTGGTGGTGGTCTGTTAAAGCCACAGAGCTCCACACACATATTGAAGAACTTTATCTCTGTGTGTCCGCCATCTTTACTTCACAGATCACACACACAGAGGGGTGGGTGGGTGAGGGGTTGAAGGGGAGTGGGGGGGGGGGGAGTAGATGTCTAGCTCCACAGAAGCCTGACACAAGACTATGGGCTTCTGGTATTCTGAGGTAGACAGCCATCTAGTTCTACAACCATTCACTGCAGTGTCAGCCAGTACCTTACACTTCAGCGTGTAAACTACTTCATCTAGTGTAATGCCAGTTGTTTCTGACCAACATAATCAGCCCAGTTTATTCTGTGATTAGTTTTCTCAAGTTACTGTTTAGTACAAGTCATTCAGTGTTCTAGTCTGCTAATTTTCTTGTCAAGCAAAGCAATAAGGGTAAGAATGGAACAGAATCAGAAATATTTATTGCCATAAAAAGTCTTGTTTGACACAACGAAATAAACTCATAATTCAATACAGCATAATTACTAATCATTGGTCAGCGTGACTGAAATGATGTGCGTGAGAAAATGTTGCATTCTGTCTGATATTAATAAAGTTAGTTACTCTTTTTTTTCGAAACAGGTAAAAAATACATGTATAATCATTTCAGCTTGATGATTATCTGTTACAATTATATGGACCGATGGAGTCAAGGATGCAGGCAAAGCTACAAAAAGAAATGGAGAAAAAACACGAGTGTTGCAGAAACTGGTGTGTCATGTCATTGTATGCATGTTAAAACGTTAGGAGAGAGCCGCCCTAAACACACTGAGCAATCGTTAGTAACGCTAGGACAATGTATTGTATAATTATGTATAGATCTTCTTCTCTTTTGCTTTACACCTCAGATGTGTCTGAGAAAAGTAATGCATGTCCTTTCCAGCTTCTCTCGTGTGCCGTACAGCTTGGTCAGTAACTAAAAGTAGTAGCTTAACTCCTCCCCCCCCCCCCCCCCACCTCCACCCCTAAACATGATCATCCCCCAGAAAGAAACAACACTTTTGACATAAGACAATCTTGAAGGTTGCTTATGTCTGCACAAACCTGAAAGATAATTCCAGCCTGTAAATTTATGATGAGTAAGGGAAGGGTAGGGGTGGGGGAATTTACATTATACATATTTTTTGTAAACATTTTTTTTTAATAGTTGTGTTTGTATGAACGTGAGACAAGAGGATTCATACATTGTTTGCATGTAGCGTGTCAGTGTGGTTCATGCCTCAGTGATGTCAGATGGGGTGATGAGTGATGGTATTAGAAACGTCATCTGTGATGTCAGAGGAAAAGGGCAAAACGTCAGCTGGGATCAGTATGGAGAGGAGAGAGGAGAGAGAGAGAGAGAGAGAGAGAGAGAGAGAGAGAGAGAGAGAGAGGAGAGAGAGAATGGGGAAGTGGCATTAAATTATTCATCCAAAAACAACTTCAGTTCTCGCTGTAAACTTATGCATTTTATGTCCCTTTCGACTGGTATCGCGAAATGAAAATGAAATACTCATTCAATTTTATTAATCATCTATCAAAGTCATGCAGGGAAAAGACTTTGTTATTCACACACACACACAATGCATATTCATAACTCCATACCAGACTGACCCGCTCACCTTGATCCATTTGTAGATAAATCATGATCTATTGATTTGTGAGGGATCTATATCGATCTAGGATGGATCTATATTGATTTGGTTGGTGATGATGAAAATGGTGGAGATGTCTGACGGAAAAATTATAGACAGGTAAACAAAAACAGCACCAAAAAGAAAAAGAAAAAAAAAGAAAAAGAACTCTGGAAATATGTGCGTAGCATGACAATGTTTTGTTGTTTTGAGTTTCACTGAAACTTAGCTTTGAAAAAAAGAAGAAGAAAAAAATAGAAAAGAAGCTGACAGGTGAAAAGAAACTACAGGAAATATTATAATTTTTTCTGTGCCAGTGTGCATTAAGATTTTCTCTGGTTTATCGCTGAGCCGGACTTGCCAGGTGCTTAAGGGCAGCACAACACATTTTCACTCATATGACAGACAACAGTTGCCTGTCTGAGCGTTCGATGACAACGAAGAAGAAGACGAACCCTTGTTAAATCAAAGATCTGTATTTTCATGGAAAGTTCTGCTTATCAAATCTGTGACACAATGTTTACACTGCCCTGGTCCAGATTGACTAGACAGTGCAAGCTTTGTCTTCAAAGACATTGACACTGGCTGTGGTGTAACATTGGCTTGTCAGGAAGTTGAGATGGGTTTTGAAGAGATGAGGGGAGAGAGAGGGGGGGGGGGAGAGAGGGGGGGGGACACTGAAGACGAGGCAGAAGTCACGTCACCACTTGCACCAGGACATAACCCCGCTAGCCCCGACTATCGCACACCAACACATAAATAAGAGTGACTGTACATGTATCCAATGTACACACGTGTCCGGTACTTACAGAAACATGTTTATTATAATAAAATTATTATATATACACCATGGAGACACTGCGAGAATGCAGCGGCCTAAAGCAGTGATCAAGCTTGATGATGAAACCCCCCCCCAAAAAAAAAAACAACAACTGAAGGAACAGTGACCCCAATAGTCATTGCCCTCCTGGTTCATGCTCGCTTGACCACAACTGTGGTCAGTAGTTACATACACAGCTGAAATCTGTTGGATCTGAGCTATGGCGTGAGTTACTTAAAGCTATCTTTCTTTCACTGTTGTGTTGTAAATAGCTGTGTGTGTGTGTGTGTGTGTGTGTGTGTGTGTGTGTGTGTGTGTGTGTGTGTGTGTGTGTGTGTGTGTGTGTGTGTGTCTTTGTTGCTGCCCTACATGCCAAGAAGGCATAAAAAGGATTTGGATGGATGAGTGTGTGTGTGTGTGTGTGTGTGTGTGTTGTGGTGTGTGGTGTGCACGGGTGTGCGTGCGTGTGCACGGGTGTGTGTGTGTGTGTGTGTGTGTGTGTGTGTGTGTGTGTGTGTGTGTGTGTGTGTGTGTGTGTGTGGTGTGTGTGTGTGTGTGTGTGTAATGAAAAACTGATTTTCTGAAATGATACATGAATGTTTAACATGCTTTGGTTTTGTCTTGTCGTTTCAAGGCTAAGAGTTCCAAGGTTCATCAATGGTGAGATTTTTGTTTATGCGACCAGTTTTTGCCCACCGTTAAGGTAGCTGCACTCTACCCTTGGGGGAAATATTCTCTCTTAGAAAGAAAGAAGACAGTCAGCTGTATTTTCTGCCACAGAAAGAAAGACATCAGCCATGAATAAAAGTAGTCTATGTAGTCACGATGATGCAGCTTCAGGTATACTATGAATAAGGCGTAAGACTCATCATTTGCCTTTTTAAAATCTGAAATGAATTGTTGTGTATGAGCGCAACCTTTTTGTTGTTGCCTTTTTTAGTCATTTTATTTTGCATTGCCTGGTAAGGCCTAAGACTCATCGTTTGCTTTTTTAAAGCCTGAAATGAACTGTTGTGTGAACACGAGCTGTTTATGTTGTTTTAAAATTGGTACTGAGCTGACCAGAACACTGCAGTACCGAAGCAGAGATGGACCTTTGCAATGACTGACCACAGCTGAGGACCAAGGTCCAGCATGCAGAAGTGGAAAGGTAGAGGAGGGGGAGGGGGAGGGGAGAGAAAAGTTATACAGAGGACCACTGTCCATCATCATCATCATCATCATCATCATCATCATCATCATCATCACAAAAAGCTGTTTTTTGCCCACCTTCACTAGAGGCGTGAGCATAGAACAGACCACAACTATGTACAGTCAGACGACAGACAGACAGACAGACAGACAGACAGACAGACAGACAGACAGACATTGCATGGTCGGCTACCCACACCACAGGTGTCATTCATTATTACAAAATCCTGACAACAACAACAACAACATCATCATCACATATCATCATACATCAGTAGTAAAAACAAAAACAAAAAAATGTCCACCTGTCGTCACAACACCTTTGCAAAAAAAAAGAGTACTTGTATGTCCAATTTTTGTTTTGAATTTTCACAGCCATACATTGTTGAACATGTACATGAATCCATCCGATTTTATACAGAAAAGTTGTCGTCTCTACAATGCACCCACCCTTTCAATATCTGCTCCCACCCCCCCTAAAAAAAATCAACAAAACCCCAAACCAAACAACAAACCATACACACACAGAGATAAAAGACTGAAACAATAACAACAAATCTTGGACTTTTAAGATGAACCCATATCAAATTAAAAACAAATTCACTTGACCACTTTGCAAGCAAGTTTAGTTGACTACTTCCCATACTGGCATTATTGGTTAAGGACAAACAAGTCACAACAGTTGAGTTGGAGGAAAACATGTTCCTTTATAGCATACATGTACTGGAAATCACCACACACACACGCACGCACGCACGCACGCACGCACGCACCCCCCCCCTACACACACACACACACTCTTAGTTTACACACTTGCTCACACGATAATATATGCAGGAACACATACATGCACTTGCATACATAAGTACAAATAGGCATACATTCTTCTGCCAATCTCCCCCTGCCCCCACTACAACACACACACACACACCACACACACACACACACACACACACACACACACACACACACGCACACGCACACACACACACGCACACACACACAGGTACCAAAGAGAAGTTCAAGCCAGAACACAGATGTCAGATAATCTTTAGGAACTGATTGTCGCTGATGATACCCAAAACTGCTAACTACAGCTTCCTACAGTCTCTTGTGCCGACTACAGTTACAGACCTGTGCCCCTAAATGTACAGAGATTGTTAGTTTATCCTACAGCATTGTAGCACTTATAATGTATGCATCATTAACTCATTACTATTCACAAGCTGGGACGAAACAGCTCAGTGGTTAGAGCACTTGCTCTCCCCAAGCTAAGGTTAAGCAGTGTTGAGCATTGCTACCTCTTGGATGGGTGATAGTTAGTGCACCTTGGCTTCAGTACAATTCTCCCAGTTCACCCTCTGTAAATAGGTGCCTGTCCTCTTTGGGGTCAGGGAAGGTAAAGTAAAGCAGCGTGGGAGAGGAGATGGGCACCACCCTCAAAATGCTGGCCCCTGGAGAAGCTGAGGTCTCTGACATCTCTCTCCTCAATGCCTGCATAGGTTATGGAAAGAAACACTGTTAAAACATAGTGTTTTTTGTATATTTATGATTTGCAGTCTTGAGTTTTCACACTCACCGTTGACTCTGGGAAAGTTCTGATTTCATCATTCCTCAGCTTGCAGTCTGAGATTCACTAGTGGTAAAATTTTTGTGTATGCGACTGTGTTTTGCCCACCATTAAGGTAGCTGCATTCCGACTTCAGGGACGTAATAATGCACTAATCTTTCTTCTTTCCTCAGTTGTGCTGTTGGAGCAATGCACGCTTCAAAAGAACCTGTCCTCAGTCTTTTTGGGGTAGGGCATCTATGAATGTTGACAAAAAATTCCTTAAAATGGGTGTTAATGTCGATGAATGAAAGTGTGGGATATACTAGCCATGAGTTCTAACATAGTTATTGCTTCATTTTTTTCGTGATTACAGAATGATCTCCTGTTTCCTGAGATAGTTCTTTGAAACCTTTCTAATCTCCTTATCCCATACACAATGGAGCTCTGCTCTATGACGTAACTAACTCATTGACAGTCAGCATAAAAACCCTTTATAGTTGTGCACAGCTAATTAATTTATAGTAGTCATGATTAGCACTGTCTTCATATAGCTAAAAATAAAGACAAATGGAGTAGAAAAAACAACTACAACCCAACCACTTTACTGAAACAAGCATGGAAAAACAACAATGACAAAGACATCCCCAGACATAACGGCAAGCAGAAACAGATGTCTGAGGAAGGGAGACAACACAGTTGACCCCCCACCTCACAGTACATCCATCCCACAACTACACTCTTGTCCGGTGACCTTGACAACATGAAAAAGGTTAGTACCTCGGCCTTGACCTTGACCTCCACCTGACCAGGCCGGTGTGTGTAAGTCACAATGCAATATCTTTGGCTTATATTATATACACGTTGCACACACTCACACATATACACTTATTTCTTTTTCTCCTGTCAGTAGAGTGAGGAGTGTTTGATGAAGATGTTCAAGATACACCACAGTGGGGGATGCCTTTCCCCTGTCAGCCTCAGAGCAACAGTATGTGTTATGACCATGTCTGTTGCAACCAGTTCAGTTTTGTTGCCAGCGTTCTCAGTTTTCCCACAGTGTCAGTGTCTGGCTGTGCTGTAAGGAACACATGCGCGTTCTGCTCACAGAAGTAAGGAGCATCCTTATCTGTTTTCACAGATAACATTGTTTCACTCACACACACAAACTATTCTGTTAAAGGTGCAGAATATTCAGTGTTCCAAAGATTCCTTGAGCGCTGTTTGAGAACCTTCCAGCAGGGGAGAGCAGTCCGTTATTAGTGATGAGAGTGACTGGGCTTAGTCCAATACCTGAACACTGACTTTTCCCTTGGGCACAGCACACAAATGGAGCTCTCATATAGCAGTTGCGTGTGCACAGTGCTGTGCAGCATAATACACTACACAAGTGTTGATGACACCAGCACGTTGTGCATCCTTCATAGCAGCTTACACACGGTCTGAAGAACTGTCCACTGAAGCAAGCCTCCTGAAGAACTGGTGACTTGCTACATGTTGAGCAGGTCTTCAGAACCGTCCACAAGAGCAGGTCTCCTATAGAACTCATTGTGGACAGGCCTTCTGAAGAAATGTCCATTTCACATTGGGAAGGTCTCTTGAAGATCTGCCCACAACAATAGGCATCCTGACGATGTGTTCACTAGAACAGGTCTCTTAAAGATCTGTCCACCACAGCAAGTCGTCTCCTGAAGAACTGACCACAACAGCAGGTCTCTCATAGAACAATCTCCTTCTTCAGCCAAGTGCACAGACCTTGAGCAAACCTGACCATCTTTGTCTTCCACCACAGTTTGGTTTTGTGCGCTCAGAGAAGAAAGAAGCTTTCCCTGTTGAGTTTTCAGTATTTTGTTTTTGGTGGCCAGTGTCTGTGTGATTAGTCCACACAAGGTGTGCAGTGTGGCAGAGGCAGTCCACTGTGTGTGGCCTAACTTTCTGAGCTGTGTCTTTCAACAGTCAGTCTAATCCTCAGATCAGGTCACACTGCAGTGTGAAGAACAAATCTCAATCTGTCCAACCATCGCAGCACAGTACGTTCTAACTTCGAGGTAACCTTGCTGACAAATTTTGTCACATCGAAATTTCCTTCTGAGCCTCCATGCAGGAGATTGCAGATACAGGAGAAGTAACTGTCTGATCCATTCTACTGGACATCACAATATTGCGTCCTATGTAACACCCATTCACAGATGGTGACCCCTTCAACCCAAAAATTCGGTTACGACCTACCTGTTTAGTCTCTGATCTGATTATCCCCTCACAAACTCTCCACATTGTTTTAAATTTCTTCCACATTCAAAATACACCTTTTCCCACAGAAGTCCAGCACAAGGAACACAACAGTCACGCAGCACATTCATGTGGTGGAGTAGTGGTGGTGGTAGTAGTGGCTTACTGACCTATTTGAAAGACCCACACAGACCATTGCTGCTCACACAAACAAACACACACCTGCACCATCTCTCACACACATACACACACACACACACACACACCAGCCAGTTTCTGTATAAATAAATCTCAGCGAGTGGAGGAGTGGAGGAGGAGGAGGAGGAGGGCGGTCTAACCTACCAGTGGTCACCCGTCAACTTGATCTCTGCACGCTACTACGCACGCGCCCCCCTCCCCGTCACTTGTTGCAGCTTTTACAGGCACAGCGTCTGATGACGGGCAGGTCGTACACGTAGCTGCTGCCGTTCTCGCAGAAGAGTCTCACTTTGCGCGTTTTGATTCGTTTGGGCACACAGCAGTCTTTGCCGCAGCTCCCCTCACACCGCCGGTACTTGATGCGCACCTTGGACTTGCACTTAGTCTTGGGGTCCACGTAGATGTCCCGGAAAACGATTTCGCGACAGGTAGGGGCTGCACGGGATAAGACAGAACAATGATGAGGTGTTACACAGTGAACAAATCCAGCATCACTCAGTGCTAAATTTAGTGTGCTCCTTCCTTTTACCTAGTCCAAGTGTGGTCAGTTCCTGCTATGATTAGCACCAGCTTGGCTGGGACAGAATGGAATAATTAGCAAGTAAGAGGATCTGCAAGTCGGGGAAACTGACAGCTGTGGTTAATGGGTAAGGATGTAGGTTTATGTTAATTATAGATCTGTGACCTACATGTAGGACTTACATCATGAAAACAATAGATATTGTACTATTGGTGAGAACGATTATGTCACTTAAGCAGAAGATATTGATCCACATTTATTTATTTATCTTTCTTTTTCTTACATCATAAAAACAATAAATACTGAACCATAGATGTGCTCCACATTACACACTAAATATCACGAGGTGTGCGCCTGAGTAAGTACATATTGCGTGCTTGCATGCGTGCTTGTGTGCATGTATGCTGTATGCGTGCGTGTGTGCTTGCGTGTGTGCATGGGCGTACACTTGTGTGTGTACATGTTGAATGTTATACAAACAATAAGCTTAGACAATGAACTGGGGACTGGGTTGGGGGGTTGAACATTACACAATCAATAGATATCAATAAACTACAAAAGGCAAGAGGGGAGAGGGAAGGAAGGTTTTGCAGATAAAATAAATCACACAGGGAAAGGATGGAAAGGGGGGATGCAAGTCACACAAACAATGCCTTCAAAATACCTTTATGCCTTCACCATACAATAACAACAAAACAGTACCAGCACACAATCATCAGTCCATACCAAGCAATACCAGAAACCACAAACTATATCAGCCCACATGCACCAACATAGCGATCAGAAGATGAACTAGTTCTAGCACCACAGACACACCAGGAAACTGTTTTCTTTTTATCAGCCTTCTACACATTGCCAATACAGCTCACAATAATACTACAGCATCTGCACTTTCAACACAGTACAAAGTCACCCACTACAGTATCTTCACATTGTCAACGCACTACACAACCACATTACAGCGTCTACACCTTGTCAACACAGCAACACATTTTAGAGTCTACATTTCCAACACAAGGCAAAACCACATGTACACAATGTCAACTCAGTTCATGGTAACACAGTATAGTAGAATGTACACAATTGTCAACAAAGTACAATGGTAACACAGTATAGTAGCATGTACACACAACTGTCACAAAGTACATGTAAACACAGTAATAGTAGCATGTACCCTATGTCAACAAGGTACATGGTAGCACCCCACCATCTACACAACACAGTAACATACTACAGGGTCTGTAGCACATCGTCATAACACAGAACCCCCCTACAAAGTACAAACTGTAGACATAACCACTGATTCACTGTTCTAAACTTGTTATTGTGATTATAATAACGTCTCAGGGGACAGTTCCTATTTAGGGTCTGGCTGTTCAAAAGTCGTTGTGGACACATTATCCAGTAACAAACTACAGTGTACAACATTGTCTCCAGAGCACAACACATTACAATCTACACATTATCACCACAGCCCAGATACCACATCATACCATCTACATATTGAGAACATAACCCACACTAAACAACAATCCTAAACCCATTATCAACACAACACAGTTTATTACAACACACTATTAATTACACAAATAGTCATCACATCCCCAAAATAACACATCATGCAATCTTCACATCGTAAACATAACAGAACCCACACTATACTAAACCCATCGACACAATACATTTCAAGACAACACACGACTACTTACACACATAGTCACCACACCCCACACTAACACACCACACCATCTACACACTACCAACACACAGGTGAGGGAAAAAACACAAACGCTTGCTAAGCACGCTTTTTGGTGAGAAGCGAATCCCAAAGCCAAGCACAACACGAGCACGCAAGCGACACGCACAGGGCTTCATGCCACACAGGGTTGAAGTGCCCACCACGGACACAAAAGGACTAACCTCTATCGCAATACTGCCCCGAATATCCTCGCTTGCATTTACATTTGTAGCCGGACTGTTTTCGGCGAGGCTTGCACCTACCGCGCTGACACAGGTGGTTGTGGCAGGGGTCGTTGTGGCAGCCGGGGATGACCTTGTGCCGAGTGCTGGCCGACATCAGGTCCATCTGCTTCTTGTTCACGTACACCTTGGAAATGCAGCCTACAACACAAGGGACATTGTTGGAAATTGAGTCCGCAATGTAAAGAAAAAAAGGCAAGTTGGAAATGCAGCCTGCAGTAGAACTTTGGAAATACATTTTGTAATGGAACGATGGAAATACAGCCTGCAAGGGAACACTGAAAATGTAGCCTGCAATATAACATTGGAAGTCTGTAGTTGAACTTTGGAAATGCAGTTGCAATGGAACATTAGAAACGCAGGCTACAATGGAACATTGATAAAATGTAAGCTGCAATGGAACATTGGAAATGCAGCCTGCAATGGAACAATGGAAATGCAGAATGCAGTGGAACCTTGATAATGTAGGCTACAGTGGAACATTGGAAATGTAGACTGCAATGGAACATTGATAATGTAGGCTGCAATGGAACATCGATAATGTAAGCTGCAATGGAACATTGGAAATGTAGGCTGCAATGGAACATTGGAAACGTAGGCTGCAATGGAACATTGGAAATGAAGGCTGCAGTGGAACATTAGAAATGTAAGCTGCAATGGAACATTGATAATGTAAGCTGCAATGGAACATTGATAAAGTAAGCTGCAATTGAACATTAGAAATGTAAGCTGCAATGGAACATTGATAATGTAAGCTGCAATGGAACATTAGAAATGTAAGCTGCAATGGAACATTGATAATGTAAGCTGTAATGGAACATTGATAAAGTAAGCTGCAATTGAACATTAGAAATGTAAGCTGCAGTGGAACATTGATAAAGTAAGCTGCAATGGAACATTAGAAATGTAAGCTGCAATGGAACATTAGAAATGTAAGCTGCAATGGAACATTGGAAATGTAAGCTGCAATGGAACATTAGAAATGTAAGCTGCAATGGAACATTGATAATGTAAGCTGCAATGGAACATTAGAAATGTAAGCTGCAATGGAACATTGAAATGTAAGCTGTAAGGAACATGATAAAGTAAGCTGCAATGGAACATTAGAAATGTAAGCTGCAATGGAACATTGGAAATGTAAGCTGCAATGGAACATTGGAAATGTAGGCTGCAATGGAACATTGGAAAAGAAGCCTGCAATGGAAAATTGGAAATACAGTTGCAGTGGATGAGATAAAGTGGTCAAGTTTGAGAATGTACCCTGTATAAGAGGGTGAAAAAACCCCTGTGGACATCACGTTGAAAATACAGTTAAATTGTAAAGTGAACAGTCCAATCCCAATCTTACTTTCTTTTTTCTTTTCTTTAGATCCTCGACTAAAACTCCAAACTTCGCCAACAGTAGAACTTTGCCTTTACAACCGTTTTTTAACCCACCATGAAGGCAGCCACACTCAGACTTCAGAGAATCACCCAACATACACTGACCTTTAAAACTGCTGCCCTCACGGATGTGCCACTTCTTGAAAGCCCGAGTGTTGACGGAGGAGGGGAGACCACCCAGGAAGAAGTCGTCCTGGACCTGCAGGTAGGAGTTAGCTCCCTCGTTGAGGATGCTGCGGGCGGGGCCCATGCCGTCGATGATCATGGTGAAGTTCTTCTCCAGAACCAGCATCTCCAGGGTGTGCCAGTCCCCGTCATCCACCCGCTCATAGCTGATGAGGACAACGTCAACATGGTGTGTTAGTGTGTGTGTGTGTGTGTGTGTGTGTGTGTGTGTGTGGGGGGGGGGGGTGTATGTCATTATTATCTTGCTCTTCTTGTTCTTGTTCTTCTTCTTATCTTATTTCGAGGATAATGGAATGAGTACTCCTGTGCTTTTTTATTTTGTACATCCAATCCCCGTATGTATGAAGTTTTGTAAATGAGTGTGTCTGTGTCTGTGTGTGTGCCTCGTAAATGCATGTTGCACATAAGACAACAGTCTTGTCTTTTCATTTGCAAAACTAGCATCCAGACCACACTCAAGAAGTGAAGGAATAGACAAGGGTAATGAGGAATGGGGAGGAGGCAGAGCTGTAACGATATGACTACCCCCCCATACCCCCCTCCAAACATTAATATCACCATAAGTGATGCTTCACCTTCCCTGACCCTACCACCCTCGCAAAAAAAAAAAAAACAAAACACAGCAAGTCACCTGAACAATAAACACCCTACACCACTCATCACGACGCTAGTCACCCTCACTACAAACACTTTTACAACCCTCCATGTCAGTATGCATCCTTTTATTAAAGTGTGTCTCATACACAAACAACATCACCAAACTTTTTTTTTTTTTTATATAAAATTAAAAAAAAATCCTTTTGTGTTACAAAAACAAACATGCACAACAAGCAGTAGCATTGCGAACAGTAAGAGTACGCCATCGTCTGCCGGTGGGAACAGATGGCATTTACAAAACTGCATACACACAAGGATTGGATGTAAAAAACAAAACAAACATGAGTGCTTATTCCATTATCCTCGATATAAAAGAACAAAATAAAATAAATAAAATAAATAATACCCCTACCTGAACATGGTAGACACAGGGTAGTTGCCCACATCGAAGCTGACCCTGATGCGTCCTCGGAACAGCTCCACAGCCAGGTGTTGATCCAGCCCTGTGTAGAGCAGCACGCCGTTGTCAGAGTCTGTGCTGAAGACCAGTGATGTTGACGCCCTGGCTGAACTCCATGCGCGGGAACTGCAGGTACGAGTCCTTGTCCTTCAGGGACGCGCTCAGCATGCGCTCACACTTCTTCCCGTGGAAACCTGCCCGACAACCAGCCCTGTCAGTCAGCGCTACGCTTGGACTGACTGGTTGCTTATTTTGGTTGGGTTGGGTAGGTTGTAGGCGGGTGGGTGTGGGGTGGGTGTGGGGTGGTGTGGGAGTGGTGTGGGTGTGGGTGGTGGTGGGGTGGGGTGTAAGGGAGAAGGGTGAGGGAGGGTAAGGGTGAGAGTTGAGGGTGAGGGAAGGGGAGGGGGTGGGTGGAGGGTGGGTGGGGGTGAGGGATGGGGAGGAGGAAGTGGGGATGAGGCAGGGTGTGTGGGGGTAAGGGGGTGGGTGGGAGTGAGGGAGGGTTAAGGGTGAGGGAAGGGGAGGGAGAGGGAGGGATGGAGTCATTTGTGTGTAGAATGATTATGATAGCTTCAACATGAAAAAAACAACACGTGTGTGTGTGTGTGGTGTGTGTGGTGTGTGTGTGTGTGTGTGTGTGTGTGTGTGTGTGTGTGTGTGTGTGTGTGTGTGTGTGTGTGTGTGTGTTGTGTGTGTGTGTGTGGTGTGTGTGTGGTGGGTGTGTGTGTTGTGTGTGTGTGTGTGTGTGTGTGTGTGTGTGTGTGTGTGTGCCGTGTGATGTCAAATGCTATTTAATTTCAATATGTTTGGATACCCCCTCTTATCTAGATTGCTAAGTTTATGCTGAGCAATTTTAATTCTAAGACACCACTTATCATTTATCATTCTTAGATAATAAAGTATTATTGAGTCTTGAGAACTTACTAAATCTTCATATTATACAAGAGATGAAATTGAAGTCAGTGTATACAGGCACTCTCAGAGACTTGCTTTTATGTTGACGGGAAATACATTTTTCTGAGAATTGACAGTTATCAGATAGAATTTCTGTGACAATTTCTTTAAAAGAAATTGGACGAAGAAAGTGTTCATGATCAAAGAATGGTATCAATGAAAGGTACCTTTTTTGAAAATAATGACAAATATAATGATAAAATGATACATATATAATGATATAATAATAATAATGATAGTAATAATAATGATAATAGTAAAACAACAACAAAACAAAAAATATAAAGATGATGATGATGATGATAATGATGATGATGATGATGATGATGATGATATGATGATGATGATGATGATGATGATGATATAATAGAACTATAATAAAATCAAGAAAAAACAATAATAATAATAATAATAATAATAATAACAACACAACAACAACAACAACAACAACAACAACAACAACGATATAAGTTGATAATATATTAATAATAATAAAAAAATGAGATGTGATGATGATGATGATGATGATGATGGTGATGAATGATGATGATGATGAATCATCGATCATGTGATGGATGATGAGATAAAAATAATAACAATAATAAAAATTGTAAATATGTAATTCAACTAGATGATGAAAATACAATGCAACAACATAGCAGATGAGCACACAGAAGACAGAAAACAGACAGACCACGGATGTTAATTCCTAAGTTCTGCTGGCACACTCTTCTCTCTCTCTCTCTGCAGCTGCAGCAGCTGTGGTTAATTAATCAATCATTCACCTCTGTCAGAGCACAACACAGCAAGACGCCTGAGGTTATGAGAGGCTACAGAAGTTAATAATTCTGCTGATTAATACAAAACTCGGCTATGGAATCCAAAGTGCAGTTAAATCAATGTCAACGGTCTACGATGTGGCAGAATGATGCATCATTTCCTTTGCAGCAGCAGCTCTGTTGTTTGCAGTCTGTGTCATGGCAAGTGTGTGAAGCAGATGTTTTTTTTTGTTTTTTGCGAACAAAAGCAGGTGGCACACGGGTTTCATGTCATGTCAGCAGTGGTAGTGGTTTGTTGGGCCAAGATTATGATCTATGTTGTAGAGTTCTCTTCTTCCTCACTGATTTCTCCTGAGTCCCTTCCCTGCTATTGTCTATCTGACCGCTTTAGTCACTGTCTCAGACCTATATGTCTGCTGAAATCTTCTTTGTCGGATGTTATTATTTGGCTAATGCACTGGAATGCACTACCTTATTTTTTTTTTGTTATATATACGCTTTTCCTTCAAATTCTCTTGGGTTTGTTTCTTTTCTAACAAAAGTCATGACAGCTCAGTGATGACCCCCCCCCCCCCCCCGCCTATCTTTACGGAATTGTTTCATTAAGGATCACAGCACTGAGAGAGCACGGAGCTTTTCTGAGGATTCAGTACAGACGTGTACAAGGAATGCTGAAAGAATGATGTTTTGTTCTGTGATAGACAGCGTAACTTTTACATCAATGTGTTCATTCTTCTCCGGAACTCTTTGTCATCTTACTTTAAACAGTTACCTACGATTCATGAGCTACTTGGATGACAGAAACCATTTCAAATAGTTGCTTATTAAATTTTGGTCACTGATTCAAGTGGAACATTTCTATTATACGCCCATGTAATATAATCCATTTCCAAATTGTCAGAAGACGAAGCATTTGTTTTATCAGGCTAAGTCACTAACATCACACAAGCTCAGACTTGATCCAGGCTCTGATTTTCCAGCTATAATCCCTTTCACCTCCCCCCCCCCACCACCACCCACAAACCTCCTCTAGCTGCCAATCTGCCCCCACCAAAACACAACCCACCACCACCATATGGCTCAGAACAGCTAAAACATGATAAAAAAAACCCTCCAACAACATGCACACAGGTAAAGAACCCTTGACGGGAAAGCTGATGAAAAAGAACGGACGAGATAAGAGAAAGAGGCGAACAGAGAAGACAAGCTCAAAGAAGAGAAAATGAACAACTAAAGAAAGAAAAGAGAGAGAGAGCGGCCAAAGCTGAGGAACGAAATGAATATCAACAGACAAGCGCTAAGCTGGCAGACGACACTTCAGATTGACAGAACAGAAGAAAGGAAGGAAGGAAGGAAGGAGGGAAGCAGTTGAACGTGTTTTCCAGAAACTCGTCTGCAAGAACTGTGTAGCGCTGAGAAAAGAAGACCATGCTCTTTGATACAGATGTGGCTTGTGTGCAAAATAAGGATTTGTGCCATAGGCCAAAGCTTGATAGGACAAACACACACACACACTCTATGTCACTTGACATTCTACCACACTCACCCACAAACATCTACAACACAAACGGTTGCCCAGAAAAACATAATCAAGAAGCCATACACTACTTTTCTTCAACAACTTAAAATACAAATGAAAATAACTAAAACCATGATCAAATTATCTGAATAAACTACAACAACACACCCACTCAAGTTCTCTCTTCTCCATCAGACTTGTTTGAAGTTTGATCTCTCTCTCTCTCTCTCTCTCTCTCTCTCTTCTCCTCTCTCTCTCTCTCTCTCTCTCTCTCTCTCTCTCTCTCTCTCTTCTCCAAAAAAGTAGTAAAATGAGTAACAACAACAACAACATCGACAGTACAAGCCATCATAACATAAGCCACAATAAATTCAGTATAATATGGTACCAACAAAAAAAAAACGGTTAAAAAGAAGTTGAATAATAAAACGAAGACAGAAGAGACAGAAACATGACTCTACCATGCTTAGCGACTACAGAACGATAGATTCAACACCAAAGTCACCACTCCTCTTGCCTGATGAGATTGCTGAGCTCAAGTCGTGTCGCCGCAGTACGGCGCCGCAGTTTTAACTGTGTGCCATACTACAGCTGACGACTTTCTCTGTCTACAGACAATTATTCAAGACAGGCCAGATCTTGGCAGAAGAACAGTCACACAGATAGATCTCTCTCTCTCTCTCTCTCTCTCTCTCTCCCTCTCTCTCTCTCTCTCTCTCTCTCTCTCTCTCTCTCTCCAAACTGTCTCAGGACAGTGTGTGCGCGCGCGCGCACACACACACACACACACACGCACGCACACAGACACACACAGACACACAACAAGACACAGAACACACAGATACACGATAAAACACAGACACAGACACAGACACACAGGACACACACAGACACACACAGACACACAGAACACACAGACACACGCAAACAACAACACACACACACACACACACCACGTGAGGATAAACTGACAAGAAATATGACATACTGATCAATTTGTTTTCTTGCTTTTACATTAATTATTTGCACAATACTTTAGAGCAGAGGACAGTCTAAAGATTTAGATCTAAGTGGTGACATTTGCTGAGACAGTGTGCTCTCCCTTTAGAAAAAACAACAACAACAACAATGTGCCATGTATATGAATCATGACTGAACGATTTATTTTGTGAAATATCAC
This sequence comes from Stramonita haemastoma, assembly GCA_030674155.1. Classification (NCBI taxonomy): domain Eukaryota; kingdom Metazoa; phylum Mollusca; class Gastropoda; order Neogastropoda; family Muricidae; genus Stramonita; species Stramonita haemastoma. The sequence continues at coordinate 72,838,124 of CM060319.1, forward strand.
TAAGTTGATTGTCAACAGTACAGTATTTAGATTAACTGAAATCGAACTTTTACAGTAGAAACGATATAAGCTGTGTTCATACACGTTTCACTCTCAAATCTTCCAAAAATTACAACAAAATAATATGATTTTTCAAACTAAAAAAACCAAACATCAATTCTCAACACAACACATTGCGTCGCTTGCGCCTTGAACTAAAGGGAGAGCAGCGTGTGTTAAAGCGACTAGTAGTTAAGCCCCCTACCTGGTGCGCACTGACACCGATAATGGGGGGAAGCCTTTGGCTGGTAGCACACAGCGTTATTCTGACACTGGTGGTACTGACAGGCCCCGCCCCGCGGGCCAGGCGCCGCCGAGTCAAAGTTAGGCAAGACAAGGACAGGCGCAATCTCGCAGAACTGCCCTGAGAAGCCAGCGGCACACATGCACGTATAAGAACCCACGGCATCCACGCACGTGGCTCCGTTCAGGCACACGTGCGACTTACAGTCATCGATGTTGTCGGAACAGTTCTTGCCTGTGAACCCGGGGGACACTCACACCTGCACGGGTAATGAAAAAACTGATGTTAAGAGCAGAAGACCTTCAGAAAGCAGCGCTCAAGTGAATGTATACAACTTTGCATGCACACATAGAATGGATGGCTTAATGAAAAAAACAATAGGTTCCTTGTTCAATGTGCCATCTGGAAATAAAAAGTTTGACTTTGACATGGGCGCATGTGCACACACATCAATCCAGCCACCCACACCCACGTACACCCCCTCCGCCTCCACACACACAAGCACATCCCCATCCAAAAACAACAGGTGTTTTCCTATGCTAAGGAACTTTACCACTAAACACATAAAACGCAGAATGTACTATTAATATGTAAGCCACACACACACACACACACACACACACACACACACACACACCCACACAAACACACACACACACACGCAACCTAAAAGATAATTTCCTATACTTTCAACACACAGTGAAGAATCGAGCCACTCACCTGTAATCAGCATCCATAGCTACACAGGTGGCTCCATTGACACAGAAGTTGAAGCCTGCCTTGCAGTATGGAATCCGGTTCTCACAGAACTTCCCTGCCAAAGGTACCACACCATGAATTGAAAATACTACAAACAGCACACTATCAATTCAGAGGTATTATGGATAAATTATCAGTTGCTAAAATAACAGCACACCATCCGTTTTAGGGCTCAGAATATCACACCATAAGTTTAAAGCTGCTAAAACTAGCACATCGTCAGTTCAGGGCTGCTAAAAAGGGCACACCATCAGTTTAAATTGCTATGAACGTAACATCATCGGTCTACAGCTGCTAAGAATAGCACGCCATCAATTTAAAGTTGCTATGAATTACACATCATTAGTCAGTTCAGAGCAGCTGAAAAAAGTAGTGCAGCATCAGTTTCCTTCTTCAGTTTTCCTGCAACAACATTGCCTTACCAGGCAGAGAGAGGTTCAGACATAATTATATACCACAAACAAACAGAAAAGCATACAGACTGACAAATAAACATACAGAGAGAGAGAGAGAGAGAAGAGAGAGAGAGAGAGAGAGAGAGAGAGAGAGAGAGAGAGAGAGAGAGAGAGAGAGAGAAGAGCAGACAGACAGACAGACAGAGAGAGAGAGAGAGAGAGAGAGAGAGAGAGAGAAGGGAGAGAGAGAGAGAGAGAGAGAGAGAGAAGAGAGAAGAGACAGACAGACAGACAGACAGACAGACAGAATAGACAGACAGACAGACAGACAGCAGGCTCATTAAACCAGAAGCGCAGTGGCAGGTGTAGAACTGGATCATTCTGATCAACACAGTTGGCATTGGCCTGACAGCCAAACAACCAGCCAGCCAGCCAGCCAGCCACCAGCCACATACATACATACATACATACATACATACATACATACAGACAGACAGACAGACAGACAGACAGACAGACAACAGACAACAGACAGACACACAGACAGCCAGACACACAGACAGCCGACAGGACAAAGAGACAGACCGGTGAAGCCGGAGGCACAGTGGCAGGATAGGACTGGATCTCATCCACACAGGTGGCGTTGTTCTGACACACGTTGTCCTCACAGTCGTCCATGTTGGTTTCACAACGGTCACCGTCAAAGCCGTCCAGGCAGTGACACCTGTGACAGTGATAATGACAGTGAGAGTGAGAATGGCAATGGGCAGTTAACAACACCTTTAGACACATTAACACATACCCACCACCCACCCCCCTTCACACACACAAAACATCGGTGGATCGGTGGTCTAGAGGTAACGCACCTGCCTAGACAGCACAGAGTCTGGATTTAAAGTGTGTGGGGGTTCAATCCCCGTTTGGGCCCGGAACTTTTCCCCCACCCACTAGACCGCGAGTGGTGGTCTAGGTACCAGTGTTTCGGATGAGACAATAAACCGAGGCCTGCACACCCCCCTCTTTCCCTCTCTCTTACTGACTCCCTCCCCCCCCCTCTTTCTCTGTCTCGCCCTCCTTACCCACCCTCTCCCAAATCTCTCTCTCACTCACCGCTAGCAATTTGACGACCCGGGTTCGATTCCCGGTCGAGGAGATTTTTCTCCTGATTTAACATACAGTCTAACCTACCCCTTCCCCACAAAGTCCATTCGGATAGACTGTTAAAACGAGGCACCGTGTGCGAACGCACGCAGAACATCTTGGCGCAACGTTTAATCCGTTTCCGCTTTTCCGTAAGGTAGGCATCTGTGTACCGTGTGATCGATGAGACAATTACAAACTGCATACACACCGCCTGTGTGTATAGCTATCGATGCTCATCTCCCCATTATCTTCATCGATTTAAAAACTAATCAATCAAATCAATCAAACCTGAAGCGGCCAAACTCCAAGACCTCGCACTTGCCCCCGTTGTTGCAGGGGTTACCGAAACAGGCATCGATCTGTTGCTTCACAGCGGTCGCCATGGAAACCCGGTGTGCACTGACAGGTGTAGTTCTTGAACTCCACCAGTTTGCAGACGCCGTCATTGAGGCAGGGCTTGGTCAGACACACGTTGCACTTCTGGGCCACTGCGGGGTCAGGGTCGGCTGTAGGACCACAGAGGTTATACACTGTTGTTTTTGTGTGGTGGTGGAACAATTTTGGAATAGCTCAGTGCTTAGCCTTGTTGCAGTGAGTTTGTGTGTGTGTGTGTGTGTGTGTGTGGTGTGTGTGTGTTTTATCTAGTGCCTTCTTCAGTGATGTTAAAGCTTTGGAGTATCAAATGTCTAGGCTAGTGTCTGGTATTGCTTTGTTTTGTCTTGTGTCTGCCTTAGTGATGGCACAGCTTTACACACCTTGTATCTGCCCTAGAAATGAGTTAAACAGACAAAATAACTGGAATCAACAGAACGACTTACACAGACACTCAAACTGACTGAAATCAACAGAACGACTTAAATAATCACAGTAACTGGAGTCAACGGAATGGCTTACACAGACACTCTAACTAATTCGAATCAACAGGCTGACTTGCACAGACATCTACAGTTAGTGGTATCAACATGATAACTTACACAGACACTCTAACTAACTGGAATAAAACAGAAATGACTTACATAGACACTAAAAGTAAAATGAAATCGATGTAATAACCTACACAGACACTCACAGAAACTGGAATCAAACACAAACGACTTACAGAGACACTCAAATAGCTGGAATCAAACAGAACAACTTACACAGACACTCACAGTAACTGGAATCAACACAATGACAAATAGACATTCAGAATGACTTACACAGACACTCACAGAAACTGGAATCAAACACAAACAACTTACACAGGCACTCAAAGTAGCTGGAGTCGGTGAAGAGAATCAGCTTGGACTTCATCTGCCTGGGTCCAGCACACATGCGATGCCGGTTCCACCCATCCCTTCTTGATCCAGTCAGACAGCCACTTCAGGTTACAGTCACAGTTCAGGGGGTTGCCGCCCAGCGCTCTGCGTGTGTGGGGTGGGAGAGAGAATACGGTGTCCATTGAGTGCGAGGTAGGTAGGTAGGTTGGTTGGTGTAGGTTGGTTGGTAGGTAGTTGGTGGTAGGTAGGTAGGTAGGTATTTAGTAGCTAGGTAGGTAGTAGATAGGTTTGATAGGTAGGTAGGTAGTAGAGATAGGTAGATAGGTATGGTAGGTAGATAGAAAATAGTAGATAGAGATAGATGAAAGATAGGTAGTAGGTAGATGGTAGTAGAGTAGTATGGTGGGTAGTAGTAGATAGTAGGTAGTATTAGACAGACAGAAACAGTAAGAATGGTAGTAGTAGATAGTAGATAGATAGGTAGATAGATAGTTTGTAGTAGTAGAATAGGATAGATCGATAGATAGTATGTAGACAGATGACACGAAAAGATGAAGAAGACAGACAGACAGACATGATAGATAATAGATAGTAGATAGATAGATAGATAGATAGATAGATAGATAGATAGATAGATGAGATAGATAGATAGATAGATAGAGATGGATAGATAGATAGTAGGTAGCAAAGGACAGGACATAGACAGATAGATAGATAATATAGAAAGATTGTAGATAACTAGGTAGTAGATAGCTTGAGTACATGTAGATAGTATATATATACTAGATACTAGATAGATAGATAGATAGAACAGACAGATAGTAGAAAGACAGACAGACAGACAGATAGACAGATAGATAGATAGACAGTCAGATAGATAGACAGAAGAAGACAGAAGACAGATAGACTAGAAGATAGATAGATCAGACAGATAGATAGATAGACAGATCAGATGGATGGATAGATAAGACATAAGATAGATAAACAGATTCTTCAAAACATAGACCAACACTCACATATGTGACAGTTTTTCAGGTCAGCAAAACTCCCAAAAGGAATAGTTGAAAGTTGTTACCATGGAGAGATCTGAAATAAACAACAAAAACATCAAGTTTGATAAACATTTCTGCCGTGTGGTTTTTTTCACGTAACAACAGTTGTGTTAAATTTGTCAGTGTCAGTTCAGCTGCATTTTTTCACTGTTTTCACTGTCAAAAGATATCAAGTAAAAGCTACATTATCTTCCACCGTTTCACTATTACACAGAGTGTCAAGAGTGAGTTAAGCTATATTTTGACTTTCACTCAACAGTGTCAAATATCAACCATATCTAATTTTCACTGTCAAAAAGCATTGTATATCAAACAAGGTTTTCCCGTCAATATTCTAAAGGTAAGCCTCACCTCTGCTTTCACTGTCAAATGAAATAATTTTGACCTCTAAAGTAGTGACTAGTACATACATAACACTCCAGTGCTATTTTTTTCTGTCTGTCTGTTCTGTCTTCTGTCTGTGTATTTCTGTCTGTCTGGTGTTTATCTGTCTGTCTGTCATTGCTGATCATGTCTGGTCGTCTCTTTACTCTCTATCTATCTTCTTTCTGATTTTTCTGTTTGTCTTCTGTCTGTCTGTCTGGCTGTCTGCGTCTCGCTCTTCTCTTTCTTATCTTTATGTAAACCCAACAAGATATATCTTAGGATTTTCTCGAAGTCAGTTTTTTTTTTATATCAGCAAACGCTAAGGAGTGGGGAGTGGGAGTAGCAGATACTGTTGTTGTTACGTAGTTTGTTGTATTTTGTATGTATGTAGATGACTCATGAGAAAAAAACACACCAGAAAAACCCGACACTCACAGAATACGAAGTTCGCCAGACCGTAAAAACTGGTGGCAGCCGTGCACTGAAGATTGTTGTAACTTAGGATTCTGAAAAACAAATCAACAACAACACAATATCAGCCACATATCAAATCGTGGTCATTGTTTTTCAGCAAATGTAACCCCTCCCTCCCCTCCTTCCTACCAACCCTTCTTCTTAATAAAAAGCAAGCCAAGTTTACTTAGTCATTAAAATCTAATGATATTCAACTGTGTTAAGAACTACAATATGATTCCCTATGTTTATAAGTTAAAAAAAAAAGAAACATTAAAATAATAAAACAAGAAACAAACGAACAAAAAACCCCCCAATGATGATGATGATGATGATGATGATGATTATGATGATGATGATGATGAGGGTGTTGCTGCTGCTGCTGCTGCTGCTACTGCTGATGACGTTGATGACAGAAAGACAACATGATACTCACAGTGTATTGAGGTGAGTTAGGTTGACGAAGATTCTCTCTGGTAACGTTACCAGCTGGTTGTGGCTGAGATCCCTGTCAACAGAACCATCATCTCTCTGTATAGTGTCAACACCTCACATGATAACGCCAACAACAACATTTCACTCAATAATGTTAATACGTGATAACAATAAACCGTTATTGAATAACAATAAAATCTTACCGAATTACGACACCTTACCGAATAGCTTGCTGAGTATTATCAACAACTTGATGAATAACATAAAAACTTACTGAATATCATCAACAAATCACTGAATAACATCAGCACCTTACTGAGTGACATCAACACTTCACTGAACAATTCATTAAAAGTAAACCTGTCTACAGCCAAACTGAATAACATTACCCCCTCATTGAATAACATCAACAACACACTTTAAAACGTCAACACCTTACTGAATAAACACAACCACTCCACTATGTAACGCCAACAACTCTTTGAATAACGTCAACACTTTACTCAATTACACCAACACTTTACTTGATAATGTTAGCTTAATAACATGAATTTCTTACTGAATAAGGTCAGAACCTTTTGATAGAAGAAAAAATCATGATCACTCACAGTCTCTTCAATCTAGTCAGAACGCCAATGGTGTCCTCTGGAATTCTCTGAATGTTGTTGTCATCTAGGTATCTGGAAAAAAATTACCATGTCTGTAATGTACATAGATATCAACACACTCAGGCACGCACACACACAGACACACACAGACACACACACACACAGACACACACACACAGACACACACACAGACACACACAGACACACAGACACACAGACACACAGACACACACACACACACACACACACACACACACACACACGCACCGGTATCACTCTATGTGGAAGGACATAAAATTGAAAACTACTACTACTACTGCTGCTGCTACTACAACTACTACTACTACTCACACACACACAGCACACCCCCTCACCTCTACCCCTCCCCCCCCTCACACAGACAACCCTCCCCCCACTCACAACCCCCCTTCCCTCCCACACGCGCACTATAATAATCTGTCATGCACTGCCCCAAATAATAAATATAACGATAATGCTATACTCACAGTTCCGTGGTGTCCAGAGGGATGTACTTGGGAATATTGGTCAGCTCTTGGGAGCGACATCTGACCACTGTACCACTGCACATGCACTTGGGGGGACAGTAGGCCCGGGGGTCACAGCTCTTCTCGATCGTCACTGCACACACAGGCAAACGCACCTATAGCCAGACTGGCAATTACACATGTATCCACACTGGCAAACACACCTGTAGCCATGCTGGCAGCACAGACAAACGTACACATAGCCACACAAACAGCTATACCCTAGTCTGGGACACAGATACAGCCCTCTTGGGCACACAGTCCTGTTGGGATCTAGCTGAGGAACAAAAAGAAACCACGACAGTTTTTATCATCTCTCTGTCCATGTCAGTCATTACTTACCCATGTTACTATCAGGACAGCAAGGCGGGGTTCCCACGTCACAGCCCAGTTCGTTATTTTCTGAAACATCACACACAGTGCAGAGTTATGTAAAAATCTGATGATTATCTGAAACAGTTCAATTATTTGAAACACCTGATGATTATCTGAAATAGCTCATTTATATGAAACACCACACAGTTCATTATCACCTGAAACAGTTTTTTTTCTGATCTCACTCAGTTCGTTGTGGCATAAAACAGCATTGATTGTTTTCAGAAACTTCAAACAGTTTGTAGTTATTATAGGAAACACCCTTTTTATTTATTTTTGAAACAATTTATGGTTACCCGAAATTTGACACATCTTATTGTCGCTTGAAAACAGTTATGAAAAATGACACAGTTTATAGTTATTTGAAAATAACATAGAAAACTTCTGACAAGTTGTACCAAATAATCAGTGTTCTAGAGGTAACACACCTGCCTAGAAAGCAAAAAGTGAAGGTTTTATCCCTGATTTGAACCCTGGAATGTCATGTAGAGAAATGTGCCGTCACTTAAAACGGTTTTCAATTTAATTCAATTCATTATTCAATATCACAGCTAAGTTGTTTGTGTGCTTAAAACCAAGCCAAAAAGAAGCACCAAAATATGAATGGATATAAAATTAAAAAACTACAGGTAGAGGAAAAAGATGGTAACAAATATCTTCTCGAAGTATTGAAAAAAAAACCCTAACCAAACCCAAACACTAAACAAACCCCAAAGCAATAATAGCGACAAAAATAGGAGGGGAGGGTACTCATCCAGAGCAGCCACAAAATCGATTGTTTCCCTTGCACCGAGAACTGTGAACCCCAAACCCCAAACCTCCCACAACCATGCATATAATTTATGCGTATGTACATACGTGTGCGTGCGCGTGTGTGTATGCGTGCGTGCGTGCGTGCGCGCGTGTGTGTGTGTGTGTGTGTGTGTG
>CM060319.1:72851723-72859223 GCA_030674155.1 Stramonita haemastoma
AGAACAGAAAGAGAAGAAAAACAAAAGAAGGAAACTAGCAAAAACAAAAATCTCTACAGAAATACTTACAAAATTTGCAGGTTTGGTAGTCGTTTGAACAATCCATTTGCGCTTATCCGTTTTATTTGGTTGGTTGCAAGTTTCCTGTTCAACAGAAACAATGATGCAGTTCAATTTGAAATGAGAAAATTTAATGACACATCCTCTACTTCTGACAAGATTACATCACTGCAGTTTCAAAGAATGAAAACACTGGAAGGCAAGGACATCTCTAAGACCACACACAACACCCCCCCCCCCCCCACACACACACAGGCACGCACGCACGCACACACATGCACGCACGCACCCACGCACGCACACACACACGCGCACACACAGATCCCCTATTACAGATGTTAACACCCCAGACACATTTTGAGTTTTGAGCAGTAAAACCAACTGCCAGTTAGCCAACACAAAAACCAAACTGAAAGTCACTCAATCAATCAACCTGTCCGCCAGAAGATTAACCAGCCAACCATCCATCCAAAAACGAATCAGCGAACGAACGAACGGACAAACCAGCCAACCAACCAACTAACCAGCCATGCAGCCAACCAACCCACTCACAAACCAACCAAACCCACCCGCCCAACCAACCAACCTGTCGGCCAGCAGACCATCCACCCACCCATCCATCCACCCACCCAACCAACCAGCCAACCGCCAACCCACTCTCACCCACCCGCCTACCCACCACCCAACCCACTAACCTACAACCCACCCAACAACGAACCAGCCAACCAACCAACCAAATAACCAGTCAACTAACCACCCACACACCCCACCCTCCCACCAAGCAACCAACCAACGAAACAACCAACAGTCAGGCAGGCAGAATGCAGAAAAGCAGTGCCCTCACAGCTGTGTGGTGTACAGGGGGATGGCTTCAGGGATGGCGGTCAGTCCCCGGCCACTGCAGTCCACAGAGGTGCCCAGACACACGCAGTCACGCGGACACTCCCGGTCAATCATGCACGTGCCTGCCTTCATCGTCCGGTGAACCTCCGAGCCTGCAACCACCGACAGGGAATGTTTGACCACAATCTATACAGAGTCAGGGAGTGTTACCACAGAGTATATTATCATCGGGAGGTGTCTTCCCGAAGTAAGAGTACAGCTACCCATCTCCTCAATTACTGCCCACAGCAAAAAGTTACCTACAGATCTTTTCTTCTTTTTTTTTACCTTGATAAAATCTAAACTGTTACGTTTCCCCACTCTCGAAAGGTGAAAGTATTACACGCATTTTTTTTAAAATTGTACACGCACGCACACACATATGCACATGCACGCACACACAAACAAGCACAGACACAGACTCAGACTCAGACACAGACACAAACACAGACATACAACACAACACACCCACACCACAATACAGCACAACCCCCACCCCACACACACAACACTCCCCCCCCACAACACCACCCCCGCACCCCTCCTGCACACACACAACACAACACCACACCACACAACACCCATAAGGACACTGACCTTTACATTTGTATTTCTGAGGCTTGACCCTGGTGATTTTTTTGCGGCGCATCCTGCGCGGGGCCTCACAGCGGGCGCCGCTGGTCTCTATGGGGTTGACCTTCAGGTACTGGGCCAGCCACTGCAGGTTGCAGTCACAGATGAAGGGGTTCCGCGCCAGGTGTCTGACCACAGTCAATCAGTCAATTGATAGATCAATCAATCAATCAATCAATCAATCAATCAATCAATCAATCAATCAATCAATCAATCTGTCGATCAAATAATCAGTCAATCGACCAGTCAATCGGACAATCAAAGAATAATTGAAGGTAAACATGAAAGGTTGAATTAATGAATCAATCTGCAAAGAGGTCAGTTCATTTATCCATCTCTCCAGTCATCCATTTATCCTTGTATTTATTCATCCTTCGATCCATCCATTTTCCCATCCACCCATCCATCCATTTATCCTTGTATTTATTCATCCTTCGATCCATCCATTTTCCCATCCACCCATCCACCCATCCATCCATCCATCCATCCATCCATCCATCCATCCATCCATCCATCCATCCATCCACTAATACGTCATTCTATAACTGCAGCGTGATACAGAAGCATCGAGCCACACTAAGGATCAATCCTCTACATAGTATTACACATGTTCTGAAGTAGATGTTTGAAAATTTGTCCCCTTGTCTTGACATAATCCATGCATGGGTTATGCCCCATGTCCTGATCTGCATGCAAACAAAAATCTTGTCATCTCTACATGCTAATTTTTTGTTTTTGTATACATACATGAGATTTGTTTCCATCCACACTGCTTGGTATATGTGCAAGAGATTGTTGTTATGTTCACAAAAGTCTGGTCCTTCAAGTGTGTAAATATTCGGCATGCCTGGGCCCTCCTCTATCACTGCCCCCCGGATAGATCCCCACAGCCTGACTGCAGGGTCCGGCTTGTCAGCGACTTGTTATGACTGCAGATAGCCAGCTCCCCAAAAGCGATACCGGGAAATAGGAACGCTCATTCATCAGGGAGAAGTGTTTCCCCATCTGGACAGGTGTACTTGAGACACCATCACTATCCGCCACACCCGCTGAGTTCTCTATCGTCTGCTGCCATCCCATTCCCCCTCCTCCCCTAGACTGTTGTGTGCAGGGTGTGGAGGAGGAGGGTGGGGGGTCTAGTGATAAGGGTGAAGGTCTGGGGGCAGACCTGTAGCCAATCTACTGATGCTGGTAGCGCTTTGCCATCTGCTATATTCAGGTTGTCATGTCAGCGACCTGTGTCAGGTTGTCATGTCAGCGTGCTGTGTATGTCAGCACTGGACATGACAGACAGCTGTACCTCCGGTTCTATCAGCAAATATTATAACATCTTTTGCATAAGTAAAACAGTGTATGGGGTGTGAGTGGGTGGGGTGGGCTCGATAGCCTAGTGGTCAGAGCAGTCGCTCTCCCCAAGTTACGGTTAAGCAGCGTTGAGCGGGGTTACCTTTTCGGATGGGTGACAGTTCGCGCGCCTTGGCTTCAGTTCATTTCCCCAGTTCACCCAGCTTTAAATAGGTTCCTGCCCTCTAAAGCTGCGAGGGAGAGGAGATGGGCGCCGCCCTCAAAATGCTGGCCCCTAAAGAAGCTGAGGTCTCTGATGCCTCGGTCCACAACAACCGCATGTTATGGGACACCTTTACCTTTTTTTTGTGTTGATATTTAGCATGAACAGTACTTTTGGTCCATCAGACAGTATACAGAGTTTGATTTCAGCAAAGCTGATGAAGATCAAGGTCAGCAGAGCTGGGGACCTCTGACCTATGAAATATGTGTATGCAGATGTAAAATAAAGTAGTCCCAATCAGAAAAAGAAATCTTGAGTGTAGGGAGAGGTAAGTGACGGTGTAAACAAGGGTCAGATAGGAAGTCCATCCACACTGGGATATCTGACAGTTGTAATGAGAGTCACCTTGAATGTATCCACTGCAGCCTCCTCTGCCTAAAGGCGTGTCTGGCTGGAGCCCGGTAAATATTTGTGTGATTCCTAATGGAGTTCTGTACCGCAAAGACGGAAAATGTCGACAAGATTAATAATGACGATAAGGACGATGGTCAGTGACCCACAGACCCTGTATAACTGGTGCTGGTGGTGTCTGGTGTCTATGTGCTATACCACTCGTGCCCCCTCTTTCAACTTCAACTGAAGACAACTTTAGAACAGTTTCTGACAAAGTACAGGTCAGTGTCTTCTGGGTCTATTTATTTCAGAATCGGTATTAACTTTCAAGATTCTTCCCAAATCCATTTCCTCATGGCCTTTCCTTGGCCTTTTTTTTATTGCATGGTTTAATATTCACATAACTCTTTTCTGCCAGGTGTGTAATTTGTTTGACTAACTTTACGTTTTTCTAGTCTGTCTTCAAGGGTTCTTCCCAAACCTTCCCATGCTAAAATTTAAAAAAAAGTTTTTCCACATCTCCACTCTTCCAATCTGTATTTTCCTGAAGCCTGCCCAATATCTTATATCATCCATAGTCTGTTGTTCTCACGTCAAAATCAGTACAGTATGCTGTCCACGGCATGAAATTCCTATGGCGAATTTTACTAATACTATATATTATATGTTACATACTTATACTCAAATTATATTTTACGATCCCCCAGGTCAACTTCAAGCGCAGACCTGCCCAGTTTTATTTTTTCCCGTGTATATACTCGTGCAGATGATCAAACATGCACGTCAAAGACACCCTAATTCCTGTCAGCTTCGGTGGGTTACTGAACACAAAAAAGCTCAGCATACATCCCCAAAGTCAGAATGCATTTACCTTCATAGCTTGCAAAAACGGTCGTACAGGCAAAACCTCACCATTGGTAAACCTCAGAGCTCTAGCCAAGAAACGAAAGAAAATCAAAGTTTTCCTCTGACTCAGTTAAACCTCACACTACATGTTAGCTCTGCCACATTAATTTTTGTCCTCTCTGACTTTCGAACAAATTAAAAAAAACCCTCAAACTTCTGTCTCATGCCCTAACCATCTACTGCACCCCCCCACTTAACCCCCATCCTCCCACCCCCACCCCGCAAAAAAAGAAAAATAAACTGGAAAAGGCAGGAGGGGAAAGTGATGTGTTGTAAATGACAGACCAGCCATCAGGGTTCCAGCCAGAGAAGTACACCATGTCTACAAAGCACAATTACAGGCAGACCTGCCAGTGCCGCGTGAAGGATTGCCCCCAAGAACAGAAGACACTCCCCTGATGTAGTAGAGCCAGACCAGCACTCCTGGGAGCATCAGCCTCGCTTTAAGGAGCACTGGGACGACCCTGAAGGGAGGCGACTCTCTCTGTCTTAAAACCACTACTGCCCCTTTTACATCCGGGTCGCTGCCTGGCTCCGGGAGACCAGCCAATAAAACGGCGGGTGAGTGATCACGTGAATTACTACTTCCGTTCTGGTGGCAGAGGGGCTGTGTGGATGTCTCCGGGTGTTAGCCATTGAGGGGAGGGGAGCGGAAAGGTGTGAACTTTGGGTGGTGGGGTGGGGAGGGAAGGGGGCAGGGGGAGGTGTGAAAGTGAAAAGTCTGGCAGCAGAAAAGAGAAGAGACTGACGCAAGAAGGTGAGAATTCTGGCGGAAAATCTGCTATAGTTGAATAGACTATGAGTAGTGACAGACTCTCAACTAGCCCTCTGTCTTCTGGGAGGCAAGTGCAAAATCTCTTCGGCTACACTCCTGCTTTAGCTTGGGGTCATGAAGTATTTTTTTATGGATGCAGCAAGTCAGAGCAATTTCTGCTGATTTTCACAGATTTTGTCAAAGAATTTTAGAAAATGCACTGCATACTTGTTTTGGGGATTGAGACATAGAGCAATAAATCAGTCACGAGAAAGGTTGGAAATGATCATCAAATGAGGATTGCTTGTGTGTTGACCCCACGCATACACACTGTGGTTAGGAAGCTAGCAGATGACAGAGGCAAATGGGGTACATTTTAAAAATATTCAAAATCTACCAAATTTGTGCAAAATCACATGGTTTTGATCAGCGGTCTTTTCAAAAAGTGGTTTTATTTCTGTGGTGTCTCAGTACGTAAAGTATAAATGCAAGAGTAATCGTTATAGGAAAACACTAAGAAAAGTGACAAAATCTAAACAGGAGTGTAGCCTGGCTATTCTGTAATTCCAGACCATCTTTCAAGTCTGCAGTGATGTAAAAAAAGAAAGAAAAAAAGTGCACTGTCTGGGACTTGCAGGCAAGGGAACACAGTTCCACTGCCGTGTTGAAATCTGAGACCAGATCACTGGCAATTAGCTGCCCTGCCAGTCTGGGAGCCGCTACCTGCTCCATCTGTTCCTATACTTCCTAACATTTTGTTTTTTACTAAAAAACTTTGACTATAATAAAATAGTTATAGACCGACAAGACGAGTAGGCATAAGACGGTTCAACTATAAATAAATCACAATCAGATCAAAAATAAATAAAAACAAATAATAAAAAAAAAAAATAACCACTGATGTTGGATACAGCGATCTCTAAACCTTCCATCTTCCCCTCTCCTTGGGTGTGCTCTTTGAGGTGGTTGGCATGAAGGAAATGGAGGGAAAAGGGAGGGGGGGGGGAGAGGAAGGCTGGAAACGTCATACTGATCAAAGTCTTTTAACTCCCCCCCGCCTCCCGCCACCCCCACCCCACCCCACCCCCCCTCCTAAGTCATGGTTACCTCTTTACTTCTTGCTTCATCACGACAACTCACAAATTAATGAAGTGATGTGTCTGGAGGGAGGATGGAGGGGGATGGAATGGGGGGTTACAAGAAATGAGGGGGTGGGGGTAGGGTGGGAGGTTAAAAGTGTAGAACATGGAGGGGGAGAAGGAGGGTGTGTCTACAAGCTAGAACCAGGATGAAAGATGTAAACAGCTGCTTAAGTGGCCACAATTGGCAGAAGACTTGCCCGACGCTTCTTACACACACACACACACACACACACACACAACACACACACACACACACATACACACACACACCAACCGCGCGCGCACGACACCGCATGTAGGAGCGACAGGTGAAAAAAAAAGACAAAACTGCATACACACGGGGATGCATGTAAAAAGCACACAGGCTATTTCATTATCCCAAATTAAAAGAAAAAAAAAAAAAAGAAGAGAGAGAGAGAGAGAGAAGAGAGAGAGAGAGAAGAGAGAGAGAGAGAGGAGAAGAGAGAGAGAGAGAGAGAGAGAGAGAGAGAGGGAGGGAGGGAGGAGGAGAGAGAGAGAGCAGAAGAAGAAGAGAAGAGAGGAGAGAGAGAGAGAGAGATAGAGAGAGAGAGAGAGAGCGAGGAGCACCAAAACGACAGAAAAATAAGAGGGAAACACAACATGACATCAAGGCACAGTAACACACACCACAGAAATTTAAAAAAAAGAAGAAAACAACGAGATGCATGATGACTCATTCTCGTACCCATGTGATGACAACACCAACACAACACACACAACACACACACACACACACACACACACACACACACACACACACACACACACACACACACACACACACACACACACACACACACACACACACACACACACACTCACACACAAACACAACACACACACTCCACTCCCACATCTCTCCTCTCTCTCTCTCTCTCTCTCCTCTCTCTCTCTCTCTCTCTCTCTCTCTCTCTCTCTCTCTTAAAAAAAAGAAAATCTACGAGAAAGCCTGTGGAAATGAATGTGTCTTGAGATCGGGTTTTAAACAGAGAGAGAGTTGGAGGGTTGCGAAAATTAAACGGAAGCGAATTCCAATTTTTGGGAGCAGTTAAATCAAAGCTGTTGCTCTTGTGCCTCCACTCGGTGTCTGGGGAGCTTTAACGGCTTTTGAAGTGAAGAGAAGAAGAAGAAGGTGAGACAGAAAAATAAATCAGAAAGAAAGAGAGAGAGAAGAAAGAAAGAAAGAAAGAAATAAATAAAAA
>CM060319.1:72864223-72874223 GCA_030674155.1 Stramonita haemastoma
TCTATGTATTGCATTAACCTGGCCTGACTTACAACTGTGCACAATAGCTCGAGTCTGATAAACTCGTATTACCATCATGGCTCTGCTCTGTAACTATGTACCAAGGCCTGTCTCTTACCAAAACAAAAAACAAACAAGTATGTATCACAGCCTAACCCTGGAGTGACAACCGTGCATTACGGCCCGTGTGCGCACACTCCTACCCCCCCCCCCCCCCTCCCTTCATCCAGCCCATGTTACTCTGGGAGGTTGTGTCATCCATCATCCGCGAGCATTACCTCCCCTAGGAGGCGCTGCGCATCCCGCGCTCCCAACAGGTGGCGCTGCCATGATGGATGGCAGGGGCCATCACCCGGGTCACACAGCGCCATCTGCCTCCCAAAGGGGATGTTACTCTGCCGATAGCAGCCTGCAGTCTTCATGCCCTATCACTACACCTTTACAATCACTCCTTCAGTCTTCCTTCCTTCCCTTGTCTACCTATCTACCTACATGCCGCGCGCGCGTGTGTGTATGTTTTTGTGAGTGTAGCTATGTGTCTGCTTATGTATCTGTCTAGGTATGTAGATCTATGTGTGGATGTGTTTGTTGGTTGGTCTGTCACGTATTTATGTATGTATGTGTACGTGCTTGAGAGAGAGAGAGAGAGAGAGAGAGAGAGAGAGAGAGAAAAGAGAGAGAGAGAGAGAGAGAGAAGAGAGAGAGAGAGAGAGAGAGAGAGAGTCTGACAGAGAGACAGGCAGACACAGAGACAAGGAAAGGCTCCAAAAACCCAAAGTGTCTATCAAGGTTTTTCCTGCTTTTTTTCCCCCTTCTTTTAATCATTTTCCTCTTGTAGCAATGCTCTACCTGGAACCCTCACCCCCACCCTACCCCCCACCTCCACCCTTAGCCCCCACTGTATGACATAATCTATTTCCCTACCATCCCCTTGTCATTTTTTCCCCCCGCGAATTACAAATAAACCCATTACTCACGCAAGGGGGGCCTTGGAGAATGCGAAGCCATTTGTCATGTGTGCTCTAACCCTTGTCACAATCTCACTGACGGCCAAATCTCCCTGAACGTTTTGTGTCGTAAAAAAAAGAGATTTCCTTCTCTTTCTTTCTTTCCTTCAAGACAAGTGTGGGTTATCCTCTCCCTCTCCATCCCTTCCCATGAACTGTCATAAATTATTTCAGGCAAGGTGGGTAGCCAGACAGGAGAGGAGAGAGAGAGAGAAGAGAGAGAGAGAGAGGAGAGAGAGAGAGAGAGAGAGAGAGAGAAGAGAAGAGAAGAGAAGAGAGAGAGACAGACAGAAGACAGACAGAGAAGACAGACAGACAGACAGACAGACAGCGAAACAAAAGACAGACAAAGGACGAAAAGGCAGACAGACAGAGCAGAAGGCAGGCGGACAGAAATACAAATGGCACACAAACAGCAGAGAGACATGCAGGCAGACAGACAGACTGGCAACAAAAAACAAGCAGACAGACAGAAGATGAGATAGAGAAAGAGGCAGACACACAGACAGAAGAATAAATCAGCACAGACAGAAGATAAACAGACAGACAGACAGACAGACAGACAGACAGGAGGCAGACAAGAAGACAGACAGATCAGACAGACAGACAGAAAACAGACAGACAGCAGACAGAAGCAGCAGGAGAGACGAAGCAGACAGACTGACAGAAGATAACAGAGAGACAACAGGTAGGCAGACACACAGAGAAACAGACAAACAGACAGACAGACAGACATGAAGACAGACAGACAGACAGGCAGGCAGACAGGACAGACAGACATGCAGACAGACAGACAGACATGAAGACAGACGGACAGACAGAGACAGGCGTGTAGACAGAGCACTCACAGAAGGTGAGGGCGTGGAGGTCCTGGAAGGCGTCCACCCTGACACAGGTGATCTTGTTGGCGTTCATCAGCCTGCACACAGGAGTGCAAAGACACACAGTAAGGTATCATAGGGTCACTGCTTTGTGTAGTCCTTGGAATTGACAATAACAACAAGAACAGCACACCACCACCACCACTACCATCATCATCCACATCATCATCACACTCATCACACACATCATCATCATCATCATCATTATCATCATCACCATCATCATCATCATCATCATCACAGCAGCAGCAGCAGCAGCAGCAGAGCAGCAGCAGCAGCAGCAGCAGCAGCAGCAGCAGCAGCAGCAGCAGCAGCAGCAGCAGCAGCAGCAGCAGCAGCAGCAGCAATAGCAACAGAAAAAGCAGCTGCAATAACAGGAGTGAAAGGAACAGGAACCAGAATAACAACAACACCATTGATGATTGTAAAGAGGATCATGATGATGCTGATAATGATGAGCTGATAATGATGATGACAGCAATAATAGTAGTGATAATAATAACGATGATGATGGTGATAATTGTTGGTGATAATCATAGCAATATACAAAGATCATAGAATATCAAAGATGATGATGATGATGATGATGATGATGATGATGATGATGATGATGATGATGATGATGATCATCATCATCATCATCATCATCATCATCATCACATCATCACATCATCATCATCATCATCATCGTAATGTTAATAAAGAATCATTTTTCAGGAACATTGCTGACTGTTTGCCAGATATGAACAGACCGGTGACCTCAAGTATCATATCTCACCACACATCATCAACGCTGGAGACAACTCTGTGAAAAGTTAATGATAACGCACCAGTAAAGTGTTCATGCGTAATCAGCAAAGACCTTAGACAACAGATAGTATCCCTTCTCTCCGCTGTGTGGGAGCAACTTCGCCTTTGGGTTGCCAAGACAGTGCCAGAGAGGCATTCAGTCTCTCCTGTAGACCATTGATGGATGCTAGGCCTGATGTTTCTGTATACAGCATGTTTATCCTCTGCTGTTGTCATTAGCTTCTCTCCCTTGTCTTGAGGTGCTGACCTCAATGTACCTGTCCACTTTGTGTAGCCAATATAAAGCGTCTAAAGTTTTATCCTGCCTTGGACAAGTGGTCTGCATCTTCGTTGATCCCCTATACCACAATGGGAAGGGATCCATTTCAAGACCCCTGTCTCTGGCAGAGGAGGCCTAGTTCTTGTCAAGTCTCACCGATCGTCTGTCTTCACAGACGAGGAGCCTTGGGGAGATGAGACAGAGCTGATAGAATGAAACTCTGTCATCGATGATGATTACCAGCCATGTCTTAGAGTCTGTTTCAGCATGTCCCCTGGATTTTGATCCCTTTCTGTTTGTAAAGGATATGACTGCCACGTAAGGTCGTTTTGAATAATATATTAAGATTCAATACCATCCTTAGCAGCTCAACTCAACTGTCTCCATTACCACTGTTGTTGGCAGGAGCTTCACACAATGCCACCAGGGTTCACCATATTTCTCTGTCTCTGCTGAGTTCTACCATCTCCTGTATGTAACCCTCCCAGACCACTGGTCTCAGTGATGCTGGCAATGTAGAATGTTGGTGGTCTGCCCCTTCCCCTTATGCCCCTATCCTTGCTTTGGAGAACTGTCATCAAATTTGTTTGTGCTCATGAATTGATTTTGGTTTCTATGCAGCAAAGGGTAATAAAATGCAAAGTAAACATGGCGAAGTTGACCCAGTGTCCTAGTTAAGTGCAAAATTCCCACAACTTGTCAATTCCTGCACGTACATGAAACACAGCCAACATGTGTTGACATCTGCCAGAAGTTGCTGTCTGTGTCTCTGCAACATGTTTACTGATCCAGTCACACGCTGTGGCCACCTTCTAAATAAAGACTCGGCACGGCTCATACCATGGCGATAAAAGCCGGCACGGGCACAAAGGGGCACTGCTTAGGGCACTGGTAGGGCATCAGGGGCATCAGTAGCGTGGCGGCCTGTGTTTATCGGTGTTGGCGAGGTATGATAGTGTGCATCTGATGATGATAAGCACGGATGCTCAGCTGCCCCCTTAAATATTCGCTGTGATCCCCTGCTTTACTTTCCATTTAACTCTTCATTTTCCTTCAGTGTAACGTCTGTCTGCCTGCCTGCCTTCTTCTGTGTTGTGTTGTTTTTCAATTTAAAGTCTTCACACTGGTGATATAGACTAACAAACAAAGAACAAAAAAACAAACAATAAACCCTACCATAATATTTACAGAAATTGGATAATCTAGCAACATCAAAATCAACGGTTTCGTCGAAACACTTCAATGGTTCCCTTGCAATTCAATGCCATTTTCTTATAATGAATTTGAACTGAACATTGAAAAAGATGTTCACAAGATATGTTCAGAACAGAGCAAGTTACATTTCTGTCTCTCACAGCTTGTTGTCTACAATGACCTATCCACAATGCACAAGCGAAACGTTCAGTTTATCATACACCGCATTCTGTTGTTTCTACCAATGAAAGACAAGCTCTTTGGACCCCTGGCAGGCCCGGTTGTCAGAGTACCCAGCAATTGTCAGGGCCTCTGGAGTTGCTGTTTGAGCGTTTGACGATGACAAAGAAGAATTATGTTAAATTCCGCCACTTACTCAGCTTTAATGCTTTAAAAACGAAACAAGAACATCAATAAAAGTCCACTGAATCTGAGAGTATCCTTGCCTTCATCAACTGCCTGTGGTGCTGCAGTTTCGTTGTTTTCCCACTCCTACCCCCCCCCCCCCCCCCAGTGACACTGTCATCCCTGTAGGTTAAACTAACACAGACAACTTCAAATCAAGGAACCTGCACTTCAGAAACTTCAGACAAGGGTCAGCATCAGTCAGACCAGGCAGCAGTGCCAGTGCTCTCCCTTGAGGGAAGAGGTGATGATGGGAGCTCTGAAGATGGCTGCAGTGACGATAAGTAAGGTTACACTCCAGAATTAGCTTGCGGCT
This sequence comes from Stramonita haemastoma, assembly GCA_030674155.1. NCBI lineage: Eukaryota > Metazoa > Mollusca > Gastropoda > Neogastropoda > Muricidae > Stramonita > Stramonita haemastoma. The sequence goes on from CM060319.1 coordinate 72,869,096, forward strand.
CATGTAGTCATCTCCTTTCGAGTGAAGTTGGAAAATGTTTGGTGATTTTCACAGATTTTTTTAAAAGTATGAAAACATGTGTACTTGTTTTGGGATTGAGGACATAGGAACAATGCAGCATACTAGGTAGTCACAAGAAAGTGGAAATGATCATCAAATGAGATTGCTTGCGCTCCTACAGCGTTGACCCTACGCATGCATATTGGGGTTAGGGAAGCCAGCAGACGACAAAGAATGAGGGAGTACAAGTTTTCTGTGAAATTTTAAAAAAAATGAAAACCTACAAAATTTGTTTTATTCCCTGAGTTTAGTTGGGGCTAGTCTTTCAAAAAAAGGTTCTCATTTCTGTGGATGCCTTTGTACGTGCGGTATCAATATGAGTCATGTAGAAAAAAACAGATGGAAAAGTGGCAAAATATAACCGTAGCGTGTAGCCTAAGTAAGAGCTAGCAAACGAGCAGGTTAGAAGTCATGTTGGCCTAGCCTGGCCTGTGAATTATCCCCCCTTCATCAAACATGGCGGGGGGGGGGGGGGGGGGGGGGGGGTGGGGGGGGAGAGGGGGGGAGAAAAGACAAGTAGGCTGTGAACACAGTACAGGTATCCAGGTGTAAACAAGCTCGTTAACAGGTTCAGATGCTCAGAAACCATTACCCGTGATTTGCAGGACGTACACACAACTTCGCTTAGTGCCCCTGATGCCATCGCCAGGCGGCGCTATAAGAAGGCTAAAACCGGAAGTACGTCATAATGGTTGTAAAAAAGAGATAGTCAAGCAGGGAAGGTTGTGATATAAGGGGCGATAAGGCAGGGGTGTAAAAAGCGTCTTCACCTTTCACCTTGCCTGTAAATTGTCTTCCCTTGATAAAGTTGGTGTTCCTGCGGCCAGCCAGCAGTGGCATGCTGGGAAAAAAAGATGGCGGGCGAGGAGGAACATAACTGTGTGAAGAATGTTCTTGAGTTTTTTTTATATAGACGTCTGCCACTTCTTTTTGGCTATCCAGAAAGTCGGAATGTGGTTTTCTTCATGGTAGGCAAAAAAGGGCCATTTACGCGAAACATCGCATCTTTGGTGAACCTCGTAGCTATAGCCAAGGAACGAAAACAAAAACAAATTCTTCAGGCTATCTGTATCCACATCAATGGGTTTACTGTATCAGAGATCAGTCGAACACACTGTTGATCCTGCAGAAATGGAGCAGAACACTATCAGGATTCTGTGTGGTTCACATCAGCCTTTTCTTCCTGTTACCTCCTTCTTGTCTATTTTCTGCCTTCGTCTTGGTCCACTCTTCTACCTTTTTTCTCTCCAGAAACGACTTCAAAGAATAACAATATTCTCTCTCATGTCAAAGTTCGACGCGCTGGGCCTGAGTTTTCAAGGTACTTAAAGGCAGCACAGCGCATTTTTGCTTGTATGACACACCAACAATAGTTGCTGTCTGAGCGTTCAGAAAGAGGATGTCAGAGCCATGGGCAGATCCAGTGACCGATTGGTGATGTTACATTCATTGCTGGACGTTGTGGTCAGTTTGTAAGTAAGGATGATGCTCGTGAGAAAGCAGCGTAGATAGGTAAGATGCATTGTGCCTTAAAGCTCAATCTATAAAGTATCACCCTTATTGAACATTGTGAAAATAGGGAAACCAGAATCTGATCAATAGGAGTGATAGGCTCCTCGAGCTATAGATTCTGCAGTTGCCAATTACCTATTTGAATCTCAGGTGAAAAAAAGGGAGGAGGGCCTAGGGGAAGAAAACCTCCAGGAAAATAATAGAAAAAGGACAAAGTAATACATGGACAAAAGAACACAAGGAAAGAAGAAATACAGAAACAAGGGAAGACTCAAGGACGAAAAGAAAGCAAGATGCACCAGAGATAAAAATAATGAAGAAAAAGAGGGAAAGAAGCTAACGAACGATGGAAGGACATACATTTTCTGAAGGTAATAGAATAAGTACAAAGACGTTTTAGAACTTTTCATCAGAGAGAGAGGAGAGAGAGAGAGAAGAGAGAGAGAGAGAGAGAGAGAGAGAGAAGAGACAGAGACAGAGACGAGACAAGAGACAGAGAGAGAGAGAGAGAGAGAGAGAGAGAGAGAGAGAGAGAGAGAGAGAGAAGACAGACAGACAGACAGACAGGCAGGCAGACAGACAGACAGACAGAGACAGACAACAGACAAGACAGACAGACATAAAAAGGACTTACAGTAACTGCAGGGAGGTCAGGCCATTGAATACTCCAGGAGGAAGGTCCGTATTTTATTCCCGTACAGTACCCTGCACAACAGTCACAATATATATCATCAGAAATGTAATATGATAATAAATAATAATAAATAATAATAATAATAATAATAATAATAATAATAATAATGAATGATGATGATGATGAAGATATGATCATAATCATCATCATCATCATCATCATCATCATCATCATCATCATCATCATCATCATCACATCCACACACCCCACCCCCCACCACCACCACCACCATCCTTACCAACATAATCATGGCTGAAACTTTCAGTAATTCTTATTCCCTTCCCACCTTTATGTAATACTTTAATTTTTCGATTCCACGCACAATACCTTTGATTGCTGAAGCTTGCCCCTTTACTACACTATCGTTTACTGCACAGAATTTCCATTCAAACACTCAAAACATCTCCACGCTGCTGACTATAATGCCCTCCATACTTCCCATTTTCAAACCTCATAACATCATTACTTCACCTTTCCTCCATTTCTCATTACAAAACGAAAAAAAAAAACCCCACCATAAAATAAAATAAAGAAAAACAGGGGAGATGACTCACAGAGAGCTGAGCTGATGCAACCCTGAAAAGGCGTCAGGGGAGACAAATGAGATCTGGTTGTTGCTGAGGTCTCTGCACACAAGATATATAACAACACATAATCATTATTAACATCTTCCTTAACAGTAAGTCATCATCATTATTAGTGTTATTTCTCTCATGCTTTTGTTTTTGTGCACGACTTATAAGACTACAAGTCGTAATCATTAATATGCAACCCTATGCAGTGATTATCATCAACGTTATCTTCATCAACGCTCGTCAATAAATTATTATCATCACATTATCACAACCAGCCTGTCATCTTTAGTACTGTTTTTTGTTGAGTTTTTGGTTGTTGATTTGTGTTAGCAAGATACAGCGCCATATAAATGCCATTTGTTATTATTATTGTTTGTTTGCTTTTAAATATCATTGTCTTCTTTGCTTGCATGCCATAACACACACACACACACACACACACACACACACACACACACACACACACACACACACACACAACACACACACCACACACACACAGAGGCAGAAAGAAAGAAAGACAGACAGACAGACAGACAGACAGACAGACAGACAGATCAGAAGATGTCTCTACTCACATTCTCCGGAGTTTCCTCATGTCAGCAAAAGCTCTGGAGGGGATTTGAGTGATGTGGTTTTCCTCCAGCCGTCTGCAACACACCACATCACCACATTTACACCTCTGCCACATACCTAGCCTTCGTCATATACCCGCATATATACTTTAACTCCAGTTTATTACATCCACATCCACACACAACTCTTTCATTACACATCCACATCTCAGACCATCCCATCAACCTCACCACATCTACATAATATTAATTTTCATAACATATTCACACACACAAAAATCAAACTTTTACGATATAGTTTGTACAAACTTGTCAAACATATGACATGCACGTTGCTTTTGCTAATGCTAAAATAATTTAACCCAGGAGTTTCGTCAGATGAAGGGTATGTATAAGAAAACTGGGACTTGTTTAAAAAAAATCACCAAGACCCTTGCTGACGTGTGCTATGTCAATCAGAATTGCAGTACCTCAGGCTGAATTACAACGCCGATTTAGCTTTTCTTTGTGTGTGGTGGTTTTCTGTATGCTCAGAAAATAGGTATTGTAAGTATCATTGCCTTGAGATTGCATCCCTTTTGTTGGGAAAAGTCGTGACATGAACTAAAAATTGAGATTTATTTCAAGAAAAAAGATACTAAACCCCAAGTCTACCTATTGAGTAATGTGGTGACTTAGGGGACGGGATAGCTCAGTGGTCAGAGCACTGGTACTCCCAAAGCTAAGGTTAAGTAGCGTTGAGCGTGGTACTTCTCTTGTAGGTGCCGTTCGTGCCCTTGGCTTACAGTACTGTCCCCAGTTCACCCAACTGTAAATGGGAATGGGATGGTACAGCAGAGAGAAGAGAGAGAGAGAGAGAGAGAGAGAGAGAGAGAGAGAGAGAGAGAGAGAGAGAGAGAGAGAGAGAGAGAGAGAGAGAGAGAGAGAGAGAGAGAGAGAATGGGCGCCGCCCTCCATATGCTGGCCCTTAGAGAAGCTGAGGTCTCCCCCCAACGACCACATAGGTTATGGGAACACCTTTACCTTTACAATTTAATGTTACACACAGGACTGCAGCCAGTAGCATTAATTCAAAGTATGGGGTTGATTGTTTAACACTCCTAGACAATCTGTTGCCCTTTTCAGACAGGTAGCCATGACATAACCTATGGGGAGACAATGTCTCTCAAGCCTGTTTTATTGTACAACAAAGAACACAGCGGACCTGAAGTGCTTCTTTATCGACAACACAGGCGCCAAAAGGTACGTTCTGGGCCTGTCTGCAAGCAATATACGACCCTGGTATCCCTCTCCACTTGTCTAAGTGTGGTTAGCAAGAGATTCAGACACTACACAATGGGCCACAATACCATTCTTCACAGAAAACATCGTTATTCTGCTATAAGGTGGCCGATTAGCAAAGCCAGGCACTTGGTTCCAGACAGATACAAGGTGTGAGTGTGCTTTTGTCTTGTGCCTATAATGAGCTAACAATTTTTCTTGACCTTTTTCTTCACAGAGGCTAAGAGTGTTCTGTAGTGTGTATGAGGTTTTTTGCACAATGGGATATAGTGATAAAGGCTGCTCTTGCTGTTCACCATAGAGTGTGAAGTGTGATGTAGCCATGACCTAAAAGAAACAGGAGCAGCATTTGGATGACTTAGTACAGTGGCCCAGTTTAGTCAATTTGTCAGAAGTACCCTGCCCTCTTTGGAGAAAGGGAAGAAAAGGCA
>CM060319.1:72879223-72884223 GCA_030674155.1 Stramonita haemastoma
CAGAGACAGAAGCACACACGTGCATGATGTGCCTGTTGGTTAGGGTGAAGAAGTGAGCAAGGCTGAGACAGACAGGCTGACAGCAATGCTTTTGTTCTGACAACTGAGATCTGTGACTTCACTCTTTGTCTGACATTTGTCTTCACACACACATATACACACATATACACGCACAAACACATGCGTGCACGCGCACACTCACACACACATGCATGTACGCGCGCGCACACACACAAACACAAACACACACACATGCGCGCACGTGCACGCATACATACATAAACACACACACACACCAACACACACACAAGCGTGCACGCATGCACGCATGCACGCACACACACATGAATGCACGCACAAACACACACTTTTTCCCTGGATGTCATGATTAAAAAAATCAACACACACACATATGTTATATATATATATTATATATATATATATATATATATATATATATATATATATATATATATATATATATATATATATATATAAAGTCATTACCTAATTTAATGTACAAATGGAAAATTAAAATTTCACTTACTTTGGCCTTCACAGACACACACACACACACACACACACACAACACACACACACACACACACACACACACACACACACACACACACACACACACACCACACACACACACACCACACCACACACACTACAGACAAGCAGAGAGAGAGAGAGAGAGAGAGAGAGAGGAGAGAGAGAGAGAGAGAGAGAGAGAGAGAGAGAGAGAGAGAAGAGAGAGAGAGAGAGAAGAGAGAGACAGACAGACAGAAGAAGACAGAGACAGACAGAAGAGACAGACAGAGACAGACAGACAGAGACAGACAGACAGACAGACAGACAGACACAACAACAGAGACAGACAAACAACAACAACACACAAACACACACACAACACACACACACACACACACACACAACACACACACAAACAGCTAAACAGACAACAAACTGACAGAACACACGATTACCAACGCAAAGCAGATGACGACCCAAGCACAAGAGGTGATGACGAGGTACGAGGCATGAATGGAGGAGGTACAGGTATTACCATTGGCAAAGGTGGAGGATGGAGGTACCCGAAGGGAAGGAGGGAGGGATGGGAGGGAGGTGGGTGGCGGATGGGGGAGGGGGAGGTAAGTGTTTAGTCTAGAGGTAAACTTCATTAGTCCCACACCTGAACTTCCCGCCTTCATTAGTGATGGGTCCTGATGGAAATAACAGTGTGTGTGTTGTGTGTGGGTGTGTGTGTGTGTGGTGTGTGTGTGTGTGTGTGTGTGTGTGTGTGTGTGTGTGTGTGTTGTGTGTTTTGTGTGTGTGTGTGTGTGTGTGTGTGTGTGTGTGTGTGTGTGTGTGTGTTGTGTGTGTTGTGTGTGTGTGTGTGTGTGTGTGTGTTGTGTGTGTGTGTGTGTGTGTGTGTGTGTGTGTGTGTGTGTGTGTGTGTGTGTGTGTGTGTGTTGTGTGTGTGTGTGTGGTGTGTGTGTGTGTGTGTGTGTGTGTGTGTGTGTGTGTGTGTGTGTGTGTGTGTGTGTGTGGTGTAGTGTGTAGTGTGTTGTTGGTGTGTGTGGTGTGATGTGTGTGTGCTGCGTAGCGTGTGTGTATGTGTGGTGGGGGTTAGTTGTCGTATGATGTGTGTGCGCGCACGCGCGTGTGTGTGTGCGTGCGCGCGCGTTCTCAGTATTCCTGACATAACTTCTTTCCAGAGGCAGATGAATTATTTCACGCCCTCTGTAATCCCTGGGCAAAAGTCTGTCAATCTCTGTTTCTGTGTCTGTCTGTCTGTCGGCCTGTCTGTCTGTCTGTCCTGTCTGTCTGTCTGTCGGTCTGTCTGTGTGTCTGTCTTCTGTCTTGGTCTGTCTGTTTGTTTGTCTGTCTGTCTCTGTTTGCTGTCTGTCTGTCTTTTCAAAATTAAAAGTCCACGCACACAAATATATCACCACCAAGAATCAACCAAACAACAAGAAACAAGACAAAGAAAAACAACAATAAAAGCCCAACTCTAAAACCAAACGAAACCTAAACAATAACAACACAACACACAAAGACGCTAACAACAAAACGACTGTGACTGGTACACACACACACACACACACACACACACACACACACACACACACACACACACACACACACACACACAAACATACATACACACACAGAATACACACACACACAAACACACACACAGATACACACACATACACAGATACACCACACACCACTCACACTCACACACACACACACACACACACACACACTCCACCACACAGAACCCCCCCCCCCCCCCCCCCCCCCCCACACACAGACACACAGATACCCCCCCCCCCACAGAACTCACATCTCTGTAGCGGACTCAGGTATGTTGTCTGGGATGTGGGTGAGTCCCTTGTCCCTGCAGTCCACCACGCCCTCTATGCAGCGACACTGGCGAGGGCACATGTTCTCCAGATGCATTCCTTGTTCCGCTGAAGGTCGTACCCCGCTGCATCACACACACACAGATATTTTCATTGGCTCTCGTTTTGTTGTGTGATTGGTTTTCTAGGCATACGTCTTCATTTCATCGGTTGATATTTATGTGATAGCAGTTTTTAGTGACTGTTACTTTCCTTACAGCCTTTTTTCATTGGCTTTTAGTATAAATCTAATTTTTGCTGTTTGTTCCTTGGCTAGAGCTGAGGTTTACCAAAAAAAAAAGCCATTAATGTAGCAGCGTGTCGACTCCGAAGTGGTGTCTAAACACGACACCAGTGTGTATGCCTTTAAACAAAGTTTTTTCTGCCATGTTTTCTTACCGATCTCTTCCCAAAGGCAGAATCAGTTTTAATAAGTGTGCACGTTGTTCTGCGAATATGGATACTCTGTTTATTGTCTCATCTGAAGGACTTTTCGTGGAAGTGGTGCAGTACTGAGGTCAACTTCAGGGGTAAAATCCCTTGAATGGATGTCTTGGGGTGGCTCAAACCAGGGATGTCAGATCAGGAGCACAACGCTCTAACCACTAGGCTCTCCTGGTCCCCATTATTTTTATACAATATTGGTTTCAATTTAGCATACTTGATTTCTGAGGCCAGCAACTTTTTCTCGATTTTGGGGTTTTGCTTTCATTGGTTATGTTTGTCTATCTTTGCTCAGATCTTAGCCTGTTGGATGCAACTTATTTCTCTGTTTATCATTTTAGTATAAACTCACATTTGTTTTAGGGAAAAAAAGAATATTTACAGATATATCATTCCAGAGCATGCATGAGCGTGTGCGCATACATGCGCGCGCGCACCACCACACACACACACACACACACACACACACACACACACACACACACACACACACACACACACACACCACACCACTTACGAATGCATTTGAAGTCGTTTTCCTGCAGTTCTGCAATCTCAGCGTGTTTCAGATGTGGTGGCTGCGCACACTCCGTGAAGAGCGCGAGACCCGGATGTTGGCGCAGCCATCTTGCCAGCCAGGACAGGTGACAGTCACACACCAGGTGATTGTCGCTGATGCGTCTGCACACACAACAACACAATACATCTTTTACTTTACAGCACACTAAGGTTAAGCAGCATCGAGTGTGGTTACCAATTGGATGGGTGACCGTTTGTGCGCTTTGGCTTCAGCATAGTCCCCCGGTTCACCCAGCTGTAAACGGGTTCCTGCCCTCTTTGGGTCAGGGAAGGTAAAGCAGCGAGGGAGAGGAGATGGGCGCCACCCTCAACATGCTGGCCCCTAGAGAAGCTGAGGTCTCTGATGCCTCGCCCCCTACGACCACATAGGTTATGGGACACCTTTGCATTAATTTTTTTGTTTACCTTTTATTATACCTAAAGATACCGAAACAGTATAGGTCTAGAGGCTAAACTCTGTAAAGAAATCGTTGGGAGGCTGCATTGTACCTTTCGGAGTGTAGTGTAGGCCTATGTCGTCGTTCCTTGACTACAGCTCCGAGGTTCAACAACGGTGAATTGTTTCGTGTATGCTACCGTTCTTTTTCACCATTAAGCTAACCGCATTCCGACTTCCTTGATTGTGTCTAAACATGACACAAGTGAGCATGTTCCTTCGGAGTTTAAGTTTATCATTGTTTCTACCGGCAGGAAATGGCCCACTATTTCGAGAGGCAGAATGTGTTTTAGCGTGTGTGCGAGATGTTCTGTATGTGTTCGCACACGGGACTTGGTTTATATCTCATCTAAAGGGTTTTCAGGGTAGAGGGATCGTGGTACTGATGCTAACTCCAGGGGGAAAATCCCTTCAAACTGGTGTCTCAGTAGTGGCTCGATCCTGGGCTGTCAGATTACGAGCACAATGTTCTAACCACTAGGCTGTCCTACTCCCCATTGTGATATTTTTCAACTTCTTCTTCGTTGAACGCTCAGACAACAACTATTGTTGTCTGTCATATGACCGAAAATGCGTTCGCGCTGCCAATAAACGCCTGACAATGTCAGGCCCAGCGCATCCAACTTCGGCATGATTTGTGATACAAACATTACACATCTCCTATTTTCACCCATTTTACTCTATGCCGGGGCATTTTTGGTCCAAAGTAAAATGAATATAAAAAAGGCGTTTGTGGCGATTATTACAGTCTTCATGGTTGTTAAACCACCAAAACCATCTTCTCCCCTGTAAAAGAGCATCCAACGTATCATTACAAAATTGCGGACATTTCTTTTCCAAAACAGCACATAGGCAGAAACTGCTAGCTGTACTAGACAAGAGAGTCATTTTATGACGCGTTGATGTGCTTTTGCTCTTTTTCACCTTCGTTCTTTTCAGTTCTGATATGGCATCCTGATTATTGTTCATTGCAGGTATGGTGTGGAGGCATTGTGTCAAGTTCTTTGAAGAAATTGAAGCCTGTGTAATAATATCATACCTGCAGCATCAGAAGGAATAAGGAGGGAGGGGTGAGTGAGTGAGCAAGTGAGTGAGAGATTGAGATTGAGATTGAGATTGAGAGAAGA
>CM060319.1:72891723-72896723 GCA_030674155.1 Stramonita haemastoma
GGCTTCAAAGACCTGTCCACAGACTGCTCTCCCTTTATGACTGCAGCTCTTCAGAGCGGGAGGTAAGTACAGTAAGTAAGCTGACTGTCTGCTGCACTGGGAGAGGAAAAAATTCCCTGTACTGTCCGGGCCTGAGAGAGTTAACTTAAGAGAGCAGGCGATTATCTCTGACATGGAGAGTTAGAGAAGTCTATGAGAGAGTAAGAGAGCTGGGATTAGTGTTTGAGAGTTGGAGAGACAGAGGGAGGGAGGGAGGGAGGGAGGGAGGGAGGGAGAGACAAGGCAAGGCAAGGCAAGGCAAGGCAAAATTCTTTTATTTCGAGGATAATAATAAGCATGTGTGCTTTTTTACATCCAGTCCCCAGCCCTTTTCAGGATAACATTAAGATAGAAAAAAATAAGAATAAAGCCACAACTACACAACAACAATTAGAGAGAGTCAACGAGAGGAGAGAGTTGTGAAATGAGAAGAGAAAGATGAGAGGGTGAGAGAGAGACTAGAGAAAGAGAGAGAACAGAGGATGAAGATGAGAAAGAGGAAATGAGAAAGTAGATAGATTGTAGACGAAAGGAGAGAGAGGAGGAAGCGAGGTGAGAGAGAGAGAGAGAGGAGAATGAGTATTGAGATGAGATGAAAGATGGAGGATAGTCAGTCAAGAGTCAGCATCTGGTCATTCAGTTTGCGGTTCAAAACCATAGACCATGATTATGTACACACCAGACACACAGACACACAGACACACACACATCATCTAATATCACTAAAAGTGAACAGACGTAAAATTGAAGACAACAACAACAACAACACACACACACACTCCCCAGACTCCATCAGATCTCAACTTTCACGGAAGTTGTCATGCCCTTGTTGACAAATGACGTCACAAAACAAAATGGCAGGCCGTTTGAGCACACAGCTACCATAGAAAAAAAACAACAACAAAAAAACCACGATGGTTGATTCAATTTGAGATAACAACCGTCTGAAATGAGAAAATGTAAGATAACGCATTTTGATCAGCCAACCGGCAATCTAGGGAAGAAAAAAAAGAGGAGGGTTTTTCTAGCGATGTGTGACGAGATGTTAGGATGCAGTGTTTGTGGGGACACTGACAACCCGCTTCCTATTCTGACATTTCAATGACAACTTGTTTCCTGATTCTTTTTTTTTTCTTTTTGCTGCCTCATCTTCTGTGATATCCCAGTCCTGCTGCTCCTCTGCCGCTCATTTCAATCTTCCCGCCACAGCCATAACCCAGATTCGTTATGTCTCACCCCGGGGTCGGAAGTCCACAGGGAGCCCATCAATATCAGGCCACTGCAGGGCCAGCAGCCAGAGGGGCCCTGCACTGCTGGGTCACTTTCGTGGTGTTCAGGGGTGCCTGTTCTGAGCTAACATACGCAGGACACAACCTACTAACCCCTACTAGACAGTATTAGCTCAGTCGCGGAGCCAGACTGATTGAGTCACCCATCCGAGGTGGCATAACTTGTTCCCTGATCTGACTTTGCGATGAGAACTTGTTCTTTAATCTGACATTGCAATGGCAGCTTGTTTCCTGTTTAGCATTGCAATAAGTAATTGTTATTAATCTGACATTGCACTGACAACTTGTTAGTAATCTGACATTTTTCTTCCGCATTTAGTTATGTTTAGGTTTACTCTGCACACACACACACATACACACACGCACACACACACACACACACACACACACACACACACACACACACACACACACACACACACACACACACACACACACACACACACACACACACACAAAAGAGCAGACAGACAGATACAGAGGTGGCTGTGGTTAAAGTTCAGCAATCCAAGGGAGGTAAGGCTGTCAGACAGGAAGTGGTTTTCTGATAACATCAGCACACACACACACCATCACTCCAGCCTCTCTCTTAACTCCCCCTCCCCCTCCTTTCCTCTGTTCCCACTCTTCTAACACACTGCATCATATCCCCCCCCCCTCTATCCTAGTACACCATTGTCCTCCCCTATCCCCCCTGCCCCTTCCCCCAGGCTACAACCAGAATCCCTCCTCTCACCCTTAAGCCTACAAGTGATCAGTTGTTGAATGCCTTTACCATTATGTTCACTTAGCGAAAAGGGCTGCATTGGGTTTAGCATTTTCATTATTGTATGAGCAGTGTCGCCAAAACTAAACACTGCTATCAAAGTTGGCTTTATCCTAAATACCAAAAAGATAAACAGAAATGTCGCCGGATCAGATTTCATTACAGCCTGTGACTGTGTTTGGGATATTCCCTGTTTACACGCAATAGCTCTGATGTCTACAGTAGAAATTAAACACTGATGCTGTATCAAAAATGTCTTATCATCTATGAGGTCGGAATGCGGCTACCTTAATGGTAGAAAAAAAGAACAGTTGCATATGCCAAAATCTCCTCATGGGTGAACCTTGGGGTTCTAGCTCTAGTGGGTGTGGGTGGGTGGGGTGTGGGTGTGGATGGGGCTAAACCTATGCGCTGGTGAAAACTAGGGTGCATTATAGATGATTTTTGTTTGTTTTCCTACCTTCCAAGCTTTGATAGACTTACACAGTAAAATCGAAGCAGATTATAATCTGCGTGCGGGCAGAACAAGGAGCGCTGCCATATCTGCACATATCTAACCTGGGGGATTGTTTAACAAAAAATGAATTCTTTATTCTGAATCTTTTGGTACCTGTACAGACTCTAATGTCATAAAAAAATATAATATAAAAAACATTCAAAGAGAAAGTTTACCTAGGATCGGTAAAATATTCACTAGTTAACATTTTATTATCACAGATAGATAGATAGATAGATAGATAGATAGATAGATAGATAGATAGATAGATAGATAGATAGATAGATAGATAGATAGATAGATAGATAGATAGATAGATACATACATACATACATACATACATACATACATACATACATACATACATACATACATACATACATATGTATCAGAACATCTTGCGCACACGTTAAATCCTGTTCCTGTTTTTCGTAAGAGTAGGCCATTGTGAGCCGGTGGGAACAGATGACAATATTTACACAACTGCATACACACGGGGGCTGGATAATAAAAAGCACATGAATGCTTATCCCATTATCCTCGATATAAAAGAAAAAAATAAATAAAATAAAACAAAATAAAAAAATAAATACATACATACATAGCTGACGAAATTGATGCAGAATAGAGTGTATTTATCTCTACGTCTGTCAGTTCATTCATCTATCTTCATCCCTTTCAGCCCAAAGTGGGAAACCCAGAAAAAAACCCAGGCTGTAGAATACCTTTTTCTTGCTATTTTCACAATCTTTTAAACACTTAGAATTATCTTATCTCATTTTCCCACCTATTTGACGCAGTCTTGTTCTGTTGCAGCCTATTTTTGTGCTCAAATGCTTGATTACTCATGCAATAAGCATGGCATGTTGTATATATTCATTTCATGTCATTGGTGCTATGCTGTTGTTCTGAACGATAAACATTTTGTTTAAACCAAGAAAACAAAATGTTTTCTTGTCTTCCTTTCTGTTCTTTCTTTCTGATCTGTTCTTGTTATGCTAAAAACCCAGGCCAGAAATACGTCATTCCCACGCTTTTCAGAGCAAACGTATCACATGAAGAGATAACAATACGTACATAAATCATAGCGTGTGCATTTTCCTTCTAGAATGCAAAAAAGAGTTATCAAAACCAGTAACATCACAAATTAACTTAAGACAAAAGAAAATACACTGTTATGGCTATAGGCCTACAGGAAGAGCAGAAGAACACACACACGGTTTCAAGTTCAGCATTTCCAGGTGGGGTTCTTGCTATGGTAAAAACAGCCTTTGACTTCCTCCAGGAAAAAAATATTGTACGCAAAATGTGGGAAAAACCGATGGCGCCTTTTCTGTGTGTGTTTGTGTGAAGAAACTTGCCTCTGTATCCTTTACATTTTCCTTACAACATATTGCTGCTGGCTGACACATCCTCTACTTTAGAGAAAAAAGTGTACTTCCTTATTTGACATTTTTTCCCGAAATTGTGGTTAACACTTTAAGCGAAGAAAGAGAGGATTTTATTTCTGGTATCCTTGTTATGACATGGCAAACAACACTTTAGAAATACATTTATCATATCCGGCTAAATTCTTTCGAAAATATAACAATTCACAACGTAGCGAAGAAAAACATTCCGTTTCTATTCTGATTCTTTTTTCCTTTTTCTTTTTTTTGCAGATTTTTAAGCCCCAAAATGACAGGTAACTGCCAAAAACTTCCTGCCGATTGTGTGTATCTGAACAATGAAGTGTTGACAGCCAGTGTCGGTACAATTACCTCCCATGTCATCAATTGCCTCCCATGCCATCAATTACCTCCCATGTCACCCTGCTTACCTGTCCACCTGGCTTAACAATCTTTCAGCAGTTCTCCCGTTTATTTGCTGGTTGGTTTTTTTTGGCTAAAGTCACACATGTCCACCCCCACCTACCCCATTACTGGCTCTCCACCTACCCCTACATCCCCGGAGAGCGGAGTAGCCTGCTGGTTAGAGTGTCGTACTCGTGGGTTGTGGGTATATCGGGATACGGGGTCGAATCCCCACTGAGGTGTCCATTCCCTTTCTCATCTACTCTCTTTTCCCATTTCCATCTTTTATGGCTATGCCAACACTTACAGGGTGAGGGATGGATTCAAAAAGAGAAGAAAAGCCCAAGGCTGCTTGCTGCTTATCTGTTATCATTCAGGTAAAGGGGATTGTCTTTACTTGATTATTCCGTCACCCTCTGAAAACGAAATGAATTCATTAAAACTCAATTCAGTTCTCTGTCTCTCTCTTTGTCTGTCTCTCTGTCTCTCTCTGTCTCTCTCTGTCTGTCTGTCTGTCTTCTCTCTTATGCCTTCATCTTTTGCCAAACCATCTACCCAATACCTCCCCCTCCCTTCTCTGTCTCTGTCCCTCTCTCTCTGTCTCTCCCTCTGTCTCT
>CM060319.1:72911723-72920367 GCA_030674155.1 Stramonita haemastoma
ATCTATCTATCTATCTATCTATCTATCTATCTATCTATCTATCTATCTATCTATCTATCTTTCTTTCTTTCTTTCTTTCTTTCTTTCTTTCTCTGTTTGTCTGTTTGTCTGTATGTCTGTCTGTGTTTGTCTCTATGTCTCTCACTATGTTTACCTCTGTGTCTCTGTCTGTCTGTCTGTCTGTCTGTCTGTCTGTCTCACTCTGTTCTCCCTCTCTGTCTCTGTCTGTCTGTCTGTCTGTGTCTGTCTGTCTGTCTCTCTTACTCTCTCTCTCATGCCAATCAGGCTTTCACCACAACTAATAATAACAACAACCTTATATACCTTTCTCCATCTGTCTCTACCTAGCCTTTACCCCCACCCCTCATTCCCCCATCCCCCATGTCCCCACCACCACTCCCCCTCCTTCCTAATGTTCCCCAGCCCATCTTAAGTGGTCCGGCATGTGTGTGTGTGTGTGTGTGTGTGTGTGTGTGTGTGTGTGTGTGTGTGTGTGTGTGTGTGTGTGTGTGTGTGTGTGTGTGTGTGTGTGTGTGTGTGTGTGTGTTACTCCAGGACTGGAATTAATTGTGGCTGCATTGCTAGAAGCATTATCATTATTCTCTGTCTGTCTGTCTGTCTGTCTGTTTGTCTGTCTGTCTGTCTGCCTGTCTGTCTGCCTGTGTCTCACTATGTCTGTTTCTCTCTGTTTTTCTGTTTCTTTGTCTCTGTGTGTGTGTATCTCTCTGTCTGTTTCTCTGTGTTTATCTCTGTCTTTGTCTCTGTCTGTCTGTCTGTCTGTCTGTCTGTCTGTCTGTTTCTCTTTCTCTCACTCACTCACTCACTCACTCACTCACTCACTCACTCACTCACTCACTCACTCACTCACTCACTCACTCACTCACTCAGTCTCTGTCTCTGTCTCTGTCTCTCTCTCTCTCTTCACCTCCCCACCCCACACACTCCCCATTTATGATGACTGATGTGTGCAGGGCCAACACTTGCAGGTGGCCTAGAGGATGCCGCTGGCACACTAACCACACTGACTGAAGGGAGAGGGGGGGGGGGGGGGTAGCATGGCATTTGCTATCTGTCTTTGTCCGGCTGACAATGTTTGGTAGGGGAGGGTCAGTCAGGTCACCATCACCGGTTAATATGGCTGCAAAATACCAGTGCAGATGTGGAAGAGAGGAGAGTGATTGGTGGATAGTGTATTGCATACCACTTTCTGTCAAGGCAGATTTCTCTGCGTGAAATTTGGGCTGCTCTTCCCCCGGGGGAGAGCGCGTCGCCACAAGAGCAGCGCTACCCATTTTTTTCTTTTCCTGTTTGCAACTGTATTTGTTTCTCTATCAGTGTGGATTTTTACTACAGAATTTTTTTGCTAAGGACAACTAAATCGTTGCGTGGGTTCTTTTTACGTGCTCAAAATAATTACGCGTAGTAAACTGGACCTCGGTTTATCGTCTGATCCGGAAGACTAGCACCCAGACCACCACTCACGGTTTAGAGGATGGGGGAAAAGTTTCTCGGCCCAAACAGGGTTTGAACCATGTCACAATTCGAACCCAGACTTTTAGCTTTCTAGACAGGTGCATTACCTCTAGACCACCGATTCACAAGATAAGATCAGCGTGCATCGGATGGGTGGGTGGTTGGGGACTGGTGGACTTCATGTTTTGGGGGTTTCGTTTTGAATCGTTTAGTTCGCACAGGATGATCTGCGCTGTGTGCACTCATGTACGGGACCTAGGTTGATGGTGTCATGCGAAGAACTTTCGGTGGAATAAAGTCAGTATTTCAGGAGAAAAATCCTCCCAAACGGGTGCCTCGGTGATGGTTTGAACCTGGGCTATCAGATCTTGAGCTCAACGCTCTAACCACTAGACTACCTACCACCTCCCCTACGCACTGTCTGTCTGTCGGACTGGAGATGAACAATTCCCACCCTGACCACATCCTTAGCAGTTATCAGTGACTGAAGACAAAGAAACAAATAAAGAAAAAACAGCAGATACACTATGGAGCATTCAGGACTTTTATTTATTTATTTATTAACTGAAAAAAATCAAATAAGAAAAAAAACGTCCCGAATTATGAAAATGACTTTGAAAAGTCTATAAACAGTTCCAGCTAGAAACCCCAAAGATGAAAGTGCATAATTTTAAAAATAATAACCACAAACCTCCCCTCTCTCCTACACTGGTACAGTTGAATAAGTTAAAACAGAGCTTTTGCTAAGGAAGAATAATATTAAAAAAACAAACAAACAAAAAACGATCTTCGTCCTGTCATGATAATCGCGTTCCAGGAGATCAATCAAGCTCTCTTCCTTGCAAATAAATGATGTAGAGAACAGAGGAATTTGCTATTAACTACACCATCCTTAAACAAACAAGCAAAAACAAACCCCAACTCACGCAAAAAACTCTCTCTCCCCACCTCCTTTCTCATCATACCAGATGGAAACAAAATTTCATTTAAAACGCTAAGCATCGAGAGTAATGAAAGTTTAAAACATTTACCACGGCAGTTTTTCGTATAGAGAAAACCTATTTCCCGACTTAAAAAAAAAGAAAATATTTCATCTTAAAATGATCTGATACTGGCTTTTTACAAAAAGAAAATAATTAGACGCCCTTCCTTGAAAAATGAACACTTCAAATGTAAATTTAAAGATAACGATAAAATAAAGGATAAAACAAAAAGAAATTCAACCTAGAATCTTTCTTCGCATAACGCAAAGATACCCGAAACGTAAATACCAAACCATTTCTTTAAGCTACGATTATTTTTGTCAAAAACTATTCCCTGTTCTACACCCACCCACACAGAGCTTCTCTCTGTCTCTCTCTCTCTCTGTCTCTCTGTCTCTCTCTCGCCTTTATGAATAAAATTTCTGAATCAATCTCTCTGTCTCTCTGTCTCTCTGTCTGTCTGTCTGTCTGTCTGTCTGTCTGTCTGTCTGTCTGTCTGTCTGTCTGTCTGTCTGTCTCTCTCTCTCTCTCTCTCTCTCTCTCTCTCTCTCTCTCTCTCTCTCTCTCTCTCTCTCTCCACACACACACACACATACACATACACACGCACGCAAGCACACAGTGTTTTAACAAAAAATAAAAAAGGAAGAAAGGAAGAAAGAAAGATCGAAAATATCATCTTCAAAGAAAGTTCAATATTTACTGTTCAACACAATTTCCTCTTCTCTGTACAGTGTGTGTGTGTGTGTGTGTGTGTGTGTGTGTGTGTGTGTGTGTGTGTGTGTGTGTGTGTGTGTGTGTGTGTGTGTGTGTGTGTGTGTGTATGTGTGTGGTGTGTGTGTGTGTGTGTGTGTGTGTGTGTGTGCGCGCGCGCCTGTGTGTGTGTGCGCGCGCGTGCATGCGTGTATGCGTGTTACAAAGGGAAACTGTCATTTCAATTCAATTCAATACAATTTTTTTTTATTGTGATGGGTGCGTGCTGTGTTGTGGCATTTCTCTGTGATATGTTTACATGTTTACTGGTTTTAAGAATGATTTGCAACTTGCGTGAATTTCTCTGTCTATGAGATAATACAGTGATTGAATTGAGTTTTGTCTCTCGATAGATCTATAGCTCAATTTGTTTACTACAGGTTATATTGACTATTCCCCCGCAGGGATGCCAGGGGGGCTGTCAGTGTAAATAGCATAACTACCTTCCCTATATTCTGTGCTAGGAATTCCCTCTTTTCTATCCCCCTCTTTGTTTCTGCCTTGTTTCTTTTCTTCCTGTCACCCCCTACTTGTCTATGCTCTGCCTACCTTGTCCATTCTCCTGCCTTTTCTCCAGAAATATTTAAAAGATAACAATTCTCTCCCATCCCGAAGTCGCATGCGCTGGGTCTGACTTGTCAGGCGCTTACCGGCAGCACAAAGTATCGATAAATAATGAAAGACAACTATAGTTGCTGTCTGAAAGTTTGACCAAGAAGAAGAAGAAGAAGAAATGTACTAATGAAAAAATACAATAACAGGACCCCCCCCCCCGACACACACACACACACACACACACACACACACACACACACACAACACACACACACACACACACACACACACACACACACACACACACACACACACACAAACACAACCAAAGTAAACAGAAAAAGGACACCCCCCAAGAAAACAACAATAAAGAAATCTGGAAAAAAGAGAAAAGGAAAAAAAATCCCCAAACACAACACATCAAACAAAACAAAACATCAATAGCAAAACAAATAATTGCACACAGTAAAGAAACACATCAAAGCGCTGCGATTCTGCCAAAAGGAACAAGTAAACAAACAAAAAAAGCAAAACAAACCCAGACATTCTCAGACAGATAAAAAGACAGACTAAACTGAACTTCTTCCTTAACTCCTAAGGAAGTCGTTGATCGTGCTTTCAGTCACCGTTACATCGTATACCCAGCAATCATCCCAGAAGGCGGAATGCCGCTACCTAAAGGTGGGTAAAGAACCCAGTCGCATACACACAAATCTGACTATTGATGAACCTCTGAGTTCAAGCCGAAGAACGAAAAAAGAAAAAAAAAGATTATAGGATATAGCCAACATTCATCCCCGAAAGCAAAATGCAACTACCTTGATTAATGGTGGATGAAAACGGTTGCATACACAAAAATCTCACTATTAGTAAACCTCGGATCTCTGGCCGCTGAGAAACGAAAAAAAAAATGCAATGTTTTAATCATTAAAGTTTAATCACTAAAGGGATATAAAATAAATAAAATAAATAAATAAAATTAGACTGTTCTTATCGCCAAGCTGATACAAGGAACTAAATCAGTCGCCCTGTTGACGACAGATTGACAAGTGAAAAGAAGGAAATTTGTTTTTAAAAGAAAAAGAGAACAAAATGGAAAAAGTGAAGGCACTACTCACAGGATCTCCATCTTGTTCAAATGGCGGATAGCTTCGTCTGCCACACACGTGATCTGATTATGGTCCAGTTGTCTGAAACACAATGCGGTACAATATAGTACAATGTCTTGTAATACAACACAACACAACACAACACAACACAACACAACACAACACAACACAATACAACACAATAGGATAGGATAGGATGCAATGCAATACCACCTTCACCTATCCCGTAGTCCCGCGAACAGTGGGGACACCAATGAGGATTTTTCAACCAGCTTCCTCCACTCCCGCGGTCCTCTGCTTTCCCTAGGTGATCATGTTCCAGACCATAAGTCTAATATAAATATATATATATATATATATATATATATATATATATATATATATATTATATATCACCACTCCGATATAACACGATATAATACAATAAAAATAAATATAAAACAATACAATCAATGCTTAGCGCAGCAAGGCCAGACACATCAAAATTATGCTATAAGGCAATGCTGTATAATTCAACATGCCTTGCTTTGGTTTTGGTTTGATTGTATAAGAGTCCCAGCGAAATTACCCCATTTAGGGACTGTACCATCAACCAACCATCACCTTGCTGACCTAAATTATTATATCTTGATACGACATGACTTAAAATACTTCAACCACAATATGCAGAAAATCTCTCTCTCTCTCTGTACTACACACACACACACACACACACACACACACACACACACACACACACAAACACACACACACACACACACACGCTCGCACACACACACACACACACACACACACACACACACACGCACATACACACACACACACACACACACCACACACACACACACACACACACACACACACACGCACGCTCGCGCACACACACACACACACACACACACACACACACACACACACACGCTCGCACACACACACACACCACACACACACACACACACACACACACACACACACACACACACACACACACATACACACACACGCACGCTCGCACACACACACAGAGGAGAGGTGCTGATTGTTCTGAAGACATTCTTCACCCCGCTCTCTGGGGGACATCAAACATCTTCTTCACGGCACCGGAAGCGGACAAGTGGCTGGCGGAGCGGGTTATCTCCCATGATAGCGGGGAGATCACTCAAAACAGCAGCAGGGTTATCTCCCTCACAAAACACCCCCCACTGATTTTCCACTGCACTCTTCACTCTTAGCTGCCACATCAAGAAGAATGTTTTTTTTTTCTTTGTATGTTTAATTTTTTTTTTTTTTAGCGCTAATCGAAATAATCTCTGCTTATTTTAAGGGATTTTTAAAGAACGATAAAAAAGTAGTGTGCTTGTTTTGGGGGTTGAAAAATATGCAGATGTCAGATAGCCATGAGAAAAATGAAAAATCATCATTCTTTTGAAGATTGCTTGTTTTTTTGTTGTTGTGTTTTTTTTCTTCTCTTTTTTTCTCTTCTTTTGTCTTCTTTTTTTTGTTGTTGTACAAAAAACAAACGAGGAGAGGCGGTTATTACTGTAAATGCTGAAAATCTATTACAAGACAAAGCTCAATCCATTAATAAAACTTGGATTAGTTTTTGCATAAATTATAAACCACTTAAGTAGTCTTTGATGCGACGTCATTTTTGTGTTTGTTTCTTTTTTGTTTTCGGGGGTGGGGGTGGGGGGTGGGGTTGTGCTATTGCAGTTAGTACTGTTGATCTATATTGGGACGAATGTTATAGTAGCTTTAGAAAAAAAAAGGTCAAAATTTGAAAAATTAAAAGCAGCCTTCATTTTTCATACCATATTTTCATCATCTTCCTCTCCGACACACACCCATTCTACCACCACTACCCTGTTATTTTTGTTGTGTTTCTATGCAACATGGTATCTTCTTAAAGTGAATCTATTGACACAATATGATGAAACATTGAGAGAGAGAGAGAGAGAGAGAGAGAGAGAGAGAGAGAGAGAGAGAGAGAGAGAGAGAGAGAGAGAGAGAGAGAGAGAGAGAGAGAGAGAGAGAGAGAGGAAAACTACACATTTCAGGAGGTTGGAACTCCTCAGTGTCTTACGTCCGATGTTCTGGAGCTGATTGTAGCTGAGATCTCTGCAACACAGCAACAATCAACAGGTCAAGAAAGAAGATGTGATGAATAAATGAATATTTGTTTTAAATGTACCATCCATCCATCCATCCATCCATCCATCCACTCGTCCGTCCGTCCTTCCATCCATCTACATACATACATACATACATACATACATACATACATACATACATACATACATACATACATACATACATACATACATACATACATACATTATACATACATACATACAGACAGACAGACAGACAGACAGACAGACAGACAGACAGACAGACAGACAGACAGACAAACAGACAGACAGACATAAACTAGTCGCTAATGAAAAACAAAAGACCTCGTTTGACAGAAATACGTTAACAGAAAGTCGAATGGAATAAATGAATGGATAACCATGTAAACTGACACACAGATATACAACTACAACTATATAGATGAACAATAAAACAAAAGAACAAAAAAAAACCAAGAGGAGAGAGAGAGAGAGAGAGAGAGAGAGAGAGAGAGAGAGAAGAGAGAGAGAGAGACAGAGACAGAGACAGAGACAGAGACAGAGAGACAGAGAGACAGAGAGACAGAGAGAGACGGGGGATCTGGTCACCTAAAACCACATAATTATGTGTAGAACGACGTTAAATAAAAGACTCTTTCATGCATGAAAAAATTATAGCACTACAAAGTCAAAACAAAAATGTTCTAAAATCATTAATTCATCACGGGGTGGGGTGGGGGGTGGTGGTGAGGAGGGGGGGGAGGTATAGCCTAATGGTTAGAGTGTAGCACTTGTGATCTGACGATCCGGGATCGAGCCACTACCGAGGCACCCGTTTGAGGCGACATTTTCCCTGGAGTTACCATCAGCGCTGACTCCACTTCCAACAAAATTCCTTCAGATGAGACTAGAAACTGATGTCCTGTGTGCAAATGCACACAAAACATCTTGCGCACACGTTAAAAACCCGTCCCACCTTTCGTAAGAATAAGCCATTTCGCACCAGTAGGAACGGAAGACAGTTTTCAAAACGCATGCTCACGGGTGCCGTGTTTTAGAGATGATCTCCGAAGTCGGAATGCAGCTACTTAAATGGTGAGTAAAAAACGGTCGCATACGCAAAATCTCACCCTTGGTGAATCTTTGAGCTCTAGCTGAGGAACAATGCAAACCAAAAAATATATGTCATGTAAACAGGTATACCCGGGGTATGGTACTTTATTCTATGCAGATTCCACCCCTCACTGATTTCTGCACCACACCCCAAAATCAAAGAAATAGCTGAATATTTTAAAGTTGGATTGAACTTTAGCATATGCTACTTATATACCCTATATAAAAGTGCCCTCTAGGCAAAATTAGTTTATTCATTTTTAGTTAACAAAGATTACATTGTTGATAGATTAAAAAAAATGCAGCCAGAAATATTGTTTGTTCTCTTTTCTGCTCCCCCCCCCCTCTCCTGTTCATTTTCTGTCTGTTCGTCTGTGTCTAGGAAACACACGTGCACACCCACGTATGCACACACACACATAAGCAAACGCGCACCCACGCCCGCGCGCTCGCACACATACCCATACATACACACACAGAATCACATACAGAAATAATAAACAGAGAATTGAATTGAATTTTAAAAATTTCGAGAGCTCAATATCCC
>CM060319.1:72920467-72940467 GCA_030674155.1 Stramonita haemastoma
ACACACCCACACAACACAAAAACCCCCACACAAAACACACACACATACACACACACGCGCGAGCGGCCCCCCGGCAGGCCCCGGGCCCCCCCTGCGCAAAAACCACACACAAAAACACAAAACCCCACCACCCCAACACACACACACCACACAAAAACCCCCAAACAACCACACAAGAACGATTTTTAAAAATACCACCCGAATGAAAAACCCCACACATACACAAACCCCAAACCCCCCCTCTCTCTCTCTCTCTCTCCCTCCCTCCCTAAAAAACACCCCCCCAAAACCCCCCCCACACACAAAACACACACACCCACACAACCCCCCACACACCACACACACCTAGGGTTTTTTTTTACTCTAATAGGGGGAAATTTTTAAAACCTAAAGATAAGTTAAAGGGGAATTCCTTGACCAAAAATTGAGATTTTTTGGGGGCACCCCCACACCCCAACACACAAAACCACACCACACACACACACAACCACACAAAACACAAAACCCAAAACACCAAAACCCAACCAAAACCCAAAAACACACACAAAACACACACCACCCCAAAACACCCCAAACCACAAACCAACACACACCACACACACACAACTTTTTTAAAACCCCCCTTTTTTCAATGTGAAATATCGCTAATAGGGGAAGATGAAAAAATTTGAAGAAACACCCAGATCTCTCCCCTCTCTTCCCCTCTCCCTCTCTCTCTTTTCCCCCTCTCTCTCTCTCTCTCTCTCTCTCCCCCCACACACACACACCAAACACCCCCCCACAGACCACCCCCCAACACACACACACCACACCCCACCCCAAAACACTGTGCGTGCGCGTACCCCGCGCGCGCATAAAGAGAGAAAATTGCGAAAAAAATTGGAAAAAAGGGGGAAATTGCGAAGAAGAAAAAAAGCAAAGAAACAAAAAACCCCCAAAAAAGGAAAAAGGATTGCAAAGAAAAACAATTGTAAAAAAAAAAATTTAAAAAAAAAAAGGGTTATTGCAAAATTGCGAAAAAAAAAAAAGGATTGGGCGAAGTACAAATTGCAAAGAAAAAGAAAAAAGAATAGTGAAGAAAAGCGAAGATTAAAAAATTCCGAGGAATTGCAAAAAATTTTGGCGAAGATGAAGAAAAAAGAAAAAAGAAAAAGAAGAAGAAAAGAAGAAGAAAAAAGAAGAAGAAAAAAAGAAAAAGGGGAAGGAAGAAGAAGAAAATGCAGAGAAGACAAAGGGGAAAATAAAAAAGCGTCGGGGGAGGAAAAGGCTTTTGTTTTCTGTTAAATGATGGAGGAAAAAAAAACAAAGGGCCCCACACAGTAACAACACACCTCGCTCCCCCCCTTTTCCCCAATCTCCATCTGCTACACCCACACTCTCACTTACCCCCCCCCCCCCCCCACCCACCACCCCCCAAACCCCCCTTCGGGGAACCAAAACTGTGTGCCGTTTAGATTTTCCCTCTCCCCCCCCCCCTTCCCCTTTAAAGCTTTCCCCCTTTCCCACAGCAGTCAATGAAAGCACCCCTTCATCACAACATTCATTTTTTTTTTAAACACCCCTCTCCCCCCCTTCCCCTCTTACTCCACTACCACCCACCTCTCTTCAGACACAGACATGCGCGCGCACGCACACGCATACACGCACGCATGCACGCGTACACACAAAAATACACAAACACACACACTATACACATACACACAAATGTATATATACACACACACACACACACACACACACGCACACGTGTATAAACACAGAGGTGCACACCCACATGTGCACACACAAAAGTGAACACACACACATACCTCCCCCCCCCCCCCCAGAGAACATCTTGCGCACACGCTAGATCTAAATCCTGTTCTGCTTTTCGTAAGAGTAGGCCATTGTGTGCCGGTGGGAACAGAATGATGACAAAATTTACAAAACTGCATGCACACGGGGACTGGATGTAAAAAAAAGCAAGCGCACGAGTGCTTATTCTATTATCCTCGATAAAAAAGAATTAAAAAAAAATAAAATACACACACGCAGACATAACACACTACACCACACACACACTCCCCCCCCCCCTCCCCCCCCACACACACTGTCAGTCAGTCAATCAATCAGTCAGTCAGTCAGTCAGTCAGTCAGTCAGTCAGTCAGTCAGTCAGTCAGTCAAGCCCATATAGCCATCACCACCCAAAGCCATGCCTTCCTATTGTCTGCTTGTAATGAGTCCTCTTCCCGTCTTCCAGTAGTCTACTGTACTGAAGAGACACTGCAGTCAAAACAACAGCTAAATTGATGGCCAGGTTTTTAACTTCACTTAGTGCTTGGGTGGGGGTTGGGGGGTGGGGAGGAGAGGAGAGAAGAGGAGAGAAGAGAGAAGAGAGAGAGAGAGAGAGAGAGAGAGAGAGAGAGAGAGAGAGAGAGAGAGAGAGAGAGTTCTTCAGACTTCAGACCTTTACTGTACATCGGCCTAAGGCCACAATACAAAGGAATGGTGGGAATACAGTGTGTGCTAACACCATAAGGGTTATAAACATATTACTACCAATGTATAATACACAAAAAATGTATCAGCAATACTAAAACAAGAAAGTTATATCGGCCATACCTTAAGAGAGTTTTTGATTGATTTATTCTTTTATATCGAGGATAATGGGATAAGCACTCCTGTGCTTTTTTACATCCAGTCCCCGTGTGTATGCAGTTTTGTAAATGTCATCTGTTCCCACCGGCACACGATGGCCTACTCTTACGAAAAGCGGAACAGGATTTAACATGTGCGCAAGATGTTCTGCGTGCGTTTGCACATGGGGCCTCGGTTTAAAGTCTCATCCGAAGGACTTTTGGGGAGAGTGGAGTCAGCACTGACGTTAACTCCAGGAGAAAAATCTCGACCGGACTCGAACCTGGGTCGTCAAATTGCCAGCGCAATGTTCTGACCACTAGGCTATCCGCGAGAGAGAGAGAGAGAGAGAGAGAGAGAGAGAGAGAGAGAGAGAGAGAGAGAGAGAGAGAGAGAGAGAGAGAGAGAGAGAGAGAGAGAGAGAGAGAGAGAGAGAGAGAGAGAGAGAGAGAGAGAGAGAGAGAGAGAAGAGAGAGAGAGAGAAGGCAAGGCAAGGCAAGGCAAAGGCAAGGCAAGGCAAAATTCTTTTATTCGAGGATAATAGATAAGCACTCATGTGCTTTTTTACATCCAGTCCCCGCCCTTGTCAGGGACACATCAAGATAAAAAGATACTAAACAGTAAAACTATATGCAGTACCAAACAACATAAATGAATAAGGACATTATACATAATAAGATAATAAAAATGCACACTTTCAGAAGACGAAAATCAGAAGCCACAATAAAATGATTTTGATTATAAAAGAAAAGAGAAGCGTCAATAGATAAAGAGCAACCAAAGAAACATAATGAAATAAACAACTTAGCAACCAAGAAAAGTCCACCCAAAAATACTTAGCTACAACATTGTTACAACTTATAACAACAAAATGAACTCAGAAGGAACTAAAGATAATACAAGAGAGAGAGAGAGAGAGAGAGAGAGAGAGAGAGAGAGAGAGAGAGAGAGAGAGAGAGAGAGAGAGACAGACAGACAGACAGACAGACAGACAGACAGACAGACAGACAGACAGACAGAGACAGAGACAGACAGACAGAGAAACAGAGACAGGCAGAGAGACAAGAAACAGAAAGAAGAATGAAATATCCATTTATCATTATCTTTCTCTCGCCCCCCTTACCTCAAACACACACACTCTTGAGTTTGTTTATGGCTCAGCAGGAAAAATAGTTTTCACACACACACACACACACACACACACACACACACACACACACACACACACACACACACACACACACACACACACAGCACACACACACACACACACGCACACACACACACACACAAGGATCCCCCCTCCCCCCCCCCCCCTAATGGCAGAAGATGAGCACCATCAGGTCCCAAAACAAACTCCTCAAAAAAACAACCCACCGCCATGATAGATGTCAAAGGGACATTACTCCCAGCTCATCACCTGGGGTGCAGACGGCTGAAGTGGCGAGAGAGAGAGAGAGAGAGAGAGAGAGAGAGAGAGAGAGAGAGAGAGAGAGAGAGAGAAGAGAGAGAGAGAGAGGAGAGAGAGAGAGAGAGAGAGAGAGAGACAGACAGACAGACAGACAGACAGACAGACAGACAGACAGACAGAGACAGAGACACAGAGAGAGAGAGATGATTGGTGAGGCATAAGGAAAGTGGATGCCAGTGTGGGACGGTGATGTGGGGTTTGTTGTGGTGTGGGCCATTTATTCATTTATTCTTTTATATCAAAGATAATGGAATAAGCACTCATGTGATTTTTTTAAACATCTAGTCCAGTGTATATGCAGTTTTGTAAATATTGTCATCTGTTCCCACCGGCACACAATGGCCTACTCTTACGAAAAGCGGAACATGATTTAACGTGTGCGCAAGATGTTCTGCCATGGGGTGGTGATGTGGTTGATGTGGTCTGAGGTTGTTGTGGTGTGATGATGTGAAGTGGGATGATGATGTTGTGTGGCGCCGTGGTGTGGTGGTGGGAAAAAGGGGTCTGGTGTAGGATGTGGTGTGGTAATATCATGTGGGGTGTAGTAGAATGGGGTGGTGGCGTGAAGTTGTGTGGGTTGCTGATATAGGGTGTAATATGAGGCCTAGTAAAGGTGGCGGTTGATTGATTGATTGATAACTTTTATTACCAAGGGTAATTATTTTTATTACCGATTGGATGTGAGTTAGTGGTGTTGGGGAGGGTGGAGAAGGGTGGATAAAGGATGGCAGGTGGATCATTGGCTCCATGTCCTTTGGCAAACAAACAGCCACTACAGGCAGGGCACAGGCAATCACACACAACAGTTGCTTCCCTTTGCTGTGATGGTCTCCCCAGATGTGGATCTACCATGCCACAGGTCTCCCC
Organism: Stramonita haemastoma; assembly: GCA_030674155.1. Taxonomy (NCBI): domain Eukaryota; kingdom Metazoa; phylum Mollusca; class Gastropoda; order Neogastropoda; family Muricidae; genus Stramonita; species Stramonita haemastoma. The sequence continues at coordinate 72,925,423 of CM060319.1, forward strand.
ACTTTCCCTCCCTCAGTAATGGCTAAACGTGGGCTGTGTAATGGAGTCCTGCTTCAAAATAAATCAATTTCGCTACTGTCATCTATCTCGTGAGGAGAATTGTGTATTGAAATGCTTGATCTAACTGTCTTTTTTGTTTGTTCATTTCTAAAGATGAGTCTATAAACTTCAAAGCCAGTTTGCATGTACCTATGAGGTGTTTGTTCAATCATTGGGAAGTGGGGATAGGTATGACGTCACCAGTCAAACCCATATTTGTTTCTATCCATGGGGAAAAAGACTTGACCATACTTGGGGTAAAAATGTGGATTTCATATCTGTAAGCTTTTCATATGTAGAATCATATTCTAAATATTGCATGCACAAAAAGACAAAAAGAAAAGAAGAAAATATGGAAAAAGTATATTGTTGGGGTACATCTGCTGTGTCTATGTGTCTTGCTCAACGGAGATAACTCCTTCCTCCCTGGGTCTGGAAACTTTCTGTGAAAACTTTCTCCTTTCTGTCAACAGGTTGGCTGCTAATGCTCAGACTGCAAATCACAACACAAATGATTCAAAATCTTACCAGGTAAATTTCAAGTGCAGACCTACCAGTGTCTTATTAATTATCTTCATGTATATACACATAAAGAAAATCAACATAGGCTTGCTAATTAAAGATCCTGTCATTCATATCAGCATTTGGGGGCATGGGGTAGTGGAAACACATCCCTGAAAGTTGGAATTCGGTTTACTTGTTAAGCAGGTGAACATCTTAGACAATGAAAGCTTTTCCTCCCCCCTCTCTCCCCATCCACCCCTCCCCCCTCTTTCTCCCACTGCCACACTATAACAGTATAGACACAAACATGACAGGGACATCCCTCCGCCCCCTCTCCGCTCAGACCAAACCCAAGCAAACACATAATGGTTACAACAGAACTGAACCCTCATAGAGTGTAATGATTTTCATCTCTGCTGTCAGAGCTGGCTGCGTGTGGCTCAGCTCAGCCTGAATCCCTGGGGCATTGGAAAAGAAGATGGAGATGATGATGTTGATGCTGGCTGTCACAGGCACCAGATAGAGAGCAGCAGGCTGGAATGCCAGGAATGAAAGCTTGGCACCTCCCAGTTGAAAACAGGTCACCACCCTTACTCTACTATACTGCTGCCATCAAGAGAGCTGTTAGTCTTGCCCAGTGTTTACAGCCATAAAATGCATGAATGCGTTTACATACACACATACACGTGGAGGATTATTTAGTTTGGAACCTTTCTTAAGTACAGCTTTGGTTAAGTGTAGAGGAAAAAAAACACCCAAATAAGAACGACTAAAATATCTTGGCAAGGCAAGTGAATGATGAGTTCAACACACACACGCACACACGCACGCACGCACGCACACACACACACACACACACACACACACACACACACACACACACACACACACACACACACACACACACACTTTCAGGTATAAGGAGTGATGATGATGATAATTATTATTCTGGTCATGGCTCATTTGTAGCCTGCAGGGTATGTGCAAGAGAGGGGAACGGCACCCTACCTCCCTGTGCTGGCTTCATTAGAGGCAGTGTAAATAATTCAGAGAGGGGAACAGCACCCTCCCTACCTCCCTGTGCTGGCTTCATTAGAGGCAGTGTAAATAAGTCAATCTGCTTCCTTCAGTCCCCTCTGTCAATAAATAGTGCTGCTTCTGTTTTTCTCTGCCCCTGCCCCCACTGCTCTGTTTACCTGTGGGGCTGTGCGCCACAAAACAAGGAGAGGGATGCTCCCCCCCCCCCCCCCACCTTTACAGTCTCTGCCCTGCTATGGTCTGCCTCCTGCCCTGTCAACACTGCCTCCTGCCCTGTCAACACTGCCTCCTGCCCTGTAAACACGGCCTCCTGCCCTGTAAACACTGCCTCCTGCCCTGTAAACACTGCCTCCTGCCCTGTCAACACTGCCTCCTGCCCTGTAAACACTGCCTCCTGCCCTGTAAACATGGCCTCCTGCCCTGTAAACACTGCCTCCTGCCCTGTCAACACTGCCTCCTGCCCTGTAAACACTGCTGACTTGTTGCCATTACAGTAGGTGTAATGAGGGGCAAACACCATTCCACTCTGTTGGGACATTACCTTAGTTTTGCTTCTTCTTTTCTTCTTCTTCTTCTTCTTCTTCTTCTTCTTCTTCTTCTTCCTTTCTTCTTCTTCCTTCTTCTTCTTCAAATCCTGTACCCTACCTACCACACACTCACAGGGGAGGGGGAGCTAGGTTAAAAGTTGAAAGTCTGTCCCGAGCCTAAGGCTCATCAGGCCGGTGCTTATCCCAGTTTCTGTGGCGTTAAGCGACTGACAGTTATAGACTCCCCCCTGGATAGGACGCCAGTCTATCGCAGGGTTAACCCCCAACACAAGGTTGGTACCCCTTTTACACCTGGGTGGGGTGAGAAAATAGCCGTAAAGTGCCTTTTCCAAGGGCACAACGCCATAGCCGAAAAGCTGGGATCGAACCCGCAACCTTTAGATTAAAGAGTCCAACGCCCTAACCACTAGACTACAGCGGCGGCGGGGGAGCTAGGAGGGATAGCATAGTGGGTTAAGAATCTTGCCCACTGTGCTTAGGATCTGCTGACCCAGGTTCGAATCTCATTCAAAGGGATTTTGCCTCTGGAGTTAATATCAGTACAGACTCACAGCCACAAACAACTTTGACAGAAGAGACGACAGACATGATAGAGGCAACTCCCCTTCAGCCCAAACCCATCCTAAACCCATGATGGCTACAGCAGACTGTAACTCTGCAGAACTGAACCCTCATAGAGTGTAATGATTTTCATCTCTGCTGTCAGACTGGCTGTGTGTGGCTCAGCCTGAATCCCTGGGGCATTGGAAAAGAAGATGGAGATGATGATGTTGATGCTGGCTGTCACAGGCACCAGATAGAGAGGGAGCAGCAGGCTGGAATGCCAGGAATGAAAGCTTGGCACTTCCCAGTTGAAAACAGGTCACCACCGTTACACTACTATACTGCTGCCATCAAGAGAGCTGTTAGTCTTGCCCAGTGTTTACAGCCATAAAATGCAAAAACGTGTGTACACATAAACACACATGTGGGAGATTATTTAGTTTGGAATCTTTCTTAAGTATGGAAGAAAAACCTCCAAATAAGAATGACTAAACAAATCTTGGCGAGACACGTGAATGATGACTGTACTTCAGCACACACACATATGCGCGCGTGTGCGCACACACAAGCACACACACACACACACACTACACTACACTACACTCACTACACTACACTACACTACACTACACTACACTACACTACACTACACTACACTACACTACACTACACTACACCACACCACACACACGCACATCAAATTGGAAAAGAGGGGTAGGGAGTGATGATGATAATTATTATTGTGGTCATGGCTCATTTGTAGCCTGCAGGGTGTGTGTGTTCAAAAGAGGGGAACAGAACCCTACCTCCCTCCCAGTGCTGGCTTCATTAGAGGCAGTGTAAATAATTCAGTCTGCTTTCTTCAGTCCCCTCTGTCAATAAATAGTGCTGCTGCTTTCCTCTGCTCCTTCCCCCACTGCTGTGTTTACTTTTGTTTACCAGGGTGTGTGCCACAATAGCAGGAATTGGCTGCTTGCCTCTTCCCCTCTATTTACCTCTCATTACTGCTATGGCCTGCCTCCTGCCCTGTATTGCATTGTGTTGTATTGTTTACCACTTTAAGTCACGGTAGATTTCTCTGCATGAAACTCGGGCTGCTCTCCCTGAGAGGAGCGCGTTGCTACAAGAGCAGCACCACCGATTATCTTTTTTTCTGTTCCTGTCTGCAGCTGTATTTGTTTTCCTATTAGATTGACTTTTTTCTACATAATTTTGTCAGGGACAACTCCCTTGTTGCCATGCTTTTTACTTTTAGTTTTTACATGTGCTAAATATGTGTAACACATGGAAACTCAGTTTATCATCTTATCCAAAAGACTAGCACCCAGAGCACCACTTAGTCTAGTAGATGAGGGAAAAGCTTCTGGCCCAAATGGGGATTGAACCACAACACATTATGAACCTAAAGGTTTTGGTTTCTAGGAAGGTGTGCTACTTCTAGACCACTGATCCATCCAACCACCTTTCTCAAGAGTATGACGAGAAAATCAAACTGAATGTCCTTTGGGTGAGACTATGAGGCCTTGTGTGTGAAAGCATGAAAAACATCTTGTGCACACATTAAAAACCTGATTCCACCATTTGGAAAAAGTAGGCCATGCCATGCCATTAGGAAAAGATGACAACACTAAAGAAAAAGAAAAAGAAAACACATAGATCTATAAACTGGTGATGGCCATGATTAAAAAGCATCCTCAAAGGCGGAATGCAGTCAGTAAAATCTGTCACATAGGCAAAAAATCTCACCAGTGGTAACTCTCAGAGCTGTAGCCAAGGAACAAAACACAGCCAAAAAACCTACTATAAGAACAAAATAACTAAGCAAAAAGCAGCCTCCCTCCCCCCCAAAAACAACAAAAAACCCACTGTCCATTTCTTTTGTCTTCTTCCTCCCTTATCACCACCCCCATCTCTTTGCTGTCTCCCACAAAACTACGGCAAAAGGCAAATAACACCAACATACTCTCTCCACCCTCCTCACACCCCTAACCACCACCACCACCACCCATCCACCCCCAGATCCTCCCCATCCTCGGACGCCCCACAACACCCTGGGGTCTAATCCACAACACCGCCAGGCCTCAGGACCCTGGGATCCAGTTACCCGCTTCAACTTAACCCTGCTCCTCAACCCCACCCCGGCCACCCGGAAGACCTGGCCCTATTCCGGGTATGTGCCGTCTCTTCCACGTCTCCCAAACCGGGTGGAATGCGAGCCACCCCTGTCTGAGAGGAAACAGGGTAGTATATAGAGGGGGAGAGGGGGTAACCTGATCCAGTGTGACTGCTGTGAGAATCCATCTGCGGAAAAACCCGGTATATGGACGGATGTGACACTTTGTCAGCTCTCTCTGGTTAGAGAGCGATTTAGGGGATTTAACTCCCTTGATTGTTTAGGATCTTGCTGGTCTGGTAGAGGGCGACTTCTTTGACCTTGTGTCCAGTAGGCAGGAGGGAGAAGGGAGGAGGAGGGGTGAAGTGTGCTTTTCTTACTGAACCAAAACCTCTTGACAGTGTTGTTGTCTGGGTAGTAGGACAGTGTTGTCCTTTTTGTTCTGTGTCTGTGGTGTGTGTCGCTAAATGGCTTTGTCTTGGTCGCTAGCTGGATTTAGACTTTCAGCTGCGCAAAACTGGTCCAAACATAACCTGAAATCATTTTTTAAGATAAATACTAGAAATAAGAGAAGTGAAAGAGGTGAAGAAAAAGAGAGATGGCCAGTTCCCACAGGAAGTTTTTTTTTTTTTTTTTTAACCCGTGAGGATTTCTTTCTCTGCTTAGCATATCTTTTTCTATCAATAAACATGAAAGCATGACTCAAAATAATGTCAATTAAAAACATAAAATAAATAAAGAAAAAAAGGCAAATCGAGACTGCGAACGTAAAACAAGTACTTCCTAACTTTCTCAGGAAAAAACTGTGTTGTTCTACCCCATTTTTATGCTCACAAAGACAATAGGAATTGTCAGATTGGAATCATTTGTCTTCTGATTTTACAGTCTGTGCATTGGCAGCCCACCTGGTGAAGGAAAGGAGAAGGTCAGTTTCCACAGGAAGATTCCAGATCCAGGGAGGAGATGTTATCTCTGTTTAGCTTGTCCCCTGTACGACAACAATCACTTACGACTCAACCTGCGTCTTTCTAATCTCAAGGACATTCCTGAGAGAAGAGAGAGAGAGAGAGAGAGAGAGAGAGAGAGAGAGAGAGAGAGAGAGAGAGAGAGAGAGAGAGAGAGAGAGAGAGAGAGAGAGAGAAGAGAGAGAGACAGACAGACAGACAGACAGACAGACAGACGGACGGACGGACAGACAGACAGACAGACATTATAGACAGACAGAGATGGCCAGAAAGGGGTGAAGATACAAGTTTGATGGTGACTTTAGTGGGACAGAATGCCAGGTGTGTCAGGCACGCAGGTAAGGACAATACAATACAGTACACTACAGTACAGCACAATACAGTACAATACAGCACAGTGAATACAGTACAGTACACTACACTACACAACAGTACAGTACAGCACAGTGAATACAGTACAGTACACTACACTACACAACAGTACAATACAGCACAGTGAATACAGTACAGTACACTACACTACACAACAGTACAGTACAGCACAGTGAATACAGTACAGTACACTACACTACACAACAGTACAATACAGCACAGTGAATACAGTACAGTACACTACACTACACAACAGTACAATACAGCACAGTGAATACAGTACAGTACACTACACTACACAACAGTACAGTACAGCACAGTGAATACAGTACAGTACACTACACTACACAACAGTACAATACAGCACAGTGAATACAGTACAGTACACTACACTACACAACAGTACAGTACAGCACAGTGAATACAGTACAGTACACTACGCTACACAACAGTACAATACAGCACAGTGAATACAGTACAGTACACTACGCTACACAACAGTACAATACAGCACAGTGAATACAGTACAGTACACTACACTACACAACAGTACAGTACAGCACAGTGAATACAGTACAGTACACTACACTACACAACAGTACAATACAGCACAGTGAATACAGTACAGTACACTACACTACACAACAGTACAGTACAGTACAGTACAGTGAATACAGTACAGTACACTACACTACACAACAGTACAATACAGCACAGTGAATACAGTACAGTACACTACAATACACAACAGTACAGTACAGTACAGTGAATACAGTACAGTACACTACACTAACAACAGTACAATACAGCACAGTGAATACAGTACAGTACACACACTACACAACAGTACAGTACAGCACAGTGAATACAGTACAGTACACTACACTACACAACAGTACAATACAGCACAGTGAATACAGTACAGTACACTACACTACACAACAGTACAGTACAGTACAGTACAGTATACTACAGAACAGTACAGTACAGTACCCTAACCCTACCGTGCCATACACTACACTACCCTACACACACAACCACACCACACCACACCACACCACACCACACCACACCACACCACAACCACACCACACCACACCACACACACACTACACCACACTACACTACACTACACTACACTACACTACACTAATACACTACACTACACTACACTACACTACACTACACTACAACATACGACAACATACAACAAAGATTTCACCTGCTTGCCAGAATGAAAAAAAAATGAAGAGAGTAAGTGAAGAAAGGCAAAAGGACAGAGAAAGAAAAAGAAAACGACAGTAAGGAGAGGAAAAAAGAGAAGAACGAAGAAAGAAAGAAAAGTAAAGAAAAGAAAGAATTTAGTCACCGGTATTTAAGGGGTCAAATGACAAAGACTCCCCCAGTCTGCATGCTGTACCTAGATAAATAGCAGACGAGAGAGAGAGAGAGAGAGAGAGAGAGAGAGAGAGAGAGAGAGAGAGAGAGAGAGAGAGAGAGAGAGAGAGAGAGAGAGAGAGAGAGGAGGAGGAGGAGAGAGGAGGAGAAGTGTGTGTGGTGTGTGTGTGTGTGTGTGTGTGTGTGTGTGTGTGTGTGTGTGTGTTGTGTGTGTGTGTGTGTGTGTGTGTGTGTGTGGTGTGGTGTGTGTGTGTGTAGATATGTGGTGGTGGTGGTATGTGTGTGTGTGTAGATATGTGGTGTGGTGGTATGTGTGTGTGTATGCCTGAGTGCATGCGTGCATGTGCGCGTGTGTACATGCGTGCGTGCGTACGTGCGTGTGTACGTGCTTGCGAGTGTACGTGCGTGCGTGCGTGCGTGTGCGTGTGTGTGTGTGCGGTGGGGGATGTCACAGGATAAGTCTCCCAACCCAACCCACCCATTTTGCCGGGTGGGCGACAGTTAGAGTGTTGTGGGTTCCGCTGAAAGGAGAGAATCGAACCCCTGCTGGTGCCGGTTGCACGGTGGTGATCTACCCATTCACCGCCTGTCAACACACTGTCACAACATGCCCCTCACCTCACCGCCCAACACACAGGTCCCCACACTCCATAACTCCCCCTACTTCTATTTCTAACCCCCCTGGACAGATCTGTTGAATGCAGTGTTAGACTGATTTTTGGAGTACTGTCGTCTGGGAGTTTTAATGACTTGACTGACTGCCTGTGCACTGGAGTGACTTGGCTGTTTTATTTGTTTTTTTTTGGGGAAAAAGGTTGTTGTTGCTATGTTGTGTGTGTGTGTGTGTGTGTGTGTGTGTGTGTGTGTGTGTGTGTGTGTGTGTGTGTGTGTGTGTGTGTGTGTGTGTGTGTGTGTGAATATGGGGGTTGTTGGTTTTTTTTGTTGTTCCTCAGCTAGAAGTCTGAGGTCTGAGGTTCACCGAGGTGGCCCAGTGGTCTAGAGGTAGTGCACCTGCCTTGAAAGTGACATGTCTGGGTTGGAAGTGTACGGTGGTTTGATCCTTGTTCAGGCTCGAAACTTTCCCCCATTCATTGAGTAGTGGTGGTCTAGAAGCTAGTCTTTCTGGTGAAATGATAAGCCGAGGTCACGTGTGCTAGACATAATTATTTAGCACATGTAAAAGAGCCCTCAGCAACAAGGGAGTTGTCACTGGCAAAATACTGAAGAAAAAAAGCCACTATGATAAGGAAACAAATACAGCTGCAGACAGAAAAAGAAAAAAAAGAAAGGGTGGCGTTGCTCTTGTGGCAACGCGCTCTCCCCCAGGAAAGCAGCCCAAATTTCACGTAGAGAAATCTGTCGTGACTTAAAGTGGTATGAAACACACACACACACACACACACACACACACACACACACACACACACACACACACACACACACACACACACACACACACACACACGCACGCACGCACGCACACACACACACACACACACACATTAAGCTTACAAAATGAACCCCCTTCCCCATTATTGCCATAAACTCCTATTTAACATTACTTCCAGACTACAAATCAATTAATATCATTAATACAAACCATGTATAGAACAGAAGATATTCAATTTCTACACAGGTACCACATTTCTCCATGGACAAAAAATTAAAAGGGTGGGGATAGTTCTTGGGGTTGACACCTTCTTCAACAAGCGACAGCAGCGACAGAGGAGAAGAGAAGAGCAGAGCAGGAGCAGAGGGCTCTCAAAGGCAGTAACTACATTCACCTGTGTGAGTCTCCCCCCCCATCCCCACCCCTTGCTGGGTCACTTCACAACTAACATCTCTTTGGACACATTGACAACACTACATGGGGCGGGAGGGGAGTGGAGGGTGGGGGGTGGGGGTGGGGGGACAGGGTTGGGGGTGAAAGGGTGTGGTAGAGGACAGTAAAGAGTTGCATGCCCCTGTTGTATTATAGTGGTGCTGCATACCAACAACATCATGCACTTTTAAGTAGAACAATGATGCTAGGCCTATAGTGATAGCAGAAGAGGCTGAAGACAGACAAGAATTTTTTTAAATAAGAATAGGGGGGGAGATGGTTGTTGGTGGTTGTGGTGGTGATGGTGGGGGGTGGGGTGTAATTATTAACTTTTTTTGGTGGACTTGGTGTCAGTCAACCGACACTATAATAATGTCAGATAGCAGAGACGTTGAGAAGGGTAGGGGTGGAGAGGTGTAGTGTAGTGTAGTGTAGTGTGTAGTGTAGTGTAGTGTAGTGTAGTGTAGTGTAGTGTAGTGTAGTGTATGTAGTGTGGTGTGGTGTGGTGTGGTGTGGGTGGTGTGGTGTGGTGTGTGTGTGGTGTGGTGTGCGTGCGGTGCGGTGCGGTGCGGTGGCGGTGCGGTGCAGGTGCAGTGCAGTGCAGTGCAGTGCAGTGCAGTGCAGTGCAGTGCAGTGCAGTGCAGTGCAGTGCAGTGCAGTGCAGTGCAGTGTAGTGTAGTGTAGTGTAGTGTAGTGCAGTGCAGTGCAGTGCAGTGCAGCGCAGTGTAGTGTAGTTGTAGTGTAGTGTAGTGTAGTGTAGTGTAGTGTAGTGTAGTGTAGTGCAGTGTAGTGTAGTGTAGTGTAGTGCAGTGTAGTGTAGTGTAGTGCAGTGCAGTGTAGTGTAGTGTAGTGCAGTGCAGTGTAGTGTAGTGTAGTGCAGTGTAGTGTAGTGTAGTGCAGTGCAGTGCACTGTAGTGTTCTGTAGTGTAGAGTAATAGTGTAGTATGTATGTGTACGCACATGCGTGCGCGCATGTGCATGTTCTGTGGAAACAATGGAGTGAATGAAGTGGGTGTAGGTAACAGGTGTAAAAGGTAAAGGTGTCCCATATCCTATGAAGTCGTTGGGGAGTGAGGCATCGGAGACATCAGCTTATCCTGGGGCCAGCTTATTTAGGGCGGCGCCCATCTCCTCTCCCTGGCTGCTTAATCTTCCTTGTCCCTAAAATAGAGCAGGTACCCATTTACAGCTGGGTGAACCGTGGAACTGTACTGAAGCCAAGGCGTACGAACAGTCACCCATCCAAGAGGTAACCACGCTCCAAGCTGCTTACAACCTTAGCTTGGGGAGAACAAGCGCTCTGACCACTGAGCTATCCCGTTTCCTTATATCATCATCACTGCAGATTACAGGTGTATTTCTGTTATATACCTGCAACGTGAGTGACACCGGGGTGAGATGGGGGGAGGTGGGGAAGGGGAGGGGGGCAGGGGAGGAGGTAGGGTCCCTCTTCCATTTCTGGGGTCGTGTTACTGCAGGCGTAAAATTTCGCATGTGCTTTACCTTCCTCTGCTTAGTCACAGACTGTGGTGAGGCGTCATATTATGGCTTTTTTGTTAACTCGTTGGGAAGTCGTTTGGGGGGTGGGGGGGACTGCACTGATTTTTTCAGGCAGTGTGTCATGGACTAGTTACACCTGGCGGAGCCCATCCCTCTCCTAAAGTAGTAGGATTCATGCTGGGTATGATTTTGTTGTCCATTCCACTGGAGAAAGCAAGAAGTGTTATAACACTAAATGAGAACAGACTTTCAACATACTGCAACAACAATAAAGCAAGATTGTACTTCGATGAAAGACAGGATGGGGTTTTAATGTGTACGGAAGATGTCCTGCCTACATTTGCACACAGGGCCTTCGTTTAAAGTCTTATTCAAAGGGTTTTCCGGGGCGTGGAGTCAGTATTGATGTCAACTCCAGGGGAAAAATCCCTTCAAACAGACATCTCCAAGGAGACTTGAACTCTCGCCTTCAATCACTGTCAGATCAGGAGTACAACGCTCTAACCAATAAGCTATCCTGACACCCACAGGGAAAAGGGAACGAAACGGTAAAATTTGTTTCTGAGACTGAAATGAGCAGGTTCTGTATAACCGTAAACCCAGTGCGATGGTAAAGCATTGGGTTCCTATGATGTAGCCTGTTTCTTGCTACTCATTGTGTGGACAACGTTTTGACTGACGCTTCCCAGTGTGTTTCACATATTTTCGGAATTCACAGCCTTAGGAATGTGACTCTGGTGCCAGATCAGTAAAATGATGCAAGGATATGGACAACCTGGCATGGAAAATGAAAAGACAGACATGCAAAAAAACAATCCATTCATCCATTCATCATACACTCTGGTCGGCCTCAGAAGTCATAGCAGGCTTATGACATGGTTAAAAATAAGCATAAAAACAAATGGACAAGCACATAGAAAAACAGATAGAGACATAAAACACTCATACACACACACACACACACACACACACACCACACACACACACACACACACACACACACACACAACGACATGTCATGCCTTGACACTCTACACATGTTTTGACAGCTTTCTTTTTCTCTCTCATTTCTCCCCCCTTCCACCCCCTCTCCTCCCTCAACCCCCCACCCACACCACTCCCCCACCACCTCTCATCCACCCGGCACAGCAGAGGAGAGAGGTGGACACAGACCACCCTCCAGCAGACTGACGGAGGGCAGTTGACAGCTTTGTCAAGTGACCAGCAGTGGCCGCAGTCTGCTTGACCACTGGACCAATTATCATTGTCTCTTTCTCTGTGTGTTGATTTTGGACTCTCTCTCTCTCTCTCTCTCTCTCTTCTCTCTCTCTCTCTCTCTCCTCTCTCTCTCTCTCTCTCTCTCTCTCTCTCTCTCTCTCTCTCTCTGTGTGTCTGTCTCCTCTTCTCTTTTCTCTCTCTTATTTGGCTTTTGTTTTGTTTTGTTTTGTCTTTAGAGGGGAGGTGTTTTTGTTTTGATAGTCCCTAATCAGGGCAAGGGCCGGATGATAAAAAAGTATGTAAATGCTTATCTGTCACCCATGAAAAATAAGATTCATTCATTCATTCATTCATTCATTCATTCATTCATTCATTCATTCATTCATTCATTCATTCATTCTCTCTCTCGCTCTCTCTCTCTCTCTCTCTCTCTCTCTCTCTCTCTCTCTCTCTCTCTCTCTCTCTCTCTCTCTCTCTCTCTCTCTCTCTCTCTCTCTCTCTCTCTCACCACCAGACAAAAGCGACAGAATTTATCACATAAACTGTTTAAAATTTACATAAAAAATGAAGCAATTGAACAAATCTCTCACCACAAAGTACTAGGAGTAACAATTGATGAAAATCTCAGCTGGTTCTACCACATATCTCATCTATGCAAATACTTGTCCCAAAAAGTTTACCAGTTGACTAAAATTAAACACTTTCTTGACTTCAACTCAAGGAAACTGTTCTTTCAAGCTTATATACAATCCTCAATAGACTATGCAGCAACCCTGTGGGATTCTGCCAGTGCAAATACCATGAAACCATTACTTAGCCTGTATAAACGTGGTCTTAAACTGGTCCTATTGAAGAAAACAACCTTGCAAGAAGTGGACTATAATCAGTTGAATATTCTTCCCCTACACCAAAGACTAAAATATAACAAAGGCATCATGATGTTTAAGATAATGACAGGAAATGTCCCCACACCCTTAAAAGATAATTTCCCAATAAATCATTCCAGAAATATGGAAAAGCCAAGTGTCCCAATCCCAAGAATAGACTTGTTCAAATCTAGTTTACTATACTCAGGTCCTACCCTGTGGAACTCCCTTCCTGATTCAATTAAACAGCACCAATCATTAACAACCTTCAAAAATCACCTCCTAAACCACTTAAAACATCAAAAATAACAAACCACACTCCCCCCCCTCCCCCCCTCTGTGTGTGTGTGTGTGTGTGTGTGTGTGTGTGTGTGTGTGTGTGTGTGTGTGTGTGTGCGCGCGCGCGCGCGCGCGCGCGTTTAAATGTTTCACATGTATCTTACCATTGTATCATTGTAGTTGATTTTTAAGACTGATTTTCACTATCCCACTTGTTATATAATAAAGATATCTAGCATCCTTACCAGTAGCCTACACTTACAATCCTCTCTCTCTCTCTCCTCTCTCTCTCTCTCTCTCTCTCTCTCTCTCTTCTCCTCTCTCTCTCTCTCTCTCTCTCTCTCTCTCTCTCTCTCTCCTGAATGTCGCACCTATTACCATCCATTTTTATTCATATCTTGTATTCCCTTTTTGATAATCACGTATGATGAATGTAATTGATTTTATGTAAAATTTTAACTAATGATCGTTAAACAAAAAACCGCAAAAAAACCTGAATAACTTTGTCCATTACCACATATATAATTAGAAACATTAATTTTATGATGTAATCATAAGATTGATATGATATTAGGGTATATATATCCCAAAATATGTGCCTTAAAGCGGATAGAGTATTTGTGTATTTTTTAGCGGATAGAGTATTTGTGTATTTTTTATGATTTTACTCAGAATTCAAGGCATATATTTTCCTTAGAATGAAGTTTATTGATGAAATGTGTCAGAACCGGTGAAAATTGTGTGTGTGTGTGTGTGTGTGTGTGTGTGTGTGTGTGTGTGTGTGTGTGTGTGTGTGTGTGTGTGTGTGTGCGTGCGTGCGTGCGTGTGTGTGTGAGAGTGTGTGTATGTGTGTGTGTGTGCGAGCGTGCGTGTGTGTATGTGTGTGTGTGAGTGTGTGTGTGTATGTGTGTGTGTGTGGTGAGTGTGTGAGTGTGTGTGTGTATGTGTGTGTTTGTGTGTGCATGTGTGTGTAAGTGTGTGTGTATGTGTGTGTTTGTATGTGTGTGTGTGAGTGTATGTTTGTGTGTATATGTGTGTGAGAGTGTGTTTGTGTGTCTGTGTGTGTGTGTGTGTGTGTGTGTGTGTGTGTGTGTGTGTGTGTGTGTGAGTGTGTGTGTGTGAGTGTGTGTATGTGTGTGAGAGTGTGTTTGTGTGTCTGTGTGTGTGTGTGTGTGTCTGAGTGTGTGTGTCTGTGTGTGTGTCTGTGCGTGAGTGAGTGTGAGTGTGTATAAAACATTATCCGATTGAAAAAAAATGTTATGCCTATTTTTTTTAAACATGTAGGATGTTTTATGTTGTTTTTTTAATTATTATTTTTATTGTAATTTTATTGGTAGTATGTCTCCCCCCCCCCCCCCTCCAATAAGGATGCTAGTTTAAAAAAAAGAAAAATTCCCCTTTTACCTAAATGTATGATGTATATTACATGTATGACTTTTGATAGATAGTGGTGGATTGATGTTTCCGGTTGTTAATTTCATTTTGTTCTCTTGTTTGCTCCTTATCTACTAACGTTTTTCTTTTTTTCATAATCAAAATCTTTTATTGTGACTTCTGATTTTTGTCTTCTGAAAGAGTGCATTTTATTACCTTATCATGTATAGTGTCCTTTATTCTTGTGTGTTGTTTGATACTGCGTAAAGTCTTATTGTTTAGTATATTTTCAACTTGATGTATCCCTGAAAAGGGCGGGGACTGGATGTAAAAAAGCACACGAGTGCTTATCTATTATCCTCGAATAGAAGACTTTGCCTTGCCTTGTCTCTCTCTCTCTCTCTCTCTCTCTCTCTCTCTCTCTCTCTCTCTCTCTCTCTCTCTCTCTCTCTCTCTCTCTCTCTCT
>CM060319.1:72969628-72984628 GCA_030674155.1 Stramonita haemastoma
ATATCATACCATATCATACTATATTACGTTCTATGCCATACGTTACCTTACTCAACAAGACTGTGCTGCAAAGTATCATTTACCAAGATTTACCAACTGGATGGATGGGTGACCGTTTGCACACCTTGGCTTCAATACAGTCCCCCATTTTGCCCAACTGTCAATGGGTATCTGCCCTCTTTAAGGTCAGGGAAGGTAAAGCAGCGAGGGAGAGGAGATTGGCGCTGCTCTCCATATGCTGGCCCATAGAGAAGCTGAGGTCTCTGATACCTCTCTCCTCATTACAATATGACTGTCAGTAAAATGGTCCACAAAGCTCTGTCTTGTCTTCTCCAGTAACCCCTTGAGGATTCTTTGGGGTACTACATTGACAATTTCGGGCAATATGTTGCAGACAAACTGAACCTGGTGGATCCCATCCCTCCCAAGGCAACAAGATGCATGCTGGGTTTATTAATGCCATTCATCATGCTTCAGTATAATAGTTAATAGACTACAAACAAAGAAAAACATGTTTTCATTTTCAGGTTAACGGAGTAAGCATTCATGTGCTGGTGACTTGACACCAGTTCACGGTCGGGGTAAGACGTGTTTCGCAGCGCTCCGGCCAAATGGTCTGAACTCAACTTGCAGTGTCGCTAGTTCATACGATAGAAAGAAGATGTGCATTGAAGGGGCGTGGCTTTTGTAGAGACAGCAACTACTGAGGAGAGTTTGTGCGATGCATAAGACTGAAAAAAGAAACTGACTGGTGTTATTTACCTTCGATTTTCCTCCTTTTTTATTGTGACGGAAAGACGGTATGTTGATTGCTTTTTTACTGTCGACTTTTTTTTTCTTTTCATAACATACAACTTAAGTGGCTGATAAGAGAAGAAATAGCACAACGAATTTCGAGTCGTTAGCTGTTGCTAGAAGACAGATCGCAATGGCACCACCGAAAAAGACACCGCCCACTAGAAACAAAAAGCGCCAGCACAGGCCAAGCAGTGGCTCCGTTGGCAGTGAGAAAAACACTGACACGCACTTTGATCCTTTGAAGAGTCAAACAGTCGAGGAAAAAAACAAAGGGAGGGAAAGATCCTTAAGTAAGAAACGAAAAACGACAGACCAACAACAACAAAAAATCACTAGCTTTACCAACAATGGAGATAGCAGCAAAACACAAACGGAGGGGGAGGGGCGGACATCATGGACGGCAGTGACGATCAGAATTCAACAGTGGTTACTATTCTAAGCAGAATGGAGAAGTTTATGGAGGATAACAGAAAAGAAAATATTAACGTCAGTTTTCAACTTGACAAAATTCTTTCAGAAATTTTTGACATAAGAAAAGAAAACGATTTTCTGAGAAAGAAAATAGAAACACTTGAAAACAGAAACAGTGATCTAAGTAACGACATAAGTCGGTTTCAGAAAGAACTCAAACAGGAAAGAGAACTAAGAAACTCTTTAGAACAATACACAAGAAAAGATAACGTGAAAATCATGAATTTACCTGGAGACTCGGACCGAGAAAGTTCAGAAGAGACAGAGAGAAAAGTGGTTGAGTTTATTCAGCAAAAACTACAACTCCCATCTTTCCAGCATCAGGACATTAGTGTAGCCCATCGAATAGGGAAATTTTCAGCAGGGGAGAAACAGACCATCGTTGTGCGTCTTGTGAGAAGGAAAACAAAAACACAGATCTTTAAAAATAAATATATCTTAAGACAGGGGAAGTGTAACGTTTTCATCAGTGAGGATCTAACAAAACTGAATGCGCAAAGACTGTCGGAAATAAAACGCCACCCTGTTGTTATGTCTGCTTGGTCTTTTCAGGGAAAACTGTTCTGTAAACTAGTAGACCTCAGGGTGCTGAACATTGAAGATGGGGATATCGATAAGATTGACAGGGTACTGATTGAATCTCCCACGGAGTCTATCCGAAGCCAACGATTCCCTCATCGCGCAGGAGAGAAGTGGTCAGACAGACCGGTACACAGAGGGAGAAACAACCAGGCGAGGGGAGTTGACAGAGGAGGCAGCCGGACACCGGGGCTTCACACCTTCCACCGCGCAATGTGGGGCCAGGGGCAGTGCAGACGGGAGGTAGCGGCGGTCAGGGCAGGCAGCCGGTCTGCAGTCGGGAGGGCCAGGTCAGCAGCAGTGGGACAACCGGCAGCGGTGCAGCAGCCAGGAAATCCACGCCTGTAGCAAAGGAGGGGCAGCAGCGGGGTGCGGACTACGGGCGGTCCCAGCAGGCGGCAATGTCTCAGGAGCCACAGGACTTTTCTCCTCCTCCGCTGCTGACCATGTCTCCTGACCTGTCCTGCAGAGCGGAGGATGAAGTGGGCAGCCCCGGATCTGAGGGCGACATGGGGGTGTTTGATGAGGTCTCCCACCTCTGATGCCTGACTTCCTGGAAAACATGCAGTGCCCACAAGAACGAGGCTGGAATCCAAAAGCAGATTGTGGAGTCAAGAGACTGAACCAGAATGTGGGATTTCCTCCAAACGCCTCCTGCTCGCGCTTGTGTGTGCGTGTGTGTGTGTGTGTGTGTGTGTGTGTGTGTGTGTGCGTGCGTGTGTGTGTGTGTGTGTGTGTGTGTGTGCGTGCGTGTGTGTGTGTGTGTGTGTGTGTGTGTGTGTGTGTGCGTGCGTGCGTGCGTGCGTGCGTGGTGTGTGTGTGTGTGTGTGTGGTGAGAGTGTGTGTGCATGTGCGTGCGTGTATGGTGTGTGTGTGTGTGTGTTTGTGAGTGAGTGGTGTATATATGTACGTGCGTGCGTGCGTGCGTGCGTGTGTGTATATATGTATGCGTGCGTGTGTGAGCGTGTGTATGTATGCGCGGGCGTGCGGAATTATCATCCAATGTCCCACATGATTGCTTGCCTGTACACAACCGTACCGACGCTTTTTTCGGTCTCCGAATCTTGGCAGTTGCGTTAATGTTCGTTACTCTTTGTACCGACTATAACAATAGAGGGGGGGGGGGGGGGGGGCGGGGACACTGTGAATGTGGGGGGGGGGACGGGACACTGTGAAGATGTGGGGGGGGGGGGGGGGGGGGTACGGGACACTGTGAATGTGGTGTTAGGCTCCCGGTCTGGCGTCGGGGTTTCGGGTCGCTGTGGACACCCCCATTCGAAGATTTTATTTGTTTGCTTCTTTTGTGAGTGTTTTGTCTCCTGTGAGGGCGTTGGTACCGATCCCGCCAGCCGGGATTTTTTCCGGTGGGTGGATGGACCATGGACCATCCATGGTCGGTCGAATGTTGAGTGGGGCGGCGCTGATGTTGGCTCCGGAAGCGGGATCCTCTTGTGCGAGACTCGCGACGCGTCGGCGGATCGTGAGCGCATCGCTGTGACCACTAGGCCTAGGCTGTCCCGTCCACCCTCGGCGTGGGAGGACCTTGTAGGTCTAGTGGAGGATGTGAAGACGACAAAAGGAAAAATGATAATGATAAACGCGTTGTCTGTTACTGAGGTTGTCCCATGAACGCATGTGTGTATGTGCGCAAGTTGTTATATGCATGTGTTGGATAGAGCGAGCAAGCGAGCGGGCGAGAGAGAGATGGTTTTTTGATATTATTGTTATAATCACTGCTAGTCGTCGTAGTGAAAGTGTTGATATTGGAGGTGGTGGTGGTGGGGGGGGTGATGACGGTGGTGGTGGTGGTAGAGTGATGGTACATGGTAACAGTAATCGTGGTAGCGGTGGTGGTGGTGGTGGTGGTAGTAATAGTTGTAGTAGTAATAGTGGTAGACGGTGGTGGTGGTGGTAGTGGTAGTAGTGGTAGTAGTTGTGGTGGTAGTGGTAGTGGTGGTGGTAGTAGTAGTAGTAGTAGTGTAGTAGTAGTAGTAGTAGTAGTAGTAGTAGTAGTTGTAGTGGTGGTGGTGGTAGTAGTAGTGGTAGTAGTAGTAGTAGTAGTAGTAGTAGTAGTAGTGGTAGTGGTAGTGATTGGTGGTGGTGGTAGAAGAAGTAGTAGTAGAAGTAGTAGTAGTATTTGTAGTAGTGGTAGAGGTAGTAGCAGTGGTGGCAGCGGTGGTGGCAGCGGCAGTAGTAGAAGTAGTAGAGGGGGTGTGGTGATGGTGGTGATGGTGGTAGTGGTAGTTTTAATGGTAGTAGTAGTAATAGTGGTGGTGGTGGTGGTGGTGGTGGTAGTAGTAGTAGTAGTAGTAGTAGTAGTAGTGTAGTAGTAGTAGTAGTAGTAGTAGTAGTAGTAGTAGTAGTAGTAGTAGAATGCTGCACATAAAGGAAAGTGAAGTACTATATTAAATGGATTATGAACCAACGCGACACAGACCATTGACCATGATCGGCGTTCAAGTGTGGTTTTCCTGTGCTATGTGCACTTTTAAAGTTTTGAATCTATTACTTGTCTTGTTACCGCCTTTTTGTTTTGCTTTTTTCTTGTACACAGTTTGCATGTTTAATGCTTATGGAGACAATCAAGGTATTTTTCTTCAGGCCATATTGGAAGAGCCATTGCTATCTGATATCCAGCTATTTTCAACTGTAATAAAAATACATGGATAGTATTTCCCTTGTATCACTAAACTGCCAAGGATTAGGTGATGCTAAAAAGAGACGTGATGTATTCCAGTATCTGAAGCAAAAGTCGCACTCAGTTTTTTGTCTACAAGATACACACTTTACTAAGAAAATAGAACCGTATGTGACAGCGGAGTGGGGCTACAAGTGTATATTTTCTTCTAATAGCTCAAACTCCAGAGGAGTGGCTATAATGTTCAATAATACTTTTGAATTTAAGATAAAAGGGGTGCACAGAGACCAGGATGGGAACTTTGTGATAGTTTTATTTAGATATATGGAACAGGATCTGCTTCTTGTTAATGTTTATGGACCTAACAGAGACACTCCTGAATTCTATTTACACTTAAAAGATGTAATTAAAAGTTTTAAAACACGCAATGTTATCTGTGTTGGTGATTGGAACCTTGTCTTAGATCCATCCCTTGATTACAATAATTATAAACATACTAACAACCCTAAAGCTCGAGAAAGTGTGCTGAATATGATTGAAGAATTACAGTTGTCAGACATATGGAGGGAATACAATCTCGACTGTAAAAGATTCACTTGGAGAAAGACAAATCCTTTAAAACAAAGCAGATTAGATTTTTTCCTTCTCTCTGAGTACCTTATATTTGCTGTTGAAATGCCTGATATTCACTATGGTTATCGATCAGATCATTCTATGATTAGTCTGAGATTGAAATTTGGTAAACAAAAAAAATGCATGACATACTGGAAATTCAATAACTCTCTCCTCAAAGATAATATATATACAAAAGAAATTAATGAAACTATTAACAGTGTTATCGGAGAGTATGCTGTTGATCACTATGAGAAAGAACATCTGGAAGAAATTTCTGAAACCAACATAAAGTTAACAATTCCTGAAAACGTGTTTCTAGATTTTCTTATGATGAAAATTAGAGCAAAGACAATAGCATATGCAACAAAGAAAAAGAAGGAAAGAGAACAAGAAGAACAAAAGCTAGAAAATCAAATCAGGGAAGTAGAACAAAAAATAAACAAAACAGATCATGACATTCAACAATTAAATGATTTCAGTAGTGAACTAACAGCAATTAGAGAGGTTAAAATGAAGGGTGTTCTACTCAGATCAAAAGCAAGATGGGTGGAAGAAGGAGAAAAAAATCACAAAGTATTTTTGTAATTTAGAAAAAAGGAATTATATCAGCAAATATATGCCAAAGTTGGTTTCAAATGAGAAAGAGTTATATAGGTCTGATGATATTCTTTCGGAAGTTAAGGAATTTTATGAAGACTTATATAAAGAACGGAAAGTGAAAGAATATGAGTTTAAAGATCTAGTCTCAGAAATCCCTAAGCTATCAAGTGAAGAAAAAAAATCGCTTGAAGGTGAGATAACATTGGAAGAAGCTGGACGGGCTCTCAGAAATATGAAACATGGGAAAAGCCCAGGCTCTGACGGGTTTACTTCAGAATTCTTCAAGGTTTTTTGGAAACGACTTGGTTCTTTTGTAGTTAGAGCTTTAAATAGATCCTTTAAAGATGGGGAATTAACAAATACACAAAAAGAAGGAATAATTACATGCATCCCTAAACATGACAAACCAAAAGAATTCATCAAAAACTGGAGGCCAATATCCTTACTTAATGTTGTCTATAAAATAGGTTCATCCTGTATAGCTAATCGAATAAAAACAGTTCTTCCTAGACTCATTAATGAAGATCAGACAGGATTTATGTCTAACAGATATATAGGAGATAATATAAGATTGTTGTATGATCTAATGAGCTACCTAAAAATGAAAAACCTTCCAGGTATGTTAATTTTCATTGATTTTGAAAAGGCTTTCGACTCTTTAAGTTGGCAGTTTATTTCAAAAGTATTTAAATCATTTGGATTTGGAAAAGATATACTTCGTTGGATTTCAACTTTCTATAGAAATATTAAGTCTACAGTAATAGTCAATGGACAGTGTTCCTCCTGGTTTAATATACACAGAGGATGCAGACAGGGTGACCCAATATCTCCATACCTATTTATTCTCTCGGCAGAAATTCTGGCAATTATGATAAGAGAAAACCCAAACATAAAAGGTATTTATGTTAATAATACAGAATACAAGTTGTCACAGTTTGCTGATGATACACAGCTGATAAATAAAGGTGACAGCATATCATTTGAACAGACCATGAAAACTTTAAACTTATTCGGAAATGTAACTGGACTTTTTATGAATACAGAGAAAACAAAAGTAATATGGCTTGGGAGCAAAACCTTTTCTGATGTAAGGTATATGACCCATTTAAAGTTAGACTGGAACCCCAAACAGTTCAAGATACTTGGAATATGGTTTACACCGGATTTGTCAGAATGTGAAAAACTAAATTATGATAACAAAATTACAGAAGTAAGAACTTTATTCAACATCTGGATAAAAAGGGATATTACACCTATTGGTAGAGTGGCAGTGCTAAAATCTTTAATTCTATCTAAACTGATATATCTCTGGATCCTGTTACCGAATCCACCAAATGATTATATAGATATGCTTCAGAAATTGTGTTTTAAGTTTGTGTGGAAAAACAAACAAGACAGAATCTCGAGAAAAACCACAGTCAAACACATAAAACATGGAGGATTGGGAATACCATCTCTAAAACAATATACTATGGGGTTAAAACTTATGTGGATAAGAAAACTTAAACTAAATAATCCTAAATGGAGTTCCATAATTGAAGTGATTTGCCCTTTTGTCAAAGATCTGGACAAATATAGTTACTTTATACCCATTAGAAGAAAATGTTCAAACACATTCTGGTTTGACACATTCCACGCATACAAATGTTTGGCAGGAAAGTCAAAATTGTTAATTCTGAAGATCTTTTGGCTGAAAACATATTTTATAATGAAAATATTAAAGTTGGTGGAAACTTTTTTCATGTAAAGGAATGGATAGAAAAGGATATATATCGAATTGCAGATTTAGTTGACGAAAATGGAATTTTTTTGACGTACGACCTTTTTAAGGAGAAATATGATATCAGGACAAATGTTATTACATATCTAGGCTGTGTTCAAGCAATTAAAAGGTATATTCGTACAACGGGTATTAATATGGATAATAATACATCAAACAACCTCCAAAAGGCTTTGAACTTGATTTTGACTGTTAAAAAAGGAACACGCCCTTATTATGATATTCTGGTGGCAGATAACATTCTGCCAAAGTGTTGTAACAAGTGGAACAAAACAATACCAAGGGATCTTAACTGGATAAAGGTTTTTGACAAGGTGCATAAGATAAAAGAAATTAAAATGAAATGGTTCCAGATACGACTGATCCACAAAATTCTAGCTACAAATAATATTCTTGAAAAAATGAAAATTGTTGAAAATGATAAATGCACATTCTGTACTTCTGAGAAAGAAACTGTTGACCATCTATTCTATGCTTGCAGCAAAACTACTTATTTTTGGACAGAATTGCAAAACTTTCTTCATAAAAATTGTGCCAATACACATGGTCTAGTGCTGTCAAAAGAACAGATTTTATTTGGATTTGATTCTCGATCAAAAGGAGATGAAATACTAGACGAAATACTAATCACTGCAAAATTTTTTATATACAAATGTAGAGTACAAAAAGCGGCACCTATGTTTTCGGTTTTTAGAAAGTATATGACAAAACAATATCAAATTAAAGAATATATTGCCAAAACAAACATGACTTATAGTGTATTTGCAGCTAAATGGCAACATTACAAACAACTAGTTGATGATGGGTAGATACATTTTGAAGAAACTGGTTTTTTGTTTGTTTGTTTGTTTTTTGTGTTTTCTGCATTGTTTTTTTGATGTAATACGTAGCATCGCTACATTGCTTATTTTGTAAAACAACTGAAAATTCACTTGGGGTATTCTCGAATGTAATCTGTGTACTCTTTCTTATTTTTTTCTTTTTTTTCCCGACTGTTTGTTTGGTTGTATTTGTTATATCCATACTCTGAATATATTGCAAATTGTTACTCTATGTCATGCAAACAAATAGTAAAAATTGTTGTGTGTGTTCTTGTTTTTGTTTTGTTTTTGTTTGTTTTTTGTTCTGTTTTGTTTTGTTTTTGTTTTGTTGTTGTTGTTGTTGTTGTTTGTTTTTGTTTCTTTTGGATAACATTATAACTTGGCTCATTTGCAATGTTAAAAAAAAAAAAAAAAAAAAAAAAAAAAAAGCATTCATGTGCTTTTTTCTTTTTTACATACAGTCTTCGGTTTTGTCATTTTTGTCATCCATTCCCAAAGGTACAGAAATATTCTCCTCTTCAAAAAGGAGGAACAGGTTTTTAACGCATGCGCAAGATGTTCTGTGTGCTTTCCAACATGCGGGACCTCGGTTTTATTGTCTCCCCCTAAAAAAGACTTGCCCTCTCTCCAAAACCCATCAGCCGCCTTTCGTGGATAGATGAGAAGGCAAGTTATGGGTGGTGGAAAGGGCTGACATGAACTTTTCCCCTTACAGCCACTATAAAGACACTGTACTGAACACGTCAATGTGCTTCTAACACATACTGTACTGCCCTGCTCCTAAAACCTAGTGACCTTCCACCACTATACTAGGTACAGTCATAAAGATGGCAGGCACGTCTTCATTTAACGATCAGCACCAGGATTTTTTTTAGGGACGGGATAGCTCAGTGGTCAGAGCACTCGCTTTTCCCAAGGTTAACCAGCATTGAACGTGGTTTACCAAGTGGATGGGTGACCGTTTACGCACCTTGACTTCATTCAGTACTGTCCCCCAGTTCACCCAGCTGTCAATGGGTACCTGCCCTTTTAGGGTCAGGGAAGGTAAAGCAGCGAGAGAGAGGAGATGGGCACCGCCCTCAAGATGCTGGCCCCTGGGGAAGCCGAGGTCTCTGAAACCTCGCTTCCCTACGACCACATAGGTTATGGGACACCTTTACCTTTATACGAGGCTCTTAATGTAAAAGGCTGGCTCCAGCACTAGTAAGGAGGAAGGGATGGAGAGATCTTCATCTGATCTTACCAGTCTTTTTACAGTGCCTCTTCAACTTGTTCTCCTCACTCAATCCACATTTCCTTTCCCTTCTTCTCTTTTGTTTTTCTCTTTCTATTCTCTTTACTTTTCTGTTGTGTCTGTGTGGAATAGCTGAATGGTTTGAACATTGTATTGGTGTTCGGACGATGACAGGGGTTCTTGGGTTCAAATCTTGGTTGAGGTACTCGCTGAATGGAGATATGTCCCTTTGGAGTTAACTTGGGTACCGAGTTTTATATATATATATATATATATATATATATATATATAATATATATATATATATATATATATATATATATATATATATATATATATATATATATATATTGTGTGTGTGTGTGTGTGTGTGTTGTGTGTGTGTATTCTGTCTGTCTGTCTGTCTGTCTGTCTGTCTGTCTGTCTGTCTGTATATATGTATGTATGTATGTATGTATGTATGTATGTATGTATGTATGTATGTATGTATGTATGTATCTTTCTCTTTCTTCCGGCCCCCTTTTCTCTCTCACGCACGCACGCATGGACACACACACACAACCGCCCCCCAAACACACAACACCTCTCCCCCTCCCCCCACACGCACAGACACCACTCCCCCCCCCCCCCACACACTACACGTGCAGTACAGGATGATGACAGCAGCATTCCGGAAGCCCTCATCTTTTCGTCCCTCATCACCTTGGAAACGAGCGTGAGATGCTGAAGAAGTCTGGCATTATTAACCTACATCCCCCTCCCTCCCCCACACCTCACTCACCCCTCCCCACCAACCACCACTCCCCTCCTCTCACCTCTCTTTACCTCTCTCTTTTCTTTTGTTATTCTTTTGTTCCATCTCTCTCTCTCTCTCTCTCTCTCTCTCTCTCTCCTCTCTCTCTCTCTCTCTCTCTCTCTCTCTCTCTCTCTCTCTCTCTCTCTGTGTGTCCGTCCGTCCGTCCGTCTGTCTGTCTGTCTGTCTGTCTGTCTATATCTCTGTCTCTCTCTCTGTGTCTGTGTCTCTGTTTGTCTGTCTGTCTGTCTGTCTGTCTGTCTGTCTGTCTGTCTGTCTGTCTGTCTGTCTGTCTGTCTGTCTGTCTCTCTCTCTCTCTCTCTCTCTCTCTCTTTCTGTCTCTTTCTTTCTCTCTCTCTCTTTTAGCTTTGTCTTTCTATCTCTCTGTCTCTATCTCTCTGTCTGTCTGTATATGTGTCTCTGTCTGTGTGTCTATGTGTCTGTGTCTTTATCTTTCTATCTCTATCTCTCACTCTCCCCACTTTCTCTGTCTCTCTGTCTGTTTGTCTCTCTCTGCCCCCCCCCCCCCTCTCTCTCTCCCTCAGCTCTCCTGACAGAGGTGTCATTTTAGGGAGAGGCTTGTATTTCGCTTTTGGCTTCTTCATTGTTTGCTTTTGTTTGTGCTGTCAGTATTGTTTTTTGTGTTTTTTCTTAGTTATTTAACTCGTCAGTAAGCAAGAAGGCAGACAGATAGACAGACAGGCAGACAGACTCACTGACTTATTGACTGACAGACAGCATAATAATAGGTTGGGAGGTAGTGAGGTGGGTTGGTGGATTGGTGGGAGGGTGGGTAGGTTGGTGCGTTGATATATATATATATTTTTTTAAAAAAAGAAGAAGAAAAAGATATATATATATATATATATATATATATATATAGAGAGAGAGAGAGAGAGAGAGAGAGAGAGAGAGAGAGAGAGAGAGAGAGAGAGTGAGAGAGAGACAGAGAGAGAGAGAGAGACAGACAGAGAAGAGAGACAGAAAGACAGAGAAGAGAGACAGAGAGAGACAGAGAGAGACAAAGAGGGAGACGGAGAGAGAAGAGGCAGAGAGAGACAGACAGACAGAGAGGGAGACGGAGAGAGAGAAGAGGCAGAGAGAGGGACAGACAGACAGACAGACAGACAGACAGACAGACAGACAGACAGACAGACAGAGAGAGAGAGAGAGAGAGAGAGAGAGAGAGAGAGAGAGAGAGAGAGAAGAGAGAGAGAGAGAGAGAAGAGAGAGACAGACAGACAGACAGACAGACAGACAGACAGACAGACAGACAGACAGACAGACAGACAAAGACAGACACAGATAGAGAGACCGAGAGATACAGAGAAAGACAGAGACAGACAGACACAGAATCAGAGACAGAGACAGTTACAATGAAACCTTTTGTCCTATAAACAAAGACATCACTGACATTCCTTGGCATGCTTATCGCTTAAAGGTGGCTTGACTGACTTTCTCCTTAGATATCAAATGGTGATGGGTGGTTGATGGTACAGTATTACATTTACAGTCCCTAAAATCGGATAGCTCCGCTAGGATTCTACTACAATCAAACCAAAACCAAATTCCCCCAATAACTCCTTTCTGTCTGTCTTTCTTTTAATTTTTCTTTTGTAGGATAATGGAATAAGCACGTATGTGTTTTGCTAACATCCAGTCTCCGTTTGTATGCAGTAGTGTAAATTTTGTCATCCATTCCCACTTGCACACAATGGCCTACTCTTTCAAAAACCCGAACAGGTTTTGTTCTTGAGGACTAGTTTGGGCACTGCACTGGACTTTTGTTAGATATATTTTTTTGTTCTCACACCATTGATATTAATCTCTTCACCCTGGACATAATTATACCACACTTGTCATGTTGCATCCTCAGGATCAGAAATTCACAGGGAGTCCATCAGTGTCAGGCCGCCACAGGGCCACCAGCCAGAGTGGCCCTGCTTTACTGTTGGATCACACACACTACAACCCCCCTCCACATTTTACCCCCATCACACACACACACTCACACACACAAACACACTACACACACACACACGCACGTACGCACGTACGCACGCACGCACGCACACACATACATACACACACACACTACACTCCCCTACAACTACACCCATCCCCCATCCCCATCCCCCAACGCCCAAGCCACACACACACACACACACACACACACACACACACACACCACACACACACACACACACACACACACACTCTCTCTCTCTCTCTCTCTCTCTCTCTCTCTCTCCCCTCTCTCTCCCTCTCTATCTCTCTCTGTCACACACACACACTCATTCACTCACTCACGCGCACGCACACACACACACACACATACACACACACACACTCACACACACAGACACACACATACACACACACTAACCCCCCCCCACATCCCCCCCCATCCCCCCCATTACCCCCCCCCCCCCCCCCCCGCACCCCGACACACACAGCCCCAGAAGGCCAAGCAGTCAAATCCCCATTGACATCTCTCCACCCTCTCTTCAGCAGAGAACTGTCATTGAGGCACAGACGGCAGGGGAGAGAACTGCTCCTATTATAATCATCGTCATATGTGCAGGCCTCCAACAGCCATTGTTAAAGGAGGAGGTGGTTACAGGGGGAGGGAGGGGGGGAGCTGCACAATGGGCTCCTTGTGGGGACCCTTCTCCCTCCCCTCCCTCCCCCCAACTCCCGTCTTGCAAATGCTCTGGGAAGATGACAGTCCTGGTGTAGTGTAAGTATAATAAAGTGGTAGGGGCAACTATCTATTGAATGTGTATACTCTGTGTGTGTGTGTGTGTGTGTGTGTGTGTGTGTGTGTGTGTGTGTGTGTGTGTGGTGTGTGTGTGTGTGCGCGCGCGCGCGCGTATATATATATAATATATATATATATATATATATATATATATATATATATATATATATATATATACATACATACATACATACATACACACACACATCTATGTGTATAGTGTGTGTGTGTTTGTATGCGAACGCGCGTGTGTGTGTGTTTGCTTGTGTGTGCGTCGTGCGTATATGTGTGCGTGCGCGCGCGTGCACCCTTGCTTGCTTGTGTTTGTGTGTGTGTGCGTGCGTGCGTACGCGTGTGCATCCATGCGTGCGTGTGTATGTGTATACCACAGTCCGATAATTTTTCAATGAGGGGGGCACTGTTTTCACTCTTCACCGAGTTGACACGTGGCCGAGTGGACTGACAGGGCAGGCATGGCTTCTTCAGGTATATTAGCACTTGACAGAAAAGGTCAAGTCTTGCCACGTACATTTCGAGTCATCTTGTGAAGTCGTTTAACTTGTCAGTGTTGTATCTTTAAAATTCGTGGCTATGTGTCACTGGCCTATTTGAGTTTTCTTGTCCTATGACCGTGTAGTGTAGTGTTGTATTGTCAACTTTTTCTCAGTCGTGCCAACATATTCTTGTGAAGTCTGTGTTTACCTTCGTCGTGTATTGGTACATTCTTGTTTCTTATTGTTTGGTTGTAGAGATGTTTTTATCTGTTATTTTTTTTTCTTGACGGACGCAATAGCTGAGTGGTTAAGACCGTCAGTATAAATAGTATCCCCACCTACTGGAAATTCTGTGCTAGGAAATCCCTCTTTTCTGTCCCTCTCTTTATATTTGCCTTGTTCTTTTTCTTCCTGCCACCTCATTCTTGTCTATTTTCTGCCTTCTTTGTACATTCTCCTGGCTTTTTTTCCCCAGAAAGATTTAAAAGATAGCACTGTTCTGACTGTGTTCTCTTATGCCAAAGTCGGATGCGCTGGGCCTGACTTGTCAGGCGCTTAACGGCAGCACAACGCATTTCTGCTCATATGGCAAACAACAATAGTGGCTGACTGAGCGGAAGAATAGCAAACCACCACCACTCACAATCTAGCAGACAGGAAAAGAAGTTCTCATTTTCAACAAAGGAAAAATTCGAACCCGCAAACTTTCGTTTTCCGAAAGAATACATTACCACTCAACCACCGAACAACCAAGGAATCCACCTAAAGATTTGAACTCACGGGCACTAACTGGCAAATATTTTTGAGGGACCCACATTCCAAGAGACCATACATCCATACATTACACGCAAGCGTTTCTTTCCTACTGGCACAATATGGCAATTTCCGGCACTTGAGGCCCCATAATATCCATAACACTATCATTTGCACATTAATTTTATTTTTATTGCCTGGGGTTGAGACTGCTTGGCGAAAGGCATGTCTACTGCATTGACAGTAGGCAGACATGTCAATAGGCGGTATAGAGAGGCAGGGATTTATCCCTTATTATAGTCAGACATATAACACTTAAGTCAGAGAAATAGAGAGGGGGAGAGGGTGGGAAAGGGGAGAGGAGAGGGGGAGGGAGGGGGGAGGGAGGGGGGAGGGAGAGAGAGAGAGAGAGAGAGAGAGAGAGAGGAGAGAGAGATGAGAGAGAGAGAGAGAGAGAGAGAGAGAGAGGAGGAGAGAGAGAGAGAGAGAGAGAGAGATTCACACAGAGCTAATGAAATATGCATACAGACACACAGACACACACATACACACACGCACAAACACACACACACTACATATACACAAAAATGCACACACACACTCACACACACACGCACGCATGCACACGCACGCACGCACGCACACGCATACAGGCACAGATAC
>CM060319.1:72992128-73017128 GCA_030674155.1 Stramonita haemastoma
CAAAATACCGATTCATTTTAAAACAGCAGATAAATCAAAAACAAAACAAAACAAAAACAAACATAAAAAACTCAACCAAAAAATTAAAAAAAAGCAAAATCAACCACACCCTCATTCATTTTACAATAGCACCAAACGTATTCCTCTTGAACAGCAGGAAAAGTCTAGTCTTTTGTATCATAGAGATCTAGCAACAACAACAGCAATAAGAAATAATTATGATCTAGCAAAGAGAAAGGAAGGAGAAAAAAAAAAGGAAACAATTAAAAAAAAGAAATAGAATAGAAACGAGAAAACTCAAAGAAAAAGAAACAGGAAATGACCCCCCAAAACAACAACAACAACAACAAAAAAAACAACAACAAAAAAACAAAAAGAAGAAGAACAAAAATAAAAGGGAAAAGGAAAGGAAGCAACAGAAAATAAATCCACTCATTTCTCTCAAACACAAACAAACCATCCATTTCTGTAACCAAAGAACAATTAAAAAACCCAGAAAAAAACAGAAAAAAACCCAGTCATTTTCCACTGAAATAGCAACAAAAAAAACACTGTTAAAAACAGCTAAAGAAAGCAAAAAAAGTAACCCCACTCATCTCTCTCTTTCTCTCTCTAAAAAACAACAACCCAACAACAAAAAACAAAAAGCCTAAAAAACAAACAAAAAAAAAAACCCCCCCCCCCCCCAAAAAAAAAAAAAAGGAAAAAAAAGAAGAAAGAGAAAAGCAGACGAGGATGTCTGTGAGGCGAAGTAGCAGCACATCTCTATCACACCTCCCAGTACAGTGCAGGCAGGTGCTGGCTGCCTGTTGCTTACTTCAGGTACCTACCTCACTTCTGGAAGCAATAGAGAGAGAGAGGGGAGAGAGAGAGAGAGAGAGAGAGAGAGAGAGAGAGAGAGAGAGAGAGAGAGAGAGAGAGAGAGAGAGAGAGAGAGAGAGAGAGAGAGAGAGAGAGAGAGAGAGAGAGAAAACACACACACACACACACACACAACACACACACACATACACACACACACACACACACACACACACACACACACACACACACACACACACACACACACACACACACACACACACACACACACACACACACACACACACACGAAGACAGAGCGGTGAAGAAGTGAAGTTGAGAGAGAGCTCTGTGTTTAGACAGGGGGTATTCCTATCGCTAGCAGTCGCTGTCCAAACACACAACAAACCCAGCACCTTGCTTTGAGTCACTGTAGCTACTACTCTACTATACAATACAGCCTACCCCCTCTTGTGTCCTAAAGTGCTGCTCGTCCTAAAAGTGGACAAGTTCAATGGAGACAAGAACTCCCTGGGTATGGAAACTTGCATGCAAAACAAAAACAAAAACAAAACAAAACTAAAAAAAATCTTTTCCTTCTTCAGGCGGGCCACCAATGCATAAACTGTGAATTGTAAGATAAATGATTTTCGGTTTCTTCATAGAACGCTCAAACAGCAACTATTGTTGTCTGTCTCATGAGCGAAAATGCGCTGCGCTGCTGTTAAATGCCTGACAAGTCAGACCCAGTGCATCCGACTTCGGTGTGGGAGAGAGTTGTTATCTTTTAAATCTTTCTAGTAAAAGGGCAGGAGAATGAAAATGAGATGCAGGAAGAAAAGAAACGAGGTAGACACAAAGAGAGGGATAGAAAAGAGGGAATTCCTAGCACAGAATTTCCAGAAGTGGGGATGCTATTTATACTGACATGCCCCCAACATGCCCACAGGGGAGATAAACGATTCCAAATCTGACAATTCCTATTTGTCTTTGTGAGCGTGTGAATAAGTAAAATAATAGATTTCCCCGGGGAAAGTAAGGAAATACTCTATTTACATTTGAAGTATCGACTGATCTTTTGTTTATGTAATATCTTTCTATTCCCATTATTTCAAGTCGTGTTTTCAAGTGTGTTGATAGAAAACGATGTGTTCAGCAGATGAAAAAAACAATTTCAAGTAACTTTTTGACCAAGACTGCGCAGTTTGAACGTTTTAATCCACTTAACGACAAGGAATCCATTTAACGACACCCATCCGTGTTTTCTCTTCGTGCTTTAGAGGTCTGTAATCGGTACTATGACTAATGTAGCAAAGAAAGGAGAAGATTATTTTTTCCCTTGCTTTTAGTGCCGCGTCGGTTTCAGCGGTTGAAGTTACACCCCTTTTAGTGATTAAAGACACGGCGAAAAACGATCTTTTTTTTTCTTCTTAAGGTGAAAAACAGTTCTTTGTTTGAAAAGGCATTAAAAGATAAAAAGGAAAAAAATCTGAAACAAAAATAAAAAAAACGCCTTAGGGTAAAGCTGTTCCCATAACCTAGGTGGTCGTTGGGGAGCGAGATGTCAAAGACCTCAGTTTCTCTAAGGGCCAGCATATTATTGAGGGTGGCACCCATCTCCTCTCCCTCGCTGCTTAACCTTCCCTGTCCCTAGAGGGCAGGTACCCATTCACAGCTGGGTGAAGTGGGGGATTGTGCTGAAGCCGAGGTGCACGAGCAGTCACCCATCCACTTGGTAACCACGGTCAACGCTGTTTAACCTTTGCTTGGAGAAAGGTAGTGCTCTGACCACTGAGCTATCCCGTCTCCAAAATATGCCGTACAGACATAAAAATGGTATAAGAATGTTGACACTTGATCAAAAGATGAAGGAGGCTGATTGAAAGTAGAAACAGATGTGAGGTGTAATGATGGAGGAAGATCCTAGGTAGGAAATAAGTGTGTTTTTAGGCTGGATTTGAAAGTGTCATATGAAGGCTTAAGCGAAGGGAGAGAGGGAAGTCATTCCAGATCGATGGACCAGACATAGTGAAAGAACGACGGCCGACACTGGGTTGTTTGAACCTGGGTGTGTTTAAACACAGGGTATCTGCAGCAGAACGGAGGGATCGAGAGGGAGTATATATGGGTACAGATGCTGTTAATATATATTTTGTAATCCACCCCCAAGATCTCATTCTTGAGAGAACAACGTGTCGGCTGGTCCTTCGCTGTCAGAACTCTTCAGAGTTGTTGGCCCCTTGAGAAGAAGCCGGCAGGGTAATTCACTCTGTCTGTTTGCTGCCTGGAGTGGCCGGCCCTTGGAAGTTCAAGGGTGAGAGGTCGGAGGGAGGGTGGGGGTAGGTTTTTTTCACGTCCACTGTCTGTCTATTGGTTAATGGAGTGATCAACCTCTCGTCTGCTCTTCGCCTGAGCCGTTGATAATGGCCACTTGTTATTCAGGGATTGGAGACTTTCTCTCTGCCCGTCTGTCTGTCTGTTTGTTCCTGTCTGTCTTTCTGTCTGTCTGTCCCTCTCTGTCCCCCTCCCCCTCTCTGTCTGTCTGTCTGTCTGTCTGTCTGTCTCTCTGTCGCTCTCTGTCTCTGTTTCTGTCTGTGTCTGTCTCTTTGTCTGTTTGTTGCTTGCCTACCTGTATGTCTGTATGTCTCTCTCTCTGTCTCCGTCTCTGTCTCTGTCTCTCTCTCTGTCATTCTCTCTCTCTGTTTTTCTGTCTGTGTCTGTCTCTCTGTCTGTGTTTGTCTCTCTGTATGCCTGTCCGTCTGACTGTCTGCCTGTCTGTCTGCCTGTCTCTCTATTATCCCCCTCCCTCCTCTCTCTCTCTCTCTCTCTTCTCTCTCTTTTCATCTCTCTCTTCCTCTCTCTCTCTCTCTCTCCTATCACTGACTCGTTTATTAACTCATTGATTGATTATGTTTGTTTCCCCCTTTTCCCCATGAGGTCTGGTCTGAACAAGTCTCTGTTTATCTGTATCTATTTAGCCTCAATACAATATTCCAGTTTGCACCCCCCCTCTCTCTCTAAGGTCACCAGGTAGAAGGTAGGTGAGTGGGTGGGGTACAGGTACAAGGCCAGTCCAGGCGGGTGTCCTCTTACCCCAGTACAAGTTCACTCAGTACTGTCAATATGACAAGAGTGGCATTAACCCACTCACTCTACTGCTGCCTGTCATAGAGGAAAGTCTATGACTGACTGACAGATTGAACATGTCAAGTGAAGGTTTAGGACGACACTCTTTGGCAGATTGGTAGAACCTGTCAGCCCCTGCTTGTTTACTGCTCTTTTTTTATCGCCCAACTGACCACCAAGGCCACGTGCTAATGCTGGCTTGCTTGTGGTGGTCGGTAAGTAGGTTGTTGTTCTTCATTGTCTTTGTCAAACGGTCAGACAGCGACTAATATTGTCTGTCATGTCAGCGAAAATGCGTTGTGTTGCCATTAATGAAGCGCTGACAAGTCAGCAACTTATATTGCCTGTCATATCATGAAAATGTGTTGTGTTGCAGGTCCAGAGCATCCGACTTTGGCATAAGAGAGAATTGTTTCTTTTAAATCTTTCTGGGGAAAGTAGGCAGGAGAATGAATCAAGAAGGCAGAAAATTGACACGAAGGAGGTGACAGGAGGAAGAAAAGGAACAAGGCAGAAATAATAATAATAATAATAATAATAATAATAATAATAATAATAATAATAATAATAATAATAATAACGACAACAACAACAACAATAATATAATACATGGACTTTGTATAGCGCTATATCTTTTAAAAACAAATCAAAGCACTTAATAAAGAAAATAGGAAGTTTGTAGCACAGAATATTCAGAATGTGGGGGTGTTATTTATTCTGACAGCCCCCCCCCCCCCAATCCCCACTGGGGAAGGAAGGTTGTCATGGTGACTCAGTGGTCAGTGTTGTGGGTTTTGGTTGTTGACAGTGGACCAAAGAAGGGACAGTGAGTGGTGTCCATCTCTCTGATTTATTAATACATACATGTCCTGTCCTGTCGTGTCCCCTCCTGTCATTAGCATCTCACGTGGGACGACACGTGAGCTCATATTAGGATAGACAACAGAGAGAGAGAGGGGAGAGAGAGAGAGAGAGGGGGGGGGGGGGAGAGTTATTCCTACCATGACAGACAGTTATGACGTGACGTTTCTTTTTTTTTTATACAAATGACGTTTTGGTCTTGGGCAACAAAGCAGGGTTATCTATTTATTTTCTTTTTTTGTTTGTTTATTGTTTACCACTTTAAGTCACAGCAGATTTCTCTGCATGAAATTTGGGCTGCTCTCCCTGGGGAGAACATGTCACCACAAAAGCAGCACTACCCATTGTTTTTTTTCTTGTCTGCAACTGTATTTGGTTCCCTATCAGAGTGGCTTTTTTCTACCAAATTTTACTAGGGACAACTCTCTTGTTGTCATGGGTTAATTTACGTGTGCTAAGTAGCTTAAGGTATAGATCTAACACACAGGGCCTGGCTTATTGTCTCATCTGAAAAAAAGGCACCCAGACCACCACTTACGATCTAGTAGATGGGGGGAAAAGTTTTGGATCCAAACGGGGAAACCACCACACACTTTGAACCGGGACTTTTCACTTTCTAAGCATGTGCGTTACCTTTAGACCACGGATCCACCTGTCTTACAATGAGGCCAGGTTCATGCAGTACTGTCAATATGACAAGAGTGGCATTAACCTACTCACTTCTACTACTGCACTACTGCCTGTCATAGAGGAAAGTCTATGACTGACTGACACATTGAACATGCCAAGTGAAGGTTTAGGATGACACTCTTTGGGGCAGATTGGCAGAACCTGTCAGCCACTGCTTGTTTACTGCTTTTTTATCACCCAGCTGACTATGTCAAGTCAAGTCAAGTGAAATCAAATCAAGTCCGAGACACTTTAATCATCCCACGAAGGGCAATTACAATACTGATGGCATATTGATATTAATCATAATCTTGAAGGACACAAAAAATCTACATTTCATATTGGTTCAGATGGTGCTCTTGTTTTAACTTAATTTTTTTTTATACATTTCTACGTCCTTACTTTACTTCATACCACATCATTACTGTTGAGGTTATATTAGAGTCCCAGTGGAATTATCCGATTTAAGGAATGTGTTCGCAAATCATCCCACTTGGGCACTGAGGGCCACCCTAAAAAAATGTACAAATTCTTGAAAGCAACAGTGCTAGGCTCGCGCAAGCACGATAGTGCTATAATTATAAACACCATCAATACATTTCTACATCTTTAATTAACAATGCCACGTGCTAATGCAGGCTTGTTTGTGGTCAGTATAGGTTGTCATGATGACCTTGTGGTCAGTTTGTGTGGGGGTTTTGACTGCTTGCTGAACGTGGACGGATAGGCGGACGGACAGTGAGTGGTGTCCATCTATCTGATTTATTAATGCAGACCTGTTCTGACCTGTCAGCACTTCAGACAGGTGGGCTCATATCAGGACGGACAAGAGAGAGAGAGAGAGAGAGAGAGAGAGAGAGAGAGAGAGAGAGAGAGAGAGAGAGAGAAGAGAGAGAGAGAAGAGAGAGAGAGAGAGAGGAGGATGCAACACATTTTCACTCGTATGACAGTCAACAGTAGTTGCCATCTGAGCATTTGACAAAGAAGAAGAAGAAGGAGGAGAAGAAGAAGAAAAAAAAGAAGAAGATTCCACACTAAAGTTATCCTTGAGAACTGATAGAAAGCTACCTTTGTTTCAACAACAGTCCCATCATTAAAATTTGAATCTGAGAAAAGAAAGAAGCAGATAAACAAAGAAACGATAAAACTACCCCCCCACCACCAAAAAAAAGAAAAAAAGAAAGAAACAGTAACCCCGCTCCCCAATATCAATAAACAATAAAACAAAGACAGAAACTGACAATCGATAAAAATAAATGAAACGCAGGTAAATATATCAGACAGTTAGACGCACAGTCACAGATGCAGACAGGCAGGTAGTCAGACATATCAACAGAAAGACACACAGATAGACTAGACAGAAAGGTAGACAGATGTATGAACAGACAGACGGACAAAAAGGCAGGCAGGTATACAGATAGATGGGCATATAGACAGACAGGTAGACAGGTGGGTAGGCATATATATAAGAGACAGACAGACAGATAGACATGTAGGTAGACAAACAGAAAAGCAGATAGACAGGTATAGACAGGTGGATAGACAGATAAATGGGCAGACAGACATACAGGCGGACAGGTAGGTAGACAGATGGATGCGCAGATAGACATGCAAGTAGACAGTTAGGTAGACCGATACATGGGAAGATAGGTAGACAGATAGACGGGCAGACAGACGGGTAAATAATCAGACAGACAGACAAAAAGACAAGTAGAAAGGTGGGTAAGAGACAGACAGACAGACAGGCAGTCATACAGGTGGGGAGGGCAGGTACTCACAAGGTGTGTAAATTGGTGAAGCCCTTGAAATCAGTACGTCGGATGATGGTCAGGTTATTGCCCTGTAGGTCCCTGCAACCGCAACACAGCAACATCAATGCACTGTCAACATCCTCCTCCTCTTCCTCCTCCTCCTCCTCCTCCTACTACTACTACTACACTCCTTTTCTCCTCCTCTTCCTCCTCCTCCTCCTCTTCTCCTCATTCACATCACTATCTACTCACTACCCAAACAATCACAATAATTTCTTAAAAGCATTCCCACAATATCAGCTTTGATTATTTTTAGCAGCAGTAGCAGCAACAACAGCAGCAGAAATAACAACAGCAACAGCATCATCAGCAACAACAGCAAAAATAACAATAGCAACAGCAGCAACAACAGCAACAACAACAACAACAACAGTAGAAATAACAAAAGCACAGCAGCAACAAAAACAGCACCGGAGGAGTCCAGAAAGCCAGGGTTCTTAATTTCTGTTATCACCTGGCCTGGTCTTTCACACAAAAAGATGGATGACATTTTTCACATGCACACAAGACGTCACGCGAGCGTTTGCGCACAGAACTTCAATTTA
Source organism: Stramonita haemastoma (assembly GCA_030674155.1). Classification (NCBI taxonomy): domain Eukaryota; kingdom Metazoa; phylum Mollusca; class Gastropoda; order Neogastropoda; family Muricidae; genus Stramonita; species Stramonita haemastoma. The sequence continues at coordinate 72,999,942 of CM060319.1, forward strand.
TCGCCTCATTCCTAAAACAAGTAACATTCTCCAAGCTGACCCCGCTGACCCCTGACCCTTCAGACATCGTGACCCCTGGCACGCGACTGAGTACCTTCTGCGCATGCCTGGCTCTCCCAGAGGAGGGGAGATAATAAAGTGGCGGGGATTAAGGGGCAGATTATCATCAGAGGAGCGCAGGCATTCCACAGGGCGCGGCCTGTCGCCTCTCATCTATCTGTCCCCGAGAGAACTCAGTACCTCCATAGAGAACAACACTAGATCTGTGTGTGTGTGTGTGTGTGTGTGTGTGTGTGTGTGTGTGTGTGTGTGTGTGCGTGCGTGCGTGCGTGCGTGCGTGCGTGCGTGCGTGCGTGCGTGCGTGCGTGTGTGTGTATAATTTTTTTTCCAGAGGATAATGGAACACTCATATTTTTTTTACAACCCAGTCCCTTGTGCGCATGCAGTTTACACTTTGTCGTCCGTTCCAATCCGCGCGCGCGCGCGCGTGAGTGTGTGTGTTTGTGTGTTTGTGTGTGTATGTGTGCGTGCGTGCGTGCGTGCGTGCGTGTGTGTGTTATGTGAAGCTCCTTCCGCTACTTCAAAGGCACACAGGTATTTTGCTGGTTGCCACTACAAAGGCTCTTGGCCAAAACAAACGCTTTTGTTTCCACTGACCACAGCCCTACAATCTGTTTCGTGTAGGGTGGATCTGGGCTCTTGTGGTTAATGCATACACAGAGAAAGCCGGCGTCACGGGTTCAATTCCTTTCACAAGCCGAACCGAACTCCCTCCCCCCCACCCCATGTCATAATTATATTTTTATTTCCATGATTTGTTAAATTGTTTTTCTTTGAGGTCACGGGACAGCTCAGTGGTCAGAGCACTTGCTTTCCCCAAGCTAAGGTTAAGCAGCATCGAGCGTGGTTATCAAGTGGACGGGTGATGTTTTGTGCGCCTTGGCTTCAGTACAGTCCCCCAGTTCACCCAGCTGTCAATGGGTACCTGCCCTCTTTAGGGTCAGGGAAGGTAAAGCAGAGAGGGATAGGAGATGGGCGCCGCCCTCAATTTGCTGGCCCCTAGAGAAGCTGAGGTCTCTGATGCCGCACTCCCCTACGACAACATAGGTTATGGGACACCTGTACCTGTTTACCTTTCTGTGTAATGATAGAAAACAATATGCTAAGGAATTAAAACAACAATGTCCAATTCCGTTTAGACCAAATTCACACAGCAGAAGGCCTTAAATCCAGGTAACGACAAAAACACCATTTAAAGACACCCACAGATGTGCAACAGAAGAGCAGAGGAGGAGGAGGGGAGGGGGTGGGGGGAGACAGGTGGAGGGGGGGGGGGGTTGTCCTCTGTGCAGACAGACAGACAGGGAGGGAAGCACCCCATGCCGCTGTGTTGCTAGATGGGGGTCAGGGATAAGGCAAGGTGTGCCCTAACCTCCCCATCTCTTACAATAGACACCCAGGCCTGTACTAGGCCTACTCCACTAGGCCTATAGGTCTAAGCCCCTGCCTTGCTTTCCTATGAACTAAGGCTGTCTGTCTTGCATTCTACTTCATGATCTGGGAGAGAAGTTGGGCTAGAACCAGGCGTGGGTGTGTGTTGGTTGTGTTGTGTTGTAGCGTGAGTGGGGGTGGTGGGGGTGGGGAGAGTGGGGTGGGGTGGGGTGGGGTGGGGGTGGTGTATGTGTGTGTGTGTGTGTGTTCTATCTTACTTATGTATTTTTATTCATTCGTTTATTTCGAGGATAAACCAAACATAAATAGATGTGTGTGCATGTATGATTGTGTGTGTGTGTGTGTGTGTTGTGTGTGTTGTGTGTGTGTGTGTGTGTGTGTGTGTGTGGAGAGAGAGAGAGAGAGAGAGAGAGAGAGAGAGAGAGAGAGAGAGAGAGAGAGAGAGAGAGAGAGAGAGAGGAGAGAGAGAGGAGAGAGAGGAGAGAGAGAGAGAGAGAGATGAGGATTTGGTTTGATTTATTCTTTTATATCGAGGATAATGGAATAACAGTCACTCTTGTGAGCTTTTGTACATTCACTGTCCCCGGTGATGCAGTTTATGAAATGGATCGATTTACGGCGCACGATGGTCTGCTGCTTCCAGAAAAGGGAGCAGGAAACGTGTGCGAAGAGTCTGCGTGCGTTCGCAGAGAGAGAGAGAGAGAGAGAGAGAGAGAGAGAGGAGAGAGAGAGAGAGAGAGAGAGAGAGAGAGAGAGAGATGAGAGAGGAGAGGAGAGAGAGAGAGAGAGATGTAAGCATTCTGTGTTTTCAGATGTTCTCATATTACTGTCGAGTCTGGAACCATAGGCTAAGCATAATGATTTGGAATGTAAGGAATTTGTATGTATTTGAAACGTATGGAATTTGGAGAGCGCTAAACCTTGTAAAACAAACAAAACAATCAAAGTGCTTGCATTCCAAACATTCACACGCATGCAACCGTTCACAACAGGATTTAACACATGTGTCCGTCATTATAGTTTGTTATCAACAACTCCGGACAAATGTTACGTTATGAAGGCCACAAGCCTCTCAAAAGGGTAAAGGGAAAGAAAGAAAGACAGAAAGAAAGAAAAAAAGAGAAAAAAAGAAAGAAAGAGAGAAAGACAGAAAGGCAGAATAGAAAAAAATGAAAGAAGAAAAAAAAAGAAAGAAAAGAAGAAAGAAAAAAGAAGAAAGAAAGAAACAAAAGAAACAAAGAACAAAGAAAGAAAAAAAGAGAAGAATTCGGGAATTCACAGTTTTTAGACAACAAGCTTTAGCTTTGTATTTTTGTTTTTTCGTTCCTCGGCTAGCGCTCTGAGGTACCAATGGCAAGAATTTTGCGCATGCGACTGTGCCCCCACCCCCTCCCTCCCCTTTGAATCAAATCCAGCCCAGAAAGCTTTTAAAGAGGTGTTTTAAAGAGCAGAGAGGGGAGAACGAGGTCACAGCACGTGGCACTCGCTCAGTCAGCTGTCAAATTAAGGTCTTCATAAACACCGACACACACAGGGTTATCAAGTCTTTTGCAGTTCTGCGAATGCAACACTCTTAGGGTGGCAAAATAAGACAGTTATGCATATACCCGCACGCCGGTGCGTGCAGGCAAATGCACACATGTGTGTCTGTGTGTGGCTACGAGCGCCTACGAGCGCGCGCGCGTACACACACACACACACACACACACACACACACACACCCATACACACACACCCACACCCACCCACACCACACACACACACACACACACACACACACACACACACACACACACACACACACACACACACACACATACACACAGAGAGTGTTTTAACGAGTGATTGTGGAGGAACGGACGAGAAGAAGAAAAGGGGCTGGTTGATGTGATTGTAAGATGTTGTAACATTTATGCCTTTATTGCGTGCATTGCATCGTTTTCTTTCTTTTTGTTTCTTTTTTAAGGGTATTTTTTCTCATTTTATTCACTTCTTTGTTTGTTGTTTTACAATTAGATGGATGGACTGATGGCGGGGCAGAAAAGCAAATGCATGGCCTATTCAATGTACCACCTGAAAATATAAGATGAGTTTAGCTTTACACACACACGCGCGCGCGCATACACGCAGCCCCCCCCCCCCTCCCACACACTTACAAACACTCTCTATCTCCAACACACACACACACACACACACACACACACACACACACACACACACACAACACACACACACACACACACACACACACACAACACACACAACACACACAATTGCGCATGCAATTTGACGACCCCGGGGTTCGATTCCCGGTCGAGGGCATTTTTCCTCTGGAGTTAACGTCAGTGCCGACTCTACTCCCCCCAAAAGTCTTTCGGATGAGACTATAAACCGAGGCCCCGTGTGCGAACGCATGCAGAACATCTTGCGCAGACGTTAAATCCTGTTCCGCTTTTCGTAAGAGTAGGCCATCGTGTGCCAGTGGGAACAGATGACATTTACAGAACTGCATACACATGGTGACTGGATGTAAAAAAGCATATGATTGCTTATTCCATTATCCTCGATATACAAGAATAGATAAATAAATAAACAAACAAACACACTAAGGGCTTTGATTCGTTTGCTTTTCAAGACTCAGCGCTATAAAAGTTCCATCTATTTTTTTTCTGTTTTCATCATAAAATCAAAGAGAAACAGCCAGCCAGAGAGACAGACAGCCATCTAGAGGACACAGACAGAAACCAGTCACACAACCAACCAACCAATCAACCGATTAGCCAGACAACCAGACAGATACCCAGGTGGTACCATCAATGTAAAAGCACTACGACCTAAACGGCCTGAGGCGGTACAAGCGGTACAAGCGTTACTGTATCTTTAGCCAACCTGTCTAGTATCTACCTACTACACCTGAACACTGGAGGTAGGCTATATAATAGCCACAAGAACCAGCTGTTAGGGGAGAGAGAGAGAGAGAGGGGGAGAGAAGGAGAGAGAGAGAAGAGGGGGGGGAAGAGAGAGAGAGAGAGAGAGAGAGAGGGGAGAGAGAGAGAGAGAGAGAAGAGAGAGAGAGAGAGAGAGAGAGAGAGAGAGAGAGAGAGAGAGAGAGAGAGAGAGAGAGAAGAGAGGAGAGAGAGAGAGAGAGAGAGAGAGAGAGAGAGAGTGAGAGGAGAGAGAGAGAGAGAGAGAGAGAGAGAGAGAGAGGAGAGAGATGAGAGAGAGAGAGAGAGAGAGAGAAGAGATGATAGAGAGAGGAGAGAGAGAGAGAGAGAGAGGAGAGGGAGAGAGAGAGAGAGAGAGAGAGAGAGAGAGAGAGAGAGAGGAGAGAGAAGAGAGAGAGAGAGAACTTCAGACTTCAGAGAGAGAGAGGAGGAGGGGAGGTGGTGTATGGGGTTGTGTGGGTGTGTGTAGGGTGTGTGTAAGGTTATCACCATCTCTCTCTCCCTTATCGTGTCATCCGCGTCGCTACACACATACCTCACAGCCGGCTACGCTCGTTAGCTGTGACGTCATTTGACGCCTGTTAGCCTCGTTAAAGGGGGGTGTTACGTCAACACGCGGCCACAAACTTCAACGTTAGATTAGAAGAATTGGGTGTAATGGAGAGTTAATTCAGTTAAGTTTAATTAGTTATAGATAGTTAGATACTTTAGTTAGACTAGCCGAGTTAGTATAGTCTCACAGTTTGGGTGGGTAGAGAGTTGTGTTAGTGTTACTCTGTGTGTGTGTGTGCATGCGCGTGTGTGTATGTGTGTGTGTGTGTGTGTCTATGCTGACAATGACAGTGACAACATCAACAACAACAACAACAGAAGGCAGCATATTAAACAACAGAAATACTAGTAACATCAGTTACAGAAACAAACATGGACAAGAGAAACAACAGCTATAACAAAAACAGAAACACAACAACATCAACAACAGCAGCAGCAACAACAATAGCATTAGCAACAAGAACAGGAACTACCCCGGCAACAACAACAAAAACCACAAAATCAAAGATCAAAACATGTAGCTGGCATAATAATTGTGATAATAACATTGAAATTACAGCAAGGACATCGACAAGAACTTGTCACGTCAATGACTCACAATAACTATTATACAAATAAATTTGAATCTGTGTGAGCTCTCATTTTGATTGGCTAGAATGTCTAATGAAAGCGCCAATCAGGTTAATATGAAAACACATATGCAAGAGCATGCGTCGTCGTGGATCCGGAAGTCTACCAGCACAGACAGACAGACAGACAGACAGACACAGACACAAAACCACAACACACACACAATTTGAACCAATAGATGATTATAACTGATGTGCGTTTTGTTGTGTCAATTGATTCAAGTCTACATAAATTGTATGACAATAAAATGCTCTGAATCAGAATCAGACTGTGTGTGTGTGTGTGTGTGTGTGTGTGTGGTGTGTGTGTGTGTGTGTGTGTGTGTGTGTGTGTAGTGAGAGAGAGAGAGGAGAGAGAGAGAGAGAGAGGAGAGAGAGAGAGAGAGAGAGAGAGAGAGAGAGAGAGAGAGGAGAGAGAGAGTAATAGCATAATGTACATACATAAAATTATATACGTACACATCCTACTTACTCTGTCTCTGTCTCTCTGTCTCTCTGCGCACGTGTGGGTATGTGTCTTTGCGTACGTGTGTGCATGCATGTGTGCGCGCGTGTGTATGACTGCTGCGCGCGTGTGTGTGTATGTGTATGTGTGTATGTGTGTGTGTCCTCCCCAACATGTCAGAGACCTAGAGGCCCTGGAGGGTGCCCTAACATTCCAACCTCCCTCATAAACCATTGCCACCTGGCTATGGGAAAAGACAACATGGTGGGGGAGGGGTGGGGAGGTTAGATGACAAAGGAATAGAGGGGAAGGGAAGAGATGGTGGAGTGGTGGTTGGGGTGGGGTAAGGGGTAGGGGGAGAGGGACATCATGTTGCAAGCATTTTTCCTCCATTCATCTTCATCGTGTGACATCCCGTGACAAGATGTATAGCAGACCTCCTGTGTGTGTGACACACTGCACAGTCTGTATCATGTGTGTATGTGTGTGTGTGTGTTGTGTTGTGTGTGTGTGGTGTGGGTGTGGTGCGTGCGTGCGTCTGTGTGTGGTGTGTGTGTGTGTGTGTGTGTTGTGGTGTGTGTGTGCATTTGTGTGGGTCTCTACCTCTGTGTCTGTGTCTGTCCGTCTGTCTACCACACACAGATGTATAGCACTCCTGCGACACACTGTAGTCTATACATGCACTTGTGTGGGTCCTCTCTCTCTGTCTTTGTGTCACAGGCAAGCCCACATGCACAGGCAGACATATAGACAGGGGGCATAGGTCTCTCTCTCTCTCTCTCTCTCTGTCTCTGTCTCTCTCTCTCTCTGAGAAGTTAAGATCTGACACCTCGCTCCCAATGACCCCACAGGTTATGGGACACCTTTACCTTACTCAGTAGACAGAAACAGTTGCTTACCAACGAATGATACAGATGTTGCAAACTGAGGAAAAACGAATTTGACAACAAATACATTTGTCCACAACTTCGAATGTGTTTTTCCTCTGTATGCATCTGTATCATTCGTTGGTCAAGTAAATGTTTCTGTTTACTGAGTAAGATTGGGAATTGAGGTGTTAGAAACCTCAGCTTCTTCAGGGGTCAGCATACTGAGGGTGGCACCCATCTCTCCCTTGCTGCTTTACCTTTCCTGACCCTAAAGGGGGCAGGTACCTTTTTACAGCTGGGAGAACTGGGGACTGTACTGAAGCCAAGGCGCGCGAACAGTCACCCATTCAAGAGGCAACCACGCCAATTGCTGCTTTACCTGAGCTTGGGGAAAGCAAGTGCTGTGACCACTGAGCTACCCCATCCCACAGGTTAGAATGTAAGACATTTTGTTGATGCTCTCAATTCGTGTGGTATGAGTACTGAGTACCAAATACGGATCTGTAGTTGCCATGGGTTCTTTAACATGCGGTTGCACACAGGACCTGTCTACCGTTCCTTCGAATACACTGGCACACAGATGATTACGTTTGGTCCAGTGGGAAGGTGAACATAAAATTCACATGGGATTCGAATCTAGACTATTTTTAGGTGGGTATGGTACCCCTAGTGTTAGGCTATACGCTTGTTACTGCTCTCAGTATGTGTATGTATAGTACTTATGCTTTCTGAATAAAGATCAATCTAAACTTCTTCTTCATCAAACGTTCAGACAGCAACTTTTGGTGTCTGTCATATGGCAAAAATGCGTCGGCTGCTGTTAAGCGCCTGACAATTCAGGCCCAGCACATCCAACTTTGGCATGGCAGAGAACTGTTATTTTTTAAGCCTTTCTGGAAATAAGGCAGGAGAATGGACCAAGAAGGCAGAAAACGGACGAAAAGGTGGTGACAAGAAAAGGAACAAGGCAAAGACACAGAAAGTTATAGAAAAGAGGGAATTCCTAGCACTTAATTTCCAGAAGGTTGGGGATGCTATTTATACTGACAGGCCCGTGATTCCCAGGGAGGGGGGGATTTAAACTATGTCAAAGTTTCTACGCTGTGATATGCAATTTCTACAGTCAGCAGTGTGGAAATACCCTGATGATTTTAAAATGGATGTCACTGTATTCGACTGTTTCCTTAGCAGACGACAGGTCTGCACGTGTAATGGTGGGAGTGAGCTCCCTAATCCCCTGCAGTCCCTGTTGCCCCAATATGCAAATGAGGGGGAGGGGAGGCGGGCGGGCGGTATGCAAATACAGAGCCGGTAAAAGTGGGGCCGGGGGTAGCGAGTTCGAGTCAACATAGCTCTTCACCCTCCTGCAGGCAGGTGTGGGTTGATTAGGAATGTATTAGAGGTTGCGTGTCATTCATTCATTCATTCGTGTTCGTTCGTTCGTTTGTTCATTTTTCATTTGTCCTTTCGTTGGTTTGTTTATTCATTCATTTATGCCTTCTTTCGACCGTTAGTTCATTCATTCATTCATTCATTCATTCATTCATTCATTCATTCATTCATTCATTTATTCATTCATTTCATTCATGCATTCATTCACTCAGTCGTTCACTGGTTCATTCATTCATTCATTTTCTAAATGCCTACGAGCAAGCCACTACTATATTTACCCAGCTCTTTCGCTTCTTACACAATGCACATTTTTTTAGCTCCCACGTCAAAATGCAGTTACCTTGCAAAAAAATTCAGATACACAAAAATCTCACCATTGGTGAATCTCCGAGCTCTCTATCCCAGGAACGAAAAAAACAAACTCCAGTTTGGTATACTCTACACACACCACACACACACACACACACACACACACACACACACACACACACACACACACACACACACACACACACACATGCATGCCCCAAGGAACGCGCGCGCACATACATACACACACACACACACGTGTGTGTGTGCGCGCGTGCGCAAGCATGTCCCAAGAAACGCTTTACACAAATCCCTTATCTATGACTATTTTCTTAGCTATTTGTCTCCTTGTACAGACTTTGGATCTTAAGGTTCATCATTTATTTCCTTTTTTAAAATACGATTATTTTTATTGGTTATATTTTTACTTTTATTTTCCCCTCCTTTCTTTCGTTTCTTGAGCACGTGCAGAAACTATCCTTACTTTTCCATTCTAAATAAATTAACTGTCTCCCATCTATCTTCCTTTGCATGTTCTTTTTTTTTTTACTTCGGTTTTTTCTTTTTTTCTTATTTTTTTTTTTGCTTGACAAGTCTTCCGCCCACCAACCTTTCTGCATACGCCTTCTCTCTCTCTCTCTCTCTCTCTCTCTCTCTCTCTCTCTCTCTCTCTCTCTCTCTCTCTCTCTCTCTCTCTCTCTCTCTCTCTCTCTCTCTCTCTCTCTCTCCTTCTCTCTATCTCTTTGTGGCTACATCTACATGAGGGACAAAAGTTAAACTGCAGTTTTTCTTCTGTCGCTTTGAACGCGAACGAAATATTTACCACAGAGAACATCCGTTACAACAACTAAGTTGTCTGAAACTAAACAAAAAGCAAACAAAACAAAAACTAGACTAGTTCCTTTTCGAAATTGGTGTGGCTCTTGTTTTCTTTTTACGAAAGTTTACTTGTCATTTTTTTTCCGCAATATCAAAGAATGTCACCCTTTTTGTGTGTGTCCTTCCCTCAAAGTCAGTTCACTTTCTGATGTTGTCACCATCTGTTTCTTTTTCAGGTAATATCCCCTTAGTGCAGTATGACCCATGACAAAAGTCACTAGTATAGGCAGAACACATGATGCAAACCACAGACATCAACATTTTCATTTTTATTTTAATATCTAATTAATCCTATTCCATCTTTTCCAAAAGTACGATTTTCTATTTTCTTCTCTTGAACTATCCGTAGTCTGGGTCCAACCATTGGGGCACCACTGAAGACTTAGCAACCAGCTTCCTCCACTCCTTGTGCGTGCTCTAGCTTACTTTTTTGTTGGTAGGTGTGTCATTTCACTTAAGGCTAGCGTACTCTTGTGTTGTATCCCATCGTAATCTGTCTGCCTCTTCGTCTCCCTCCTTGTGCTGTTCCCTGTAGGACAGTCTTGGCCAGTCCAACAGGTTTTGTTTAGTTGAAACAAAAATGATAAAAGCTAATAATATATAATACATATGTTCTGGTCACTAATAGTGAGATTCTCTACACATACGACTGTTTGGGATTTTTTTGCCGTCCATCAAAGTAGCTGAATTTCGACTTCGGAGAAATACTGTCTTATAAATATTTATTAGTACGTGTATGGCATACGTTGCCTTTGCAATAACTATGAAGTGTGGCCTGTAGCTGATAAAAGAATAAGACCAGCAACATCTTGGAAGTTTCATCCCCCCCCCCCCCACAACTCCATCCCTCAAAGTAGCGCGCCCTGTATTCCCCAGCCTCTCTCCTATCCCGTCAAGCCTTGGACGACGACGATCTGGCCTCATCCAATCAGAGTGAAGGGAAGGGAGACAATCAGATTGTAGCGGGAGGGAGGAGGTACGGTGCCAATTGGCTGATGTGGCGAAGCTGTTTGTGGGGACTCTTTTCATTAGGGGAGAAACCTGACACTGCCTGTACAGAGGACTCTCCTCATCTCATCACCACCACACCCTTTACTTCCCGGATCGCGTGGACAACTCAGAAAATGAAGACCACTGTTAGGCTACTTCTTCGGCTCTCACTTTTCTGCCACAAGAATCTTCCTGTTACGTCTTCTGCTAGATTGTACCTATACTGCCAATACTGCTGTTAGTGCTATTATTATTGGGAGGACGGGATAGCTCATGGTCAGAGCCACTTTCCTGGCTTTTCCCCAAGCTAAGGTTTTAAGCAGTGTTGAAACGTGGTTACCAAGTGGATGGGTGACCGTTTGTGTGCCCGGCTTCCGTACAGTCCCCCCCCCCTCCCCAGTTTACCCAGTTGTAAAATATGGGTACCTACCCTCTTTAGACCCCTCCCGCCTCAATCCCTAGCGTGCTATGGTTGTCTCCTCCCTCTCCCTTCTACAACAGCACCCAATGACATCAATACAATAATCAATCATATCAAACTAGTAACATCAATACAGTGACCCTTCCATCAGCAGATGACATCAATACGGTGATCAATCACATCAAAGACATGTGAGTGATCACTCTGCGCTGCTAGTATATTTTTGGGGGACTGGTCCTTCCTTCCTGTGATGCCAGATCTGATTCCTCATTCCTTCCACACGGCTTCTCTACGCTCTTCGCTTCTCTCTCTTCGTCTCTGTCTCTTCGTCGTCGTCTCCTCTCTTCTCTCCTCATCTCTCTCTCTCTTCTCTCTCTCTCTTCTCTCTGCTCTGCTCTATCCTTCTCTTCTCTCTCTGTCTGTCTGTTCTGTCTCTCTGTCTTTGTCTGTCTGTCTCTGTCTGTCTGTCCCTCTTCGACTCTTCTGTCTCTCTGTCTCTTTTCTGTGATCTCTGTCCCCTCGTCTCTCTTCACCTGTCCTCATCCCCCCTCTCTCTTCCCATCTCCCCCTTCCTCTCTCTCCTCCTCTTTTCTCCCTCTCTTTCTCCCCCCTCCCCCTCTCTCTCTCTCTCTCCACTCTCTCTCCTCTCTCTCCTTCCCCTCCTCCCTCTCCTCCCCTCTCCCCCTCCCACTCTCACCCCACTCTCTCCCTGTGCGTGCCAAGCAGACACAAACATAAACACGCACACACACACACGCGCGACGCACACTATCACTATCACTATCCCTATCAGGCATAAGACCCACTACTAAGATGTCAGAGATTAGCCCAGATGCTTTCTCTTCACGCATACCGGGTCCTTTTTTACCGCAAAGGAGCAGACGACCAATATTCATTAGCCAAACATCCCTAGTGGGGCAACTCAAAACCACGCTGCACTTTTGTTCTTTTATTAGCTCCTTTTGACGCCAAGGTCTCGCCATAGGCTGAATGATCGTAACAGAGGCAGCCCTGGGTGTCGTATTAGAGACTTCAAACAGTTTAGCACCCCGCGTAATGTCTTCTTGTGCTTGAAGTAGAAATCCTTGAGAAAAATATATACAGAAAAAAAGAAGAGAAAAAATGTGTGTGTGTATGTGTGTGTAGAGGGAGGGAGGAGTGAAGAGATGAGAGAGAGAGAGAGGGGAGAGAGAGAGAGAGAGGAGAGAGAGAGGAGAGAGAGAGAGAGAGAGAGAGAGAGAGACGAGAGAGAGCAGACAGACAGACAGACAGACAGATAGACAGACAGACAGACAGACAGACAGACACACAAACAAAGAGAGAGTATAAGCCAAGAAGGACGAGCAAATATGTGATCAGCCTTCATATTACTATGTTACAATTTATCTGTGTGGCTTTCTTTGTTATCTATATATTTTTTGTAATATCTGCGTATTTTGTCTCGCAAATGCATCTTTTTAAATACAATACAAAACAACACCAACGATAATAACACCATGAAAGCAGCAAACAATGAATGCACACGGAGGACAGCACAGAGTGATAGATAGAATGAAAAAAAAGGAAGAAAGAAAGAAAGACGGGAAAGACAGATAGACAAGAAGAAAGAAAAGGAAAAAGAGAGATGGGGAAGACAAATAGACAACCAGATAGAAAGAAAGAACAAATTGCAATCACAAGATTTACAAAATGAATTACTACTTTAAAAAACCATAAAGTTACACAAATATTCGTTATGAATGATAAGCAGATTCAAACAATTATACACTTGAGCATACAGGCATTGCACACATACCAAACAATAAAGAATTTCACAACATTAGTGTATACATTAGTTCTAAAAAATCTCATGACTTACTCAGTGCAGTTTACAGAAACCAGTCTAAATTCACAAGAATCGACCGTTTTTATGTTAAATAACGTATAACGGAAATGTGTCCCATAACCTATTCAGTTGTCGGGGAGCGAGGTGTCAGAGACCTCAGCTTCTCTAGGAGCCAGCATATTGAGGGCGGCGCCCATCTCCTCTCACCGCTGCTTTACCTTCCCTGAGCCTAAAGAGGGCAGGTACCCATTGACAGGTTAGTGATCTGGGGGACTGTACAAATTGATTCGTTATGTTGGACGTCTGCTGTTCTTCATCTTTGAATTGGACACTTAAATATAAAAGAAAGAGAGAATGAAAGACAGAAAGAAAGAAAGAAGGAAAGAAAGGAAGAAAGAAGGAAGAAAGGAATAGTTAGTAGTAGTAGTAGTAGTAGATAGTAGTAGTAGTAGTAGTAGTTAGTAGTAGTAGTAGTTAGTAGTAGTAGTAGTCGTCGTCGTCGTCGTCGTCGGTCGTCGTCGTCCGTCGTCGTCGTCGTCGTCGTAGTAGTAGTAGTAGTTAGTTAAAGCTGCTGTTACTGCTTCCGGCGCCACAATAATAACCATGGCATACCTAACCGTACCTGCAACGACAATGACCTTTAAACAAGGACCAGGCAACATATCACCTAGACATTCTACCTCCCAGCCTATCTACTATGGTCTGTATTCTATATTCACCCTGACTTCAGAGGTCAAGGGGATATTTTCCCCTGGAGTTAACATCAGTGCCGACTCTCCTCCCCTCAAAAGTCCTTCGAGGAAACTACAAACTGAGGTCCCATATGCAAACGCACGCAAAACATCTTCCACTTCTTGCATACATGTTAAAAACTGTTCCGCTTTTTGGAAGAGGAGGCCATTGTGTGCCAGGTGGGAATGGATGACAAAAAAAATCACAAAACTTTATCCATACAAGGGCTGGATTAAAAAAAATAAAGAAGCAAATGAGTGCTTATCCCAATACCCTCCAAATAAAAAGAAAGAAAGAAAGAATAAAATAAATAAATAAATAAATATAAATAAATAGATAGATAAACGAATAAATAAATGATTAAATAAAGTACTTATCCTGCAACTCCAATCATACTTTCTCATCAACTTCACACGGCATCGTCTGAGACTGGCACTGCATCATGATAATACTCTTCATAGCCTGCAGCCCTGCTCTTGCCATACTGTTAAACCTCTCCCTACCCCACCCACCACCACCCACCCCCTCCTCAAAGGATCCACTCACAGTGTGTTACTAGTAATGCAATCATACCCCAGCAAGCAGACGGGCAGAGTGGGAAGAAGAAAGGAGAGTGTATGAAGAGAGAGAAACGAGAGACGTGTTTGATACAAAAGCAAGAGATTGATTGGTGAAGTGGCGGAGGCTTATGGTGGGATGGATACAGTCAATGATTGAATTGATTGAGGGTTTGATTGAGGGATGAATGGGTGGATTGAGGGATTGAGGGATTGATTCAGCTACAGGAGAGCTTGGTTAGCAGCTGAAGTGGTTTGGTGTACTGAGGGAGTGAAGTGGATTTATATAATGTGCGTCTGAAGTGAGTTTTGTAATGTGGGTATATATGTGAAGTGGGTTTTGTAATGTTGGTTATGTGAAGTGGGTTTTGTAATGTTGGTATATATGTGAAGTGGGTTTTGTAATGTTGGTATATATGTGAAGTGGGTTTTGTAATGTTGATTATGTGAAGTGGGTTTTGTAATGTTGATTATGTGAAGTGGGTTTTGTAATGTTGGCACATATATGAAGTGGTTTTTGTAATGTTGCTATATACATGAAGTGGTTTTTGTAATATTGGTATATATGAAGTGGTTTTGTAATGTTGCTATATACATGAAGTGGTTTTGTAATATTGGTATATATGAAGTGGTTTTGTGATGTTGCTATATATATGAAGTGGTTTTTGTAATATTGGTATATATGAAGTGGTTTTGTAATGTTGCTATATACATGAAGTGGTTTTTTGTAATATTGGTATATATATGGAGTGGTTTTGTAATGTTGGTATATATGAAGTGGTTTTTGTAATGTTGCTATATACATGAAGTGGTTTTTGTAATATTGGTATATATGAAGTGGTTTTGTAATGTTGCTATATACATGAAGTGGTTTTTTGTAATATTGGTATATATGAAGTGGTTTTGTAATGTTGCTATATACATGAAGTGGTTTTTGTAATATTGGTATATATGAAGTGGTTTTGTAATGTTGGTATATATATGAAGTGGTTTTGTAATGTTGGTATATATATGGAGTGGTTTTGTAATGTTGGTATATATATGGAGTGGTTTTGTAATGTTGGTATATATATGGAGTGGTTTTGTAATGTTGGTATATATATGGAGTGGTTTTGTAATGTTGGTATATATATGGAGTGGTTTTGTAATGTTGGTATATATATGGAGTGGTTTTGTAATGTTGGTATATATATGGAGTGGTTTTGTAATGTTGGTATATATATGGAGTGGTTTTGTAATGTTGGTATATATATGGAGTGGTTTTGTAATGTTGGTATATATATGGAGTGGTTTTGTAATGTTGGTATATATATGGAGTGGTTTTGTAATGTTGGTATATAATTATATGGAGTGGTTTTGTAATGTGGGGTCTGACGTGATGTTCGGTATCATGTGGATATAAAGTGTAATAGACAGATAATGGTGAAACTGAGACTTGTATCTATATCCACTTTTGGTACTACCTACCCATTTTTTAAAACTTAAATTACAGCTCGAATTTTATTCTTGTAGTCATTATTCAGAGAAATGGCCTGTTGAAAAAAAACCCAGTACGCGAACACTTCTGTAACCTTTGAAAATAAAGAATATCACATCATCATCATCATCATCATCATCATCATCATCATCATCAGCAGCAGCAGCAGCAGCAGCAGCAGCAGCGGTGGCGGCAATTCCCCTCCTCCTCCTCCCCATCCCGCCTTAACCTGAATTCAAACTTTTAAAAGGCGAACTTTTCAAAAACTCAATGATTAAACATGTATAATTAAGAAGCGACACAAACACACAATGTGGAATGGAACGCAAGGCACACACACACACACACACACACACACACACACACACACACACACACACACACACACACACACACACACACCACCACAACACCACGCCACACACCACCACACACCACGCACGCACGCCGCACGCACGCACGCACGCACGCACGCACGCACGCACGCACGCACGCACGCACGCACGCACGCACGCACACACACACACACACACACACACACACACACACACACACACACAAAAACCAATGTTGTCAACCCGCAGGAAACCCGCCAGAGTTGAACGGCCCTCCCTTAACTATATACTCCACCCACCCTGCTATGCTGATCAGTGCACTCTCTGACCTTCTGGATAGAAGGCGAAGGTGGTGAATGAAATGAAAAAAAGAATGGCCGACTCTCGAGCGGCTGGCTATTTATTTTATTTTGTAATGAAAAGTCAATTACGACGGCAGAGTGGAGAGGCTTTTCAGCTCAGCTCTCCTGATTTTCGCTAGGCAGGCAGGTAGGCAGTGGTGGTGGTGTCAATGTTTTATTATTATTATTATTATTATTATTATTATTCTTATTTATTTCTTCTTTCTTCTTCTTCTTCTTCTTATTATTATTATTATTAGGCCTGGCCTCGATCCAGTCCTTACTCAACCACGTGTATAAATCTTTAAAAACTCTCTCTCTCTCTATGAAATACACTTCTCCTTCCTTTACTTTTTCTCTCGCTCTGCCTCTGTGTATCTCTGTTCTCTGTGTCTGTCTCTCTGTCTGTCTGTCTCTGTCTGTCTCTGTCTGTCTGTCTGTGTGTATCTCTATCTGTGTCTGTCTTTCTATCTGTCTGTCTCTCAGTCAGTCAGTCAGTCAGTCATTTAGTCAGTCAGTCAGTTAGTCAGTCAGTCAGTCAGTCAGTCAGTCTATCTGTCTGTCTCATCTCTCTCTCTCTCTCTCTCTCTCTCTCTCTCTCTCTCTCTCTCTCTCTCTCTCTCTCTCTCTCTCTCTCTCTCTCTCTCTCTCTCTCTCTCTCTCCCTCTCCCCTCCCTCTATCTCCCTCCCATCTCTCTCTCTTCCGTCCCTCTCCCCCCTCTCTCTCCCCACCCCCCACTGCAAGACGTTGCGTTTCTCAAGCACTCATAATATTAACCACAAGTGTTATGTGTCTGTACCTAACTTTTCGACCCTGGAAGACAATTTGTTTTAAAGCACCGCCTCTTGTAAAGTATTATTGAGTTTGGCAGAAAACAAAATTAATTGCTGAAAAAATGAAACAAGGTCTCGTCAGTTCTAGAAAAGTCACCTACTTTTCTTTTGTGGTAGAGGACCAAGTTTTCAGGATAATGAAAGAACGCATTGTTTAAGAATGATCATTAAAAATAACAATCAAGACTGGATTTTTTATTGTC
>CM060319.1:73024628-73027128 GCA_030674155.1 Stramonita haemastoma
CACCACACTCCACTCCCTTCCACTCCAACACATTACCTCCAAATCTTTCATAACAAAACACAATAAAAAAGATAATATCCAAAAAAAAAACAACAAAAACAAAAGAACACCTAAGCAGACATAGTGCCATAGTGCCAGCCACAGTGCCAGTCATAGTGCCAGACATAGTGCTAGACATAGTGCCATACATAGTGCCATACATAGTGCCAGACATAGTGCCAGACATAGTGCTAGACATAGTGCCATAGTACCAGACATAGTGCCATACATAGTGCCAGTGCCAGACATAGTGCCAGACATAGTGCCAGACATAGTGCTAGACATAGTGCCATACATAGTGCCAGACATAGTGCTAAACATAGTGCTAGACATAGTGCCATAGTGCCAGACATAGTGCCAGACATAGTGCTAGACATAATGACAGTGCCATAGTGCCAGACATAGTGCCATAGTGCCAGACATCGTGCCGTAGTGCCAGACATAGTTAAATAGTGCCAGACATAGTGCCGTAGTGCCAGACATAGTGCCATAGTGCCAGAAATAGATCTAGTGCCAGACATAGTGCCAGACATAGTGCCAGACATAGTGCCAGACATAGTGCCAAAGTGCCAGCCATAGTGCCAGACATAGTGCCATAGTGCCAGCCATTAGTGCCAGCCATATTGCCAGCCATAGTGCCAGCCAGAGTGTAGCAGAGCCACAATGAACTAGCTAGCTGCCTTACTGCCTGTACCCAGTGACCCTTCCTTCATTCAATTACCCTGTTCTTTTCATCCCTCCAGTCCTTTCTTCTTCTTTTTCTTTCTCTCTCCCTCTATCGAATTGTCGGAGATTGATTTTTCTCCGTCTGTCTCTGTCTCTCTCTTGAACTGTCAGACATTTCTCTCTCTCTCTCTCTCTCTCTCTCTCTCTCTCTCTCTCTCTCTCTCTCTCTCTCTCTCTCCTCTCTCTCTCTCTCTCTCTCTCTCTCTCCCCCCCCCTTTCTCTCTCCCTCTCTGTCTGTATGTTTGTCTGTCTGTCTGCCTGTCTTTCTGTCTGTCTGTCTATCTGTCTTTCTGTCTGTCTGTCTGTCTCCCTCTCTCTTTCTCCCTCCCCCCCTCTATCCTTCCCCCCCTCTCTCTCACGCACACACACATTCACACACGCGCACGACAGACAAACAAACAAGCAGACAGACAGAAAGAAACATAGAGACATAAAGAGACAGAGAGAAAACATCTCGATGGGCTCCACGGTACTAGCCTACAAGCTGTGGTGGGGTTTTCCAATCAGGACAATGGAACAAGGATTGTTAGATAACCTCCGAGTGCTCTACAAACTTAGTCACAGAGAGCTACAGACTCGATCTCTGGCCTCCTATCCTAAAAGACAGAGTAGAGAAAGAGAGAGAAACAGAATCTTTGAGGGCCCAACTTAAATCCACACACGCACGCACAGACAGAGACACAGAAACATACACTCACGCATGCACGCACACACACACAAAGCAACACAACACACACACACACACACACACACACTCTCTCTCTCTCTCTCTTTCTCTCTCTGTTCTCTCTCTCACACACACTCACATACACACACACAAACACCCCCCCCACACACACACACACACACTCACACACGGTCCATACCAATACTCTCCCCAAGTGCTATTACAAAGGTAACGTTTGTTTGTAACATTTACAGACAGGTAGACAGGGAGGTAGGCAGGTTTGTGCCACACACAGAGAAAGCGGAGAAATTAGCTGTTCAGCCTTTAAGTCTTTCAACGGTCAAACTGGCACTTTCTCAAGCGTGAGAGAGAGAGAGAGAGAGAGAGAGGAGAGAGAAGAGAGAGAGAGAGAGAGAGAGAGAGAGAGAGAGAGAGAGAGAGAGAGAGAGAGAGAGAGAGAGACAGACAGACAGACAGACAGACAGACAGACAGACAGACAGACAGACAGACAGACAGACAGAGACAGAGACAGAGAGACAGAGAGACAGAGAGACAGAGAGTGTTCGTATTATTAAAAAAAACTTTTATATCGAGGATAATGGGATAAGCACTCTTGTGCTTTTTTACATCCAGTCCCCGTGTGTATGCAGTTTTGTAAATGTCATCTGTTCCCACCGGCACACGATGGCCTACTCTTTCGAAAAGCGGAACAGGCTTTAACGTGTGTGTGTGTGTGTGTGTGTGTGTGTGTGAGAGAGAGAGAGAGAGAGAGAGAGAGAGAAGAGAGAGAGAGAGAGAGAGAGAGAGAGAGAGAGGAGAGAGAGAGAGAGAGAGAGAGAGAGAGAGAGAGAGAGAGAGAATGTGTGTGTGTGTGAGGAGAGAGAGAGACTGAGGTCGCTAGTATGACAGGGAAGTGGGGGTTGAGGTGGGCATGTTGCGTAAAAGCGGCGTTAAGTGACCAGCTGGAAGTGATGGGATGGATGGGTGGCTGGTTCAGTCAAGCTGTGCTGGTCAGTGTAGTATGGTGTTGGCACGTGACCACTAACAGCATGAAAATGGTCTGCGTG
>CM060319.1:73032128-73034628 GCA_030674155.1 Stramonita haemastoma
ACACCCACCCACACCCACACACGCACACACACACACTCATACACACACACTCACTCACACACACACGCACACACACACATACACACACTCACACTCACACTCACACACACACGCACACACACATACACACACACACATACACACACTCACACTCACACACACACACACACACACACACACACACACACACACACACACACACACACACACTGTGATTCAGCAGCAGCAGACACCAACAAGACTTACAGTATTAAGGATGGTCAGTGCCCATTCCTCCTTCCCTCCCTATAAAATCTCTGACGTTTTTATGACAGCAGCTGGCAGTAAATAGCTAAAGCTGCTTTTTAAGAGAGTGGGAATGGTGATAATGTGATGATTTGAGCCGGGCACTATTCTGGCACCATAGAACTATCATCTTTCTCTGTCTCTCTCTGTCTCTGTCTGTCTGTCTGTCTGTCTGTCTGTCTCTCCCTCTGTCTGTCTGTCTGTGTCTGTGTCTCTGTCTCTCTCTGTGTGTCTCTCTCCCTCTCTTTGTCTATGTCTGTCTGCTTGTCTGTCTCTCTCTGTGTCTGTCTGCCTGTCTGTCTCTGTCTCTCCTCTGTCTGTCTGTCTGTCTCTGTCTCTGCTGCAGAATCAAGCGAGACCTTCCTCACTCCCTCCCCCCCCCCCCACAGAGGCGCCGACAGATAGTATGGCCTAGAGGATAGTATAGGGGATAGAGTAGAGAAGATAAAAGATAAGAGTGGTCCTTTACACACTAGGAGGTGCTGGCCATGCCGGAAAAGAGGATATATCTCTCTTTCTCTTATCTCTGCTGAATGCTTGTAGATTTAAAGACTCTTATATGCTTCTGGTTTTGTTTTGTTTTGGTTTGGTTTTGTTTTGGGGTTTTGTGTGTTTGTGTGTGTGTATGTGGGGGGGGGGGGGGGGGTTGTTTGTGTGTGGGGTGGGTGGGGGTGGATGTGTGTGTGTATGTGTATGTGTGTGTATGTGTGTGTGTGTGTGCGTGGTGTGTGTGTGTGTGTGGTGTGTGTGTGTGTGTGTGTGTGTGTGTGTGTGTGTGTGTGTGTGTGTGTGTGTGTGTGTGTTCTCTATGCTTCCCCATCTGCAGGTGTTGTTGGCATTACACGTGAGAGGTAGAGTTTGCCTGCCACCTGTAGAACTCTGGGAGTTCCAGAATAGGGGTGGGTGGGGTTGGGGTGGGGGTGGGGGTGGGGTGGGGGTAGGGGTGGTTCGTGACTGTTGTCAATGTCAGTCGCTGAAGTCATGCATGTCAGTAGTTCTTTGTTGTTATTTACTTATTGATTGATTGATTCATTCATTCATTCATTCATTTTCTTTTGTTGTCTTCGAGGGAAATAAGCCCTCATGTGCTTTTTTACATCCAGTCCCCGTGTGCATGCAGTTTTTGTAAATTTTGTAATTTATTACCGCTGGCACACAGTGGCCTACTATTCCAAAAGGCAGAACAAGTTTTAACGATTGCAGAAAATGTTCTGCATGCGTTCACACACACACCTTAGTCTATGGTCTCATTCGAAAAAACTTTCTTGGATAGTGGAGTCGGCACTGATATTCATTAACTCGAAGAGAAACATCCCCTTGAACAGGCATCACGGTAATGGCTGGAAGTGAACCTGGGCTCGAACCCAGTCCATCAGATCGCGAGCGCAACGCTCTAACCACCAGCCTATCCCTGTTAGGGGCAAGTCGACCCTCATGAGTCTATTTATTTATTACCAACGCAGAAACTGCACTTACGCCTCTGCCTCCTCGTCATTAAAGCAATTTTATTTGAATTCATCACAGGAGCAGCAAAAAGAAAAACAAACGAGGAGAAATCTGACAGGAGTGTTATCTCCGTGTATCCACACACTGGCATGAACTGAACGTTTTCAGAGAACAAGGCAGAGGGTTGTGGAGGAAAATGAGTGCCAGTTCTGCTAGATGTGATTGTTTATTTGACTTAACACTGCCAACTTGTGTTTGTTGTTGTAGCTGTTGTATTGTTTGTTTGTTTGTTTGTTTTGTTGGTTGGTTGGTTGGTTGGTTGTTGTTGTTGTTATTGTTGTTCTTCTTCTTTTTCTTCTTTTTTCTTCTTCTTCTTCTTCTTCTTCTTCTTCTTCTTCTTCTTCTTCTTCTTCTTCTTCTTCTTCTTCTTCTTTTTAAGTTTCCTTCTTCGCAATTCATCTTCTTCGCAATTCTTGTTGTTTTTGTTCTCTTCGCAATTCTGAGTAATTCTTCTTCGCAATTCTGAGTAATTCTTCTTGTTCTTGTTGTTCTTTTTTCTTCTTCTTTCTCGCATTCTTCTTCTCCTTCTTTCCTTGATCCTTTTTACACTTTTGTTTACTTTTTCGGCGAGGGAAGGGATCGGGAGGGAGTGACAGACAGAAGGGATGGGGGATAAAGATGGATCGACATTGCACAATATGCAAAACACAAAACAATGGCAGGGAGAGGGGTGGAGGGGAGGGGAGGGAGGGTGGGAAAGTGGAAAGTG